>OX376373.1:156541965-156979190 GCA_947369275.1 Nemotelus nigrinus
ATCAACGTTTTACTTCCTAGCACCTATGTACATATGTGCATAAATTCAACATTATAATGAACTTAACTTCCGGTTTTATGTATATATATTTGAAATAAAGTTTTAATTGAGTACGAATAAGCCAATATATCTGTTTAATTTCCTTTAATACAGTTCTTTTATAAAATCCCTTAATCTCGAGACTACCTCGGGATCCCGAAAATTCATCGACGAACCACAAAGCGACCATCACAAAGTGGGAAGCTTTCCAAGTCATACCGGCAGAAGCAGCTACCAATGAAACACCTGAAACAGTCAGAGTCTTACAAGAGTCAGTAGAACAATTATCAGACGCTATAATTGAGGCAAAAGATAACAACATGGTCAATATTACCAGTGGCGGTAATATTGACAGCCGCCACTGGGCCCGCTCGACACAAAAACACTATTATAAGGTATACGCGGATATCAACAAGAAATATCTACTTTACTTTATCTCAGTGGCGGCTCGTCAGGGTGGACCAGGTGGGCCGGGCCCACCCTGACGAGCCGCAACTGAATATTACTCTCCCAACTCCTTAAGTTAATCAAGATACTTATACGGAGGTGAAATCAAATTCGAAGAGCTAGAGGCACATATTATCTTAGACTGAAACGGGAAGCGAACCGGCTAACCAATAATAACCGCAGTAAAAAAAGCGAATTCCCGAACGAGCAGCGGGAGAACCTGATACAGAGCATTGAGACGGATGAAAACACGTTTTGACAGCTGTCCAAATATTTTAAGACGAATTAAAAACGAATAATTCCACCATTTCACGAATCACAAGGCCTTAAGTATGATAGGGCAAGCAAAACCGAATCCTGAGCTGAGATCCTTCCGTGATCAAAGAGAACTCCACGTTCCAAACTCCCTTGCAAACTAATCAAGACCCCTATGAGATTCCAACTTCCAGCAAAATCAATCAATCAAATCAAATCCGGAAACGAGCCAGGTGAACCGGTGATCCTAGGTTAAAGCACGAAGTTAATCGTCTAACTAATTTTATCTGTGTCCATCTCGCAATTCAAAAATGAGCAGTGGGGGCATTTCAGTCTTGATCTTGAAAGTGGTTTGGTATGGAGACTGTTCAAATATTTTCGAATGACAAATCAGCCGATCAGCTACTGAACTAAAATTTAGCAAACCAGACAAAGCAGAAGCCTTTGCCGACACTCTAGAGTTCCAATTTCAGGAGAACAATGACTCAGATGACGATCTTGATGAGGAATACTGTATCCAGCAAACGGCATCAAACATATTGCTCGGGGGGTATAATACCACCAACATCCCCACAATAAGTTAGACTGCTGGTGAAAAACCTCAACGAAAGGAAATCCCCGGGGCCAGATCTCTACCTTTTCTATCTACCAGACAAATCTCTGCCTTTTCTATCTACCAGACAATCTCCTCCTGAACATTGTAGAAACTATCAACACAATTTTTCATCTAAAAATATCTTATAAGACGTATTCTTTCCGCAAAATTGGCGGCCCATCAGCCTATTCTGATCTATAGCCAATCTGATAGAGCGTATTTTTTTAGAACAATTTGGTTTTAAAGTTCAGCACTTTACTGAGCTCCAATTATCTCGAGTAGTACTGCACATTAGAACTGGCCTCAACCAAAGGGCTAGCCACGTTTTATGTCGCGAATGCATTCGACAAAGTTTGGCACGCTGAGCTCATTGTCAAACTAAATAACCTAAATATACCTTCCTCATTCATACAATTCATTGAATCCTTTTTACAAAACAGAGCTTTTCAAGTCAGCATAGAAAACTACCTTTCCTCCAAACGTCCCATAGCAGCCGGAGTGCCCCAAGGATGTCCCTTGTCACCAATTTTATACAACTTGTACACAGCAGATATTCCTAATTCAAACACAGTAAACATATCTCTATTCGCTGACGATACGTGCATATTTCTCAAGTCTAGGCAAGCAACTTACATAGCCTCTAACACACAGCGCGAAATCGAAATCCTTTTGGAATACTTCAGCATATGGAAGATAAAGCTTAACGCTGATGAAACCCAAGCAATCTTTATTTATCGCAAAAAACGACGGACACAACGACAACTAATTGTCGACGACCAGACGTTAAGGCCCCCACTCACAAGCAGTCCAAATGGCCTGAGTCCATTTGGCTTGAGTCCGTTTGGTTTAAGTCCAATTTAGCTCGCCACTCACGATAGAGCCTTGACCCAGTCAGGCCATTTCATTTTCTGTCATTAATTTAGAAAAAAAATGAAGATAAATTCGAAGAAAAAAATATTTTAAACCTATTAATGGATCAGAAGCATGTGGAGGAGTTTTTTGCTATTGCAACTTGCATCTACATAAAGCAAAGATAGCCAAAAAGGAAGTGGTAAAAATTGTAGATTTGGTAAAAGAACTCACACTTGAGCCTTCTGATTGTCAAAACTATTTAAGAATGGATGATACGACATATAACACGTTGCTATAGTTGGTCACCCCATTTATCAAACGAAAGGATACAAATATGAGGCAAACTATCACTCGTCACGAAAGATTGACCGCTACTTTGCGGTACTTAGCAAGCGGTTGCAGGCTTTGGGTCAAATAATATAATATACATTCATGTGACCTATATTATTTTTATGCTGAATTTTTCGATTAAATAAAATAATCACAGAAACAGTCAATGAGCTTGTCACAGGTCAGCGTGCAAAGCAAGACTGCCACGTTGTCTGGACTGAGGCTTCAACAATTCATCGATTGTCCAAATTCGCCCTACTATTTACCCCCACACGGTCGAGCCAAAAAATGGCCCGATGGCCTGAGTCCATGCACTTTGGATTGATTGGAAATCTAATTTGGTTCCATGAGTCCATGAGTCCTTCCGAGTTCTCCCACACACGGTGAGATTTTGGCCGGGCCTCAGGCCATTTGGACTGCTCGTGAGGGGGGGCCTTTAGACTGGCAACGGACTGCAAAATACTTAGGGCTGACGTTCGACAGCAAACTACAATGGACTTCACACAATGAATAGAAATGAGCATCCTTAAACAATACCATAAGTGCCCTCTATCCTCTTCTAAAAACATCCCACTTAATAGAACCACAAATAGAACACTTCTCTAGAAACAGGTTCTGAGATCTCCCTGCTCTATGGCTGCGTAGCCTTCGGACAAACCTCTAAAAGTAACAGAAAAAGATACAAATACACAAAGAACTTAGAATTGATATAGTAGAGAAAAACATACGTGTCAGATCACTTAAACTATTTGACACAATTGACAGACACCCTAATAGTACTCTGAAAGTCCTGAAAACCCACAATCATCCAAACTTCACCTATCCAAGCCTGAGGCACCTCATAGAGTAATGCGGAGGCGCCATTCTCTAATATAAAATAATATAAAAAAAACTCAGTATCGCCAGTTTTCGAGTCTGAGCGTATTACTGGAGGAGTGGAATAAGGATGCGACATCCGCACCACCTCCAGGATTATCGCAGTTCAAGGAGAAAAGAACAACACCATGGACATTCTGAAATTTCCGAGCAACCACAGGCGCCAGACCTAACCGAATCTCAGAAGAATCAGATAATAATGGGGCTAACCGCATTAGAGACAATCTATCTAAGTGGTAAATATGGAGTAGGTAATAGCTCCAAATGGACCCAGTTTCAACTGTCATTCGTACTTTTAGCAATCGGTTGAAAAATATTCCAAGCATATTCGAGATCCAAAAAATTGTTTCTACTTTCAGAGGTTTTTCCAAGATCCCTAAGGTTATAAGCAATTTAAAGCTTAAGTTCTACACACAATCCAAATGTAGACAACCGAATATTTTATCCTGATATATATATTATCCTGATACAAAAAAAAATTCATTAATCTAATTGCTGTCTCAGCAACTCTCTCACCTTTACTCCATCCACACTCAAACCACACCATTTAAAGTGTCTCAGTAGTAACAAAATAATTTCCTGACAAATCAACTCGTACTCAGAATGGCGCAATGCTGTCTGCTAAGTTGTTGCCGCCGTACCAACGCAAGAGGCCGCACAGTTCAAGACAGTTCAACTAAATCATGCAGCTCACCAAACTAACCAACAAACAATCAAAGCCATACCATGGACCGACGAGTGCATGCAGCAGCCCGTCAAGCAACATCAAAGAATTGTAGGTGGCATTGCGTTGGCTCATGCAGCCTGCCATGATCGGAAATTAATGCCGACCTAAGTAATTGGCCTCTTGTGATTTATAATGAAAATTGCCCATTTTCGGAAGGCGACCATTTTTCACGCTCTCTACGAAACCAAGCGATTTGTTCAGTGACCTATTGACCGATCGGTAGTTGATTTTCTGGCGAAATTGTTTCCATCGAACGAACTGAAGTGAGTCCAAGCTGCAGAGCTAGGTAGCTAGCCAACGCTTCTAGTCCAGGCTCGAGAGGCTCGATTCGCTAAATAACCAGGCTAACAGGTACACTCGGAATGGTTATTGAAATCGAATCAATTTATATATTAAGTGAACCGGTACTTGCAATTATCCAAATGGATAAGATCGTCGTGAAAAGTGAACGTTACAGGAACGCCAGATAACGTAGCGTGCAGTCAAAGAGCAATGGAACTTCAGCTTAGTAAGCCCTGTCTGCAAGATATACGCTTGGCTCGTAGATCTTGCTTTGCATGGGAGGAACTCAAAATGCACGGACATGGTGGTATTTAAAACGGTACTGATAGCTAATCTATTTCGCAACCGGAGGAGAAAGAAGGAAAAGTGAAAATATGGCCGGTCTGATCGACATACAGAGACCACGTTGGGCGCTATCAAGAAAAAGCATCTAAGAAGCAAATACAGACAGTAGAAACGGTTTGGGATTGTGGAAAGAATTAAGCTTAATATATTGAATAAGATAAATGAATAATTACTGCAGCAACTCGATCACTAATCTGCAGGGAGAAAAATCTAAAATTGAAAAAAGTAATAAATTAAATATTGCTGTTTTTTTATCATTCTATCTCAACATCCGAACCTTGTTAAGTTTTTTTTTGCAATTCGAAAAAAATTCAGCTTATTTCCATTCCAAAATTAACATCTAGGTCAGAAATTAACCGTTTGACGTGTCTTTTTTTCTGCAATAAGTATCATATCAAAATCGAAACTTGTCAATCGAAAAAATATGAAATTATTTGCATTAATTAGATTATTTTGTATATGAAATTTATCTGACTGTTGAGCAGATTATAGATAGCAAAAAAAAATTGGATACGTAAAAACGATCATAGGAAGATGTAAAAAAAAATTCAATCTGATGGCATTCATATCATTTGAATAAATTATTGTATAAACTAGTATTGAATAAATCAGTATTCGACCTTTTCGAGAATTTGACAATATACTTCACTTGATGTATAGATAGATGTTTAGATGAAAGCAAACAAAGAAAAACTCGAAAGACTTGTATATTTGTTTTGATTCGAATTTAACTAAAGAAAAAAGATTAAAGATCATGAAAGTTAACCTTTATTGTTTATTTATATTTATTAATTTATTATACAAAAGACGAGATTTCGAATGACGCATACAAAAACTGTAAACATGAGAGAATTTTAATATAACCTTGTCTAGTCTACCAATTAAAATGAAGTCCATGAAAATAATAATATTATTTCAGTCGCAGTCGATTGACGAAAACATATATATGAAGGGTTCGGTCCACGTGAATAATTATCTGATTTTCAGCGAAAATATCTCAGTATTGATAGATATCATGATACTAACGGAATTATTATACTCTAACTGTTGTTAAACTAGTCATAAAGAATTACATAAATTCAGGTATGTAAATCAATTATGACAGTTAATAAAAAAGTAATTTCTGGGTATCGGTATTTTTATCGAGTATTTTTTGTGGCTTACAGCATGTTTTACATTAACGTGCTTGTATATTTACCGTTTTGCAAGTTGAAGGTATTCGCCAGTCAAGCTTGGGTTTGATCGAAAAATTGAAATGATTTTGGAGTCGGATTATTGTGTCTTGTGGATGAAAATATTGAGGCACGATGTTTTTTTAGATTGATATGCTTGCGAACATTTTAATGTTCATTATTATTTTTTTTTTTACAGAAATCGATATTTTGAGGTTAAACGGTATTTTTTCTCTGTGTTGGTGCACATATTAATCCCATCTTTACATTTTATGTAATTGTATCCGTCATCGATAACAAAGTTATGTACCTAGTGTTGTGTACGATTAATGACGAAACGTCAAAACTGACAGACGTCAACAATCACTCCCACTTGTCGACAACAGCGACAACCCCTCCCAGCGGCTGAAACGAAAACCCGCATGAAAAATAATTAATTATTTTTTCAAATTCACAACCAATCCATACACAATGAATTTGACTGAAATGTATGATATATATGTGAGAAGAATTAAAGAATAAACACAGTCTGACTTGCCAAATATTATAGGCGACCATAAAGACGTTCACACAAACTAAATATATTTTATTTTTATTTCAAATACGTCGGCGCTGATGCTAAAGGGGCGGCTAAATTCGCCACGCAGAGGCGACGAGTAATTGAAATTTCTGAGAAGAAAAATAAGATTGTTGTCCTTACCCTGATAAAGAAATAAAAAAGCGAACTATCCTGTTCCTTAACTTTTCACTAGCTTAAATTTAGCATAAGCAAAGATGATCAGTTCTCTCTGGTCAGAGTTGAAACTACTAGGTGTACAAAAAAGTTTTAACATGTTTATTAGTACTTATATTAGTAATTTTTGAAAATAACAATGAGCTAAACTCGATGATGCACCCCATAGCTGTTAGACGATTTTGCCGATAGATGTCTCGCTAGTATGTTTGTGTGGTTGTGTTTGTTTTTTATTTTTTTGTTTTTCTTAAGTGTGTTGACTTTTCATGTTTTTTTTTTGTATATTTTTGTGTTTTTCTTCAATCTTTGACCCTTGGTACCACCTATTCGCCCTCTGTTGGTAAAATTTCCCGGCTGGGATACATCAAGTCGAGTTTTATCGAAAAGTGCAGCAGGAGGCTATCAAATGTTGTGTGCGGCTTTTGGTGAACATACCCCATCAATATTAGCTTACGAGACTTGTTTAGAACGTTCAATAAAGATGATTTTGACACAAACGGCAAAGAGCGTGAGGGAGGGGAAAAAACGAGTGAAGACGCTGAATCGGACGCAAGCGTTATTGGAATAAGATGCGGGTCAAATTCAAGAGCTTTCTGAATCTATCGAAGTGCCATTTCATTACTTCTTTTTCATAAGCAAGGAAATCAGATGTCACACTAATTGACATAAGAGAAAGGCGATTTTGTATGTCTGGAATACTAGTTCAACGTTGCAAACAGATTTAATTGGCGATTAAAAGCCAACTTACTAAGACAATCCAAATCGCACCAAATTGTATGTTGCCGGGCAAACGAGCAGAATCAATGCCAAATGAACAATGTCGGATGGAGAGGTCTACCCCATCCGCTTTATATTCCAGACTTATCCTTTCTGACAGCCACTTGTTTCGATAATTCCAAACTGCCCTGACCGGAATATGATTCCCTTCAGCTTAAGGAGTCAAAAAATGACTCATTTGTAAGTAACCTTAAAAAATGAACATTTTTTTTTTGCAACGTAATACTGCTTCCGATGGACAATAATTTGATTACATATATTGTGCCAAATTTTCTAAATAACGCCTAAATTTCACAAAATAAACTACCAAGTTGGTAATTAAATACCAATAAAGACTTAATAAACTTTTGAAAATACCTCTTTAGATATAGAGCAGAAATAGAAAGTTGTCGATCAATTAGAATTTCGGGATGATTTAGGTTCAGTATAGACAGCAACAAATATAAATAAATAATGGTATCTGGCGCTCCACCGATTGTCCATTATAATCTAGACATAAAATACTATAGAATATTCCTTGTTGCCTTAATATACCTTGTTAACTCAAAATAACCACTCTACTCCCAACAAATATTGAATTGTATCAGTGTCCCTTTGCGCCTACAGACCACAAAATATTACATATGTATATTTTGTGGTATGATCATGCAACAAATATGCAGAAGTCAACGATTCTGAATGCTGTTCTATAAGATTTCCAGTATAAGGCAATTTTCCTCCGCCCACTTGCGAAAAAAAGCAAAAAAAAACTAGGAATGCTCATCATTCGACTCTCTTCAGGGGTCGATGCTTAAGTAGTCCTAAATATCAAATATTAGGAATGAGTGCGACATGCCGAATAGCAGTGATGACGTTTACTGTGTCAACTACAAAAACATACCGCCGACGCATTCGTCCATAGTGCCAGTCCTGAGACCAAAAATATCGACAAGTGATGATATACTGCTTAGTTAGAGTAGACGATTGTTTTTTTTTAAACTAGCATCTTTACGGCGGCAAGTAATCAAACAGTTGCAAAGTAAAATTCCGTCGTACTTCCTCCAAACAAATAAACCTCTACTCCAATCATTGACTTAGTAGTCTTTGGAGAATGCTAAAATTGCTTTGACTATAACTCCTTCGCTTCAGTTCACTAGATCTAAGATAATTGTTCCAACTTTTGATAATCTGCTCTTCTAAGCTGAGAAAGTAAAGGTATTTATCTCGCTTACTGTCAATCTAGCAAGGAATGTGGCACCCTTAGTTCACAGAATTTTTTTTCTCTGCTAGCTATATTCTGACAACCAGGATTTAAGTACAAGTGGCACGGTCTTTTTAAACAAGGAAAAGAATCACTTGGAGACGATTACTTGGAGGACCATGACGGCCAATCGAAATGACCATTCCGAAAATTGTTCAAAAAGTTGAAAAAGCGATATTGGAAGATGCTAGACTAAAGAAGAAATAGATTGGAGAATTGGCTGGAGTATCAGATACAACTATTTGAAATATTCTTCACGATCATTTTGGTATGACTAAGGTCAGCGCAAGGTGGTTGCCGAGAATGCTCACCGTCTCAAAGGTGTCTCCGTCCGCTGGAAATGTTATGTTGACCGTTTACTCCAAAGGGATGCTGTTGATCGATTTTTAAAAATAAGGAGTCTCCATAACGGGAGAATACTACGCATCAGTTCTCGTGTGATTGAAAGAAGTCATCAAAGAAAACAGAAGAGAAACTAACTAACTAGACAGAAGGTGACCACTTTCAACACGACAACGCGCCTGTTCACGAGAGTCGTTTTGGGTTGGCTGTCCTGCACAAGGTGGGCATCGACTTTTTACATCACAACGAGTAGTTAACATTGGTGTTCCTCAAGGCTCAATTCTAGGGCCAACTTTATTTTTACTCTATATTTATAATTTATATTTCTCTGGTCTGACTGGAAAATATATTATTTATGCTGATGATACCCTTTTACTATACTCTGCTAACTCTGCTGAACTTCTGGAGCGACAAATAAATAATGATTTAATTGTTTATGGGTCCTGGCTTCTGGGAAACAGGCTTACAATCAATACCTGTAAGGCTAGTTACATGCAGAGCAGATTAATAAGAGTGAGATCTGCCTTAACATCAGAATACATGGAGAGGAGATACAAAGAGTGGCTGGATCTAAATACTTAGGACTAATTAGTGATGGTAGATTATCTTGGTCCCCTCACATAAGTAATGTGAAATCTAAGTTGGTTTTCTGGTTTAGGCTGTTCAGAATGAAATATTACTTGGTTTTAGAGCTAAAAAAAATGATCTACAACTCTTTTGTGCTGCCTAAGATTACCTATGGTATTTTGAATTGGAGTCAAACTTCAGAGATGAATATTGACTCAATTCATAGAATACTCAATAGGATAGTTAAGGCAGAGGCAGATATACTATACAGACAAACGGATAAATTCAATGTAAGGGATATTATATTTATGGAAAAAGCTAAGATAATATATAAAATACTCAATAACAATATAAAATCTTCGATATGTCCAATAAGACACTGTGATTATCACAGCTATCACACAAGATTTAAAGATAATCTCAGGCTTGATATCGCTAGGACGAATAGAAAACATAAAGATCCCATTAGATTAGCTATGGAAATCTTTAACAATTTACCTAACTCTTTGAAGAATGCTAGGTCTTTTCCCGTCTTTAAAAGGCTGCTGAGGAATCACATCAGAAACATGTAAAGTAAATTACGTACTATTTACTACTAGTTTTTACTGATTGCTGATTTTTGAAACAAAAAAAAAAATTTTTTTTGACATCCCTCATAACAGCACTCTGTTGCTGTCTGGGAAGCGCTTTCTCTCGTTTTGTTTTCTTCTTGAAAATCCTTCAATTAATTTTTATTTATATTATGAAAGAGCTTCTTCTTCTTCTTTGTATGCTCTTTATTTTTCATCTTTTCCACTAACTTCCCATCAACTAACTCTATCTTACTTTCTTTATTCTCCAGTCATCCTATTGATGTTTTCTTTTTAATTATTACATAATTTAGTTTCAAAATAAATGTGTCGAGATTGTAGTTTGGGATTCCTTTCCTATCCTATTCCCTTTCGGGGAATGATGATAATTTTAATTGCTTGTTTCTTGACTAAGCGGCTTACTGCTGCTAGGAAGAAGAGGCTCTGCAATGAAGCTGATCCCATTGTGTTATTGTTATTTATAAAAGCCTCCAATTCTCTTTCATACTCTATAGCCTTCTTTAAAAGTCATATTCGCAACACAATATTTACTTCTGATAAAATTCTAAATTATCATTTGTAGCGTTTAATTGTACATTTTTAAGGCTTTCCAATTTGTAATTAGATTTGGATAAATAAATCAATAGAAGTAATCATAGTAACAAATACTAAACGCGTTAGACTCTCGTTGGCTGGGCTTAGAGAGCTCGTTGAGATGAGCCTACTCAGAAAACTGGTTTAGGCAGATTTTATGGCAGAAAACATCGGGGGACACTTGCATGCATTAGACCTGGATGACTTCGTTTCACGATCGTGTTCGGCGGAGAAATTTTTTGAAAGTGGCTATTACTATTCTCCGACTATAGCATGGATGATGGTGGTTTTTTTTGAGGAATTATTTTTCTCATTTTGAACAGGAGCTATAATTAATCGCATCCCTGAAACTGGGAAAATACCCCCTAGGACTATTTACTGCCATATTTTTCCCTCTTCTTTTCTAGTCTTCCAAAAAACTTTTAGTAATTTCCGAGAGTCAGCAGAAACAGTTAAGTTCTCTAAAAACACTATAAGCTACATTCACCTAAAAGTATATGACACTCTTCAATGTGCCTATTGCTGGAAAATTGGATTTCCGAATCATGACTTCACTGGCGGAGAATCAAAATCTTAACATTTAAAAATAATCCTTAAGTTTAATTTATTTAGAATCATCAATTTCCTTGATATTCTTCTTTCAAAATCATGGGCAATTAAGGACTATGTATTGACCCTCGTGGAACTCCAGATAAAACAGTGACTATGACAAATACAAATACATTTAACAAATATATATACAGTAAATATGTAATAGAAGACATATGTGGTATCACAATCAGTGCTGCCATATTAGGGATTTTAAGGGGACATTCGCCTTTGAAATTTTCAAAAAATCGATTTTGAGATTTTTACATATTTCGATTCTATATACGTGCGAAAGCTGCCTCCTAAAATTTCATCAAGAAATTCGTAATAGAAAAAAAGTTACAGCTAAGGTAAAAAAAAGTTTTCGACCTTTTACTCAATAAAATTATGGTGAAAAAAAACTTTAAACGCGTTTTTCTCGAAACTACCTTTTTCAAACTGGTAGGACATTTTTCTCCGAATCTACTCGACCGATTTTAAAAAACCAAAGAGCTTTCGATTACTTATTGAAAATAGTAAACAATAAGCCTCTAAAAGTTTTAAAAAATACTCCCCTCTTTTTTTTACGGGGGTGACTTACCCCCAAAACAAGGCGTTTTTTCGCATTTTTCAGAAATATACATACAAAAACTTCAAAATATGAAAAAGTATGAGTTTTAGAGGCTTATTGTTTAGTTTTGAGTCTCAAGAATAGAATCCATTTGGAATTTTTCAAAAATATGTTACAGGAGGTCCACAATATGTCCTACCGTTTAAAAAGTAACTTTTAGATAACGCCCTCTACAGCAGCCAAGGGAAACTAAAAATGAAAAACGCATTTTTTTTTATATTCTTTAGAGACTGTTTAACAATGTTCAAAAGAAATTTTGTCAATAAATATAATATTTTTTTCATAGTAAAATTTTTAAAAAGTGTTTTTTTTTCAATTTCAAAGGCGAATGTCCCCTTAACCCTAGATTTAGGGATATTTTAAAAACTTCAGGGGACAAACAGGGGAAAAAAATATTCAGGGTTTTGTTTAGAGCACTCTGAAATTGGATAATACATTTTTCTGGAACGGATGTTTCAATAAATAATTATCTCGAAATATGTAATGTCTATCTTTTTCTGATGTAAGAAAATGCAGAGTGAGTGAAATAAGTGACTTCAATTGATTACGGAATGCGGTGTTGTGATTGGTCTCTTTCGTCAGCCTCCCATTGTACTACCTAACTGTCTTTTTCGCGACTCCATCGATAATAAACCTTTTGTGACTAATTTTTCTGAGTGAAAATTTAACGCACCCAGGAAAAAATTAGTCCCAAAAGATTAAGAAAAGTAAGCGAAAGTTTCACCTCATCTTAAAAAAGTTTGCTTCATGTGACGGCAGTCTTACACATATAAAAATTTGCATTTAAATAACCTGGTTTTTGAGAATGCCGAAAAATTTGCCGGAAATGACGTCACAGTGGCTACTTAGGGTAATTTTAGGGATAAATAGGAATTGTCTGGGGGTAACCCACAGTGCCTGTCTGGCAGCACTGATCACAATGGGCTCTTGTGTACGTACGTCAGCCTTCTCCGGAGTCTCCTTGAAGGGGCAGCCGGAGAGCCTACGTGCCTAATAGGACATTCCAAAAAAAAAAAGTTTCAGTAAACTACAATGTCTATTTGTTTTTAATTATAAGAAACAAATAATTACTTACATTTGCGACACTCATGGTTCTGCACAGTCTCCAACGTTTTTTCACTCCAAGTATATCGAATTCAACCAAATCTCCATTAAGATTTGGCTTATCCTCCTTCACCTTTACTTCCTTCACTCCACCACTCATTGAATCATCATTCATTGAACACTCGATAACTTACTCACTTTACACCAATTTCATCGAAACCAGAACCAAAACGAATTGCAAATGAAAATAGCACTAACCTTTGCAAAAATTGCACTCTACACACGCACGCACACTTCACTTTGAACGAAATTAAGCTCCAACGCGCGAAAACAAAACACAAATCTCCATGAAACGACGAGAAGTATACGTCTGGGAAAACAATAGAAAAACAATTCGTTTACTACAATGACCTTGCCTTGTATGAAGAATTCACCACTACGATCGTTGGGTGCGCTGACCAAATCCAGAAAAACAAATCAATCCATAGATGGTTTGTTTTCGAGAGTGCACTTAGATTCTCAAATTTCAATCCATCGAAAAAATACACGGAACGAAAAAAAAAGATTAATTCAAATGGCCGCACAAAACACTTGAATTTACCAAATACTGTGGGAGAACTACATTGTATAGAGCTATGGTGCAAGCGTGCAAAATAGACGCAATCTGAATTCGTTGTAATCCGATGATTATGCACGGGAAAAGTGAGGAAGTAAAGCACACAAACACATACACGAATAAGTGTCGATGTGCTTGGATTTTTTTTGACGATTCTGAGAATTTTTCGATCTGCACGTGGACGTTAAGCTCCTGACCGAATATTTTTCACATACATTCTTCGATGCCCTTGCAACTCACAAAGCTTTGACTACAGTAAAATCTACTGTAATAGCGAACAAACAAAACCTGTGTCTGAATCCCGTTGTTTTACTTTAGAAAAAAATTCACAAAACTTTGTAAATATCGTACAAGACGAACATATTACACTAGTCACGCTATCACTAACGATCCATGCGATGCTACCGGATTTATTTTCGTTACTTTACCAATACTTTATAATTATCGAAGAGCTCTAAAGCACATAATCACTCGATTTCATAATTCCGAGTATGCAATGCAGCCCACTGCGAGCGTACAGCCGACCGAAAGCGAGACTATCAACTGCTTAGAAATGCGCGCCAAGATGCAACAGACCCAAACAAATACTCCGCGACCGGGCTGAGTGTCCTATATTTGTAAGTCCGATTCAGTAGACGCGAACAGAATTCACCACAACTTGCTCGATTCCTTGACGCCACCAACAAAGCCCATCGCTTTAATAAATAGGAGCACGACAAACAATACCCGCTAGCACGACCCGAGCGACTTCCTTGAAACATCGAATTGAACTGGTGCGATCGATAGAAACATTGGATGTTGACGGTACCGTACCGGCAGTTGTTGGTATGACGGAGTGCTTCTATGTAGCCGGAATTCGATCCGTTGAGTACTGTTGCTAGCATTCGTTAGATCGGAACAGCTGTTTGCTTGCCGCGAATATGTGTTTGCCGGGAAAGATACTATTCTGAGTAGTTCCTTTAGCTCGAAGAAGTTGCAAGCAAGCAGTAACGGTTTCTGAAACGTATGCTGGAATACGTTAGCTTTGTTTACATCTACCGGCACATGCTGCTAAAAAATCATACCTGTGTGCAACATGCATGATAAGAAATGATGCTGGGTACATGATGCGAGTCATTTTCTGGTGGGTCATGTCTATGCTTTTATGCTTTTTACCGGATGAGGTATCCGATGAATAAAGTACAGTCACCTACGTAAGTTATTACAGGGTTGTGTAAACGACGTGGAATCGACGGGGAAAATTAGTTCTAAAAAGCTCTAATCTCCGATTTCACTTCTAAAGCTGTGCCGTTTTTGTATAGAAATGGCTGTGTAAACGACGTGGAAATCCGGAATAACGACATGTGGGAGTTATTTTTAAGAAAATTGCTCAAAAATTGCATGAAAAACATTAAAATTATTTTAAGACACTCAAATGTTTGTTATTTTGCAGTTTCCAAGTAAATTTCTGCAAACATCGATCGATCGAAAATATTATTTTCCAACATGAGTAACATGAGTAAGATTTTCTTCATTCATTATATTTTTGTAATTCGGTAATTCGTTTATGATTTCGCGAGCTTCAAACGTAAACAAACATCGAAGAAAAATTAGTCTAAGCTTTCGAAATTATTTGGAATCTAGTAAAAATTGTAGATTTAGAAAGTTTCTTTTCGAAAATCTAAACAAATTATACCGTTCGGAATTTGTTTATTTGTATAATTCATTGATTCGATGCACAAATTGTTGAGAAGAGTCTTCTTGTAAAATAGAGTTTATTGAATTAGAGTCATTGTATTAACAAATTTGAGATATTTTTATTTTTTTTTTCGGGTGGATTGAGGAAAGTTTACGTTTGTTTTCGATGTATAGATTGAACAGACTATAATTCTGATATGGAGTAGGTGAAATTCAATTTAAGATTGATCATTGGGTTAATGGTGTTGCGAGTGTTTGTCTCAATTGAAGACTTGAAGAAGTCGATCATAGCTTTGAATATGTGTTATTGAATGAGTAACAATGAATGATGATGATGAGCTAGAAAGAAGTGGAAAAATTGAGGTAGCATTTCGAATGCAGATATTTACATAAATTTTTTAAGCTCACATTGTTTTTGAGGCCTGAATACATATTTTCAGAAAATCTCGACTGAATGTTATTTGTATAGATTCTGCTACTAAAATAGAACTGTTCTAACTGATTGATGATCGCAATAATTGGTGACATCTTGAATAATATTTGAAAAGAGAAACTAATTTTTTTTTTTTGACATTTGGGGAAATAAAACGTGCATTTTGAAGTTTTTTCTCCAAAGATACTAAAATTAGGCTTGCATTTTGTCAGAAAAGCTAAGGATATATGGATGGCAGTGGCGTAGTTCTGTGGCTAGGGCTGCAAGAGACATAGACTTGATAATTTGGTTCTTGCTCTCTTATTGCATTTTAGTAAAATCTCTTGCACTTCGGTCAGTTTATGATCAACGGGCTGAATGGGAAGTTATCCCATAACAGCAAAATCCCCAAGCCAGTGATTGCATAGCATATGGTAAACACTGAATGGCAGCTAGGTTAAGCAGTCACTAGTATGCGAATCCACATGTCGCTTGGCAAGAGTCCGTGTAATTTCATGCTTAGCCCGTGAGGCAGAGGATAATACAGCAACTTCCTCATAATCGCGAGAACTGAATTGAGAATTAAAATACATTATTAAAGGAGGAAGCTGCCTTAAAAGCCCCAGATCCAAAGGCCCCAAGACCTTCAAACAATGAAACTCCAATGCTCCCAAGTAGATTAGTGACTAATCAATGAACGAATCCCATGGAACATCTAAAAACCGGACTGAAAGAGCCGGGCAGCAACAGACAGCAGAAAAGACAGGAGCAAAACATAGCTCCGCACTAAAAACAAATGGTGGAGAGAGCAACGATCAAAAGTTCCTACTTGGTAAAAGGTAAACCAGCAGAGATGAAGGTGTTAGAAGCTCTGAAAACTTCCCTTCTACATCAATCCTTAACACCGGGGCTCGACTAGCAATTTACCCTGCAATTTCCGATTGCAACGACTGTCAAATTTATGGTATGCAATCTGTGCGTGGGCAATTTGATGGCATGCAATATCATTTCGAAAATGCCTCTGAGCGAGAGAGACGTGCGCTGTATCTGAGCGTCAAATGCTCTTAAGGAGTTATTTGAAGTGCAGAGCGACGAAATTCCCCAATTTCCCAGCATTTCATACTCTGTAGACTATTTTCATTGCTCAACGAAATCAAAAAATCCCTTTGAATTCAGAATCTCTACGCGAAATAAACCAGGCCCACGGTTCAGCGCCATTTTGAAATCAAGAACTGTCAAAATATTGCAAGGCAGATTGCCGAGCAAATTGCATACCATATTGCCTACCATTTATGGCATACCATAAAATATTGCATGCCATAGGCTGCCTCCACTAGCAATTTCAAATTTCATGCAATGGGAAATTGCAAGTGGAGGCAGCCTGTAAACAAAATTACAGAAGAGCTTTTCCGAACCATGGAGGCACTTTATGTGACGTCGACGGAGCTAGCGAATTAGGGGCTCCGAAACCGAAGAACAGGAGCGGAAATTTTATAAAATTCTTCTTGAGAAGCAGCATGTTCAAAGAAAAGCCCAGCAAAAAGGAACTTCTCATCCAAATGGCAATAAGAAACGGAGAAAAACAAAAAATGTTACTCTAGACCGCCGGAGAAGGCGAGGTATATAGATGAAGTAACAAAGCATTTGAAACATCCTGAACTCAGTAAAAAGTAGGTAGCCTAAAGTAGACTCTTACAGGGTGCTATTACTGACGATCATGGCCTTTAAGGAAACACTTCTTTCGAAGATAGATGGAAGTGTTGCCTCTCGCTTCAGAAGCATCAAATATTAATAGGCTACGTGTCCCGTTATTGCAAGAATAGATCAACAGCCGGATGGATAAGGGTGAAGTCCCTAAGAATGGATCCGTGGGATGGAACCAACCTGTGGGTCACCAAGGAATCCCTGATTCCCAGCTACAAGACTCTTACCGTAGTCCATAAAGTACCAAAATAATGCCCTTAGTGTCCTCAAGAACGCTGTTTAGGGAGAATCAATGCTAGTATAGCAGCATACCAAGTTTTAGCCTCCAGAATAACAGAAAGGGGCGGCATCGTTATGAATTCAGTTTGGGTAAATGAAGTTGACCGTTAAAAAGGCGAGCGGAAAGATACCAGAGCGGGCAATCAATTCCCCCACCAATATGGAGACACACTGGAAGGACTTTGTTCAAAATCATGGTGAGGCCGAGGAAGAAGACAGATGCCCTGAGCGGATACTTCACTCATCGCTGATTAAACAAATCATCTTGAATGAAAAAGTCAAGTGGACAATAAACTCTTTTGCAATCCACTTGACTCTGCCAAGCCGACGTCAGAGTATGTAACGATGTAAAAACGGAAGCCTGACTTGGAGGCACCTCAACTGAGCCGAAGTCCAGTAGAAGGCCTGCTAAGCAGGGTAATGGGTGATGGACTAACATCAAAAGGGTAGATAAAAGAAAAAAGAAATGCCTTGGGATCAGGGTGCCCTAGTCCGCATAAGCGAAGCACCTTTAGCCCGACCCCGACGGATGCTATTTTGCCACTTTGGGGTGGGTCACTTGAAAATGGGGTGAACTTGCTCCCATCCGTCATGAAAATATGCTAGCCGCAATTAAAAATGGAAGGGGCTTTTGTCCGTAAAGGACTAGATGCAGCTTTCAGACATGAGCTGTAAACCAGATCCAGCCGAGACGTGACAAAGCAAGTTGATAGCATTCTAAAATAAAGGGGACGAAACACGCGAAAAAATTTAGAACGGCCTTTATGCCTTTATGTAGTAGGTCCAAGGAGAGGCAGACAGCCTTAGGCCGATGATGTTGGTGGGGCCATGACCCCAGATATTGCGGGGTCACTCCCGCCCTCTGACCTTGGCCGAAAGCAAATCAAAAGCAAACAAAGATAAAAGAAAATGGCCAAGGCCCCTCCCATCAAAGAAACAAAAATTGAAATTCTAAAACAACTCAATTTCTGGCCAGCCAGGCCATCACGGGACCCTGAAAAGAATAAGGATTTCGCGGGCCTTCGTCCAATAAGAAAACCGATGGGGTTTGAGTTTTACAACCGTATCATTATTCTTGGATAATAATTTACTTGAACCGCAATTTACACTCATTTGTAACGAAAAAAAACCGTTTTCACCTTTGACCATTCATTATATTAAAACATTACTTTAGTTTATTTCTCTAATCTAAATTAACTCACGGCAAATTTCAATGCAGTCTAGTAAACAGCCACGGAAGTACCTACTAAATAAAGTTTCCTTATTCTGCCTATTACCATAAAATAATCATTAGCCTTTTCAATTACTCTTTACTCTTAAATATTAAGATTACTTTCTAACACATATCAACCATTTTTAAATTATTTCAACGGAATAGCACTCTTATTACGAATATACGATTGTTACTTTCATCAAATTCACAACTACTATTTAACGGTTTTAAAATTTAACATGCTGATGATATGAGCGACTCAAGGGTTAAGTTGTAGTCTAGGACAAATTGACGGTACTACGTTAAGCAGATAATCATCTCCTTTCTTGTATAGCTGTAAAGCTTTTCGGCCAAATTTCATATCAAACGATCGTTTGGTTTTTAAGTATTTTTTTCTTGATAGTCTTTTGAATTCTAAGATTTCAATTACAATAACCCCTATAAGTTTGGAAACTCTCAGCAAAAATCCTGTACATAATGCATATACCGAATTTATCTTATTCATCCTGCTAACTTCATGGTTATATAACTGCTAACTAAACTCCTTCGAATTGAATTTTGATGTCATTACATAAACCTTCTATTTTTCTACGGTTTGAATTTAGTTAAAGAATGTTCAAAATATTGTTTTTTTTTCTCTCCTATCCAACAAACATTTAAAGTTAAATTTTCACCTTCATTCCATCGCAATTTCGTTGATTCCAAATTCGAGGCTAATCAGCTATTACCATTCTCTTAATATCTTAAATAATTCAAAAAAAAAATTTTTCATTTAATAATTATATGCTTTCGAAGCCTTTTCAATGTCTTGCAAGATATACAAGAATTTACTCAATGAGGACATGAAGTGCAGTTTCAACAGACTTACCTTTTGTATAATCATGCTGTGACTACGAGATTAACGCAGGATCTCTTGACTTCCTAATAAACAGAACAGAGCTCAGAAGCAACAGACCTAAGGAGCAAAAGAGCTAAGCTTAAGCGGAACAGAGCTAACACAAATTGGAAAGTAGTTATTTGTTAATTGATTTCAGTTAAGTTTTTCTGCTTCAGGAATAAACACAAATCTCGTTTCCCACCAGCTTATGGAAATAAACAAGAAGCACAACAGCATGATTTATCTATGTTCCACAGGCAGTGTTACTTCTAAAGATTGCTAGATATAAGCCGGAAGAATGTCATCAGGCCTAAAAGACTTAAATGATCCAAGGTAGTTTATGACCTACTTCATTTGGAAACTAGGGATCCTAAAAGGTGGTGTTAAGCTGAAGGCGAGCTCTATTTGATGCGCCGCGTACACTGAGGGGTTGTGATGATCCAAGAAATGTGGCACAATAAAAAGAGTTCAAAGATCGGTGCTTGAGTAAGACTAGATGCCATGAGGGCCCTAGATGCACCCCATAGTCGTAGAAACTGAGCATAAAGCCTCTAGGTTACCAAAAAATGATCTCCACGAGTATCTTTTTGTCTTGCGCACGGCATACTGAAATACTTTGAGCTTCATTTTACATAATAGTCAGTCATTAGAACTTTTTGCAACGTTAAACTCATTCCTTTGCTCCTTCTGCAAGGCTGATATTTCCATATTTCACTATGGTACATGTCACCATTGATTTCTCTTTGGCTTAATGTGTAAGATACGCCACTCTAGCCGCAAAGTTGAGAGCACTGGAAAGAATACTTACCGCATGATCTAAATCCTGATGACAATCAATGCAATGAGAAGGTTTCAGTGAGCATTGTATCAGGTATAGGAACGTTGTTCAATGCTTTCTTTTCCTATTAATAAACGCTACCCGCTCTGATGAGTAATGGTCGTTTACCTTAAAAGCTATGCACCTGAGGTCAGAGAACGAGCAATCCTGCAAGACCCTCCCATCTTGCAGGAAGTGAGTGTGCCGCAAGCTGGCTAAAATTCTGACAAGAACCTCCCTAGAATTTGAGGTGAAAAAAAGTCGGCTCATTGCCAACAGCAGCAATCGACAGGTCATGAGACAAGATGAATTCAAAAAGTACCTCACCTTGACTTTTTGTATCTGATCTACCCAAAACTTCATTATGAGTATTGAAGTCACTTACTAGAAATAGAAGTATTTAAATCCTAGTTGCAGCAGCCACTATTTCCCTGACGATATCAGGGGAGGATTTTATTTCATATTTTTATTTATTTTTCAAAAAAGTTCGTTTAATACAGACTAGTAGCATTTACATTAAAGATTAACAACTTACAAACAAATCAGTTAAAGTGTATTATTTTTAGCTAAGCTTTTTTTCAAAGACGGTAAGCATAAATTAAAGTCAAATTTATGGTCATCATTGTTAAAATTTCTTTTAATGGACGAAACGGGCTCATTGAAGGCGTAGTTGGTCCGATAGGAAGGGACAGATAAAATGTTGACGTGTCTCACTCTGTGACCCTTGGTATTGAGGCCAAATAAACCTAAAAGGTATTCAGATGAAATATTACCCATGAGGAGCTTACAGCAAAGATCGTTTGGAAATTTTCACGTCTGTTATTAAGTGTATTAACGGCCAGTAAGTTAAGTCGATCAATGTAAGGAAGCAAGCGAAGAGGATCTGAGCAAGCAAATTCACGCAAACAAAGCCGAAGAAATTTTTTCTGAATGGACTCGATACGCACAAGAAAGGAACTTAGTAAGATGTATGCCATGAAACTATTTGGATCGCCTCCTCACAAATCCCAAGTTATGATTGTCAAAAGTAAAATAAATATTTAAAAGTACTCCTAAATCGCGTACTTTGTCAGAATAGCTTAAGTGAATACTATCCAAAGAGTATTCAAAGCTAAACGGATTAATTTTACGCGTGTACGAAATAATGGTACACTTGTCAATATTGTTGTGTTTTACCGTTAACACACCTTTCGCGGATTCGATATTCTTCACATTCGTGAAATAAAACAGTTTTCTTTATCAACACTAATTACACTTTTATTTACAAAAGAAACTATAACCACTAACTCGTTTACACTTTACGATCGCACTATTATAATTTCGCGTTACAATTTAACACTTTTTCACTTTCAAAATACATCCGCGCCCGGATACTTAATTCACTGTTTCGCTTTTCCTAGTAACATCCTTTTCACTGTATACGCTGTCTACTAACTCTGTGCAATCTATCGCATTGTACCAAAACTCACTGCTAACTCGGGTGTACAAACTTTCGCTTCTAACTGATTGCCAGCTCCTCTCGCGGTGTTATTTATAATCGTGTCGCGTGTGTGTCTCGGGTTCTCGAAGCCTCCTGATCTGGTTTCTGGAAAACTATTGTGAACGTCCGTTACCATGTGAGATCTGAGTCATGGTTTGTGTTCTAGAATGTTCCGTTTTTGCTTTCTAGAGGACTCTGTCTGCGTCTTGTTTACAAATTGCATGTACGAGATACATGCATCAGACATATATTTCTCGAAAATTCTCAAACTGGCTTCTTCTCTTTTCGTTGTTTGAATACATGTATGAAATACATGTATGAGATGTATGTCGAGTATTTCCTTGCCGTTTCTAGCTTTTTCTGGCGCCGTCACAACGTCATACAGTTCGTTTGGCGTGCATGCAACAATATTAATGACTAATTTGTTATGGTAGCACCAAGTCGTGAGGTTATTTAGGTCAGCTTGAAGTTCCAAGCAGTCGTAAATGTTAGACACTTTTTTAAAAATTTTGACGTCCTCTGCATATAGTAAAATTGATGAATGTTTCAGGACAGATGGGAGGTCATTTATATATAAAAGAAAAAGTAGAGGTCCTAACTGACTACCTTGAGGAACACCAGATATGACATCAATTTCTGATGAAAGGGCGGCACGGAAGGATACGCATTGGGTACGACATTCAAAATAAGATGCTATCCAGGAAATAAATAGCTGAAGAAATTGTTTTCAATGTGTACTAATTTTTTCCCAGCTTGTGAAAAAATATTTTAATAAAAAAACCGATTTTCACTTTCGAAGCTGGATATATTTAATTTTGTGACAAATATCGATATTTCGAGGGTAATCTGCCCTCTTCTTCAGTGTCTACCTATATAAACGAGGACAATTTACACAATAAAATGGAATGATCCAGCTTATCAAAAGCCTTCGTAAAGTCAGTGTAAATTCAGTCTACCTGAAATCCTGCCTCGATTGATGGGAGCAACAACAGCTCAAGCAGGTTGGTAGTTGTGGATTTGCCTTTCATGAAACCATGTTGGAAAGGAGGTAATATGGATTTGCTGTGAAACGCCACAACATAATTGATTATCGCTTCGAATAGTTTGGCAACATATGGAAGTTTTGCGATGGGACCATAGTTGCCTACAACATTTCTATCGCCTTTTTTATGAATAGGTGTGAAAATTGCATATTGCCAACATCTAGAAAAATACCGAGTGACAGAGAAAGATTATACAAGTAGACAAGAATAGGAGACAGGGAGGAGATATAATATTTTAAGATAGCATTATATAATACCGACTTATGGTTTCCACAGGCCAGTGGATGCTATCAGTCTGTATCCGTCAGTGTTAGTACCACTGGTTATTGGATCAAAATAAGCTCGACTCCTATCTTTGGCAAACGGAGGAGCAGAGCATCAATTTCCAATTTTAAATGATGAAGGTTAATTTGTAGTATATCCATCAAAACCAGTTAAGGTGGTGTCTAGGTTCTGATACTCCTCCGCCGACGAATGACTTGCATCCCCTCAGGAGATCTATGCACCTGCTCAACTCAGAGGTACCAACGCCGACTCCCCTTCAGAGAAAGGGATTACGCATCAGATTCCTCCTACGTTGCAGCCCCGTGAGTGTGATAGGTCCCTCCTACTTCGAGTTACCAATAATGGCGTCAAGGTTCTTTGATCCGATGACCTTAACGCTATCACTTCTGTCGATGCACAGAGCCAATTCCTCGATTCCTACTGATTCCTTTACGGGCTGCCAGTAACGGTATCACCTCTTTACTCAGGATGAAGAAGGTCTTCCTCATAGGCGGGCCGTGGCCTATAATCTGGCAGGAGCCAGGGACTGAAAGGTTCAAGACATGCGATTATTGTGTTTTTTTTTGTACAAGTACTGTTCATACAACTTATATAATTTACTAATACATTATATATTTGTTGATTTATTCTTTGTTATTTGCTAATGCATAATGTATTATCAAATAAACTTCTTGTCTGTGAATACGTATGAGTTACTACCACATGCATATAATGTGAATGGTAGGTATGAACTACACATGAATTATCAATGACCGCTAAGAAAGAAAGCTTGTATGAATTATACGGGAATAGAATAGAAATAATTAGAAATGTAAGAATATTTTTTCGTTTACAAGCTAAATATATAGCAACTTATACTTGAAGAAGAGGATAGCTTAGTTTCAAAATATCTTTGAAAAAATTGGAATATATTTTAATTTTAATTTAATTTATTTATTTACCAAGCAAGGCGTACATGTATAAAAAGAATAAAATAAAATAGTACATGCATAAAATTACGAAACAAAATAAAAATAAAACAAACTATATAAATACAAGACTAATAAATAGTGCATAAATAAAATAAGTTATAAACAGACAACAAATAAAGTAATAAATAAATGACAAATGGCAAATGAATGATTAACAAATTAAATACCAAATTTAAATTGAACATACAATACATATATGTTAGTATGGTGAGGGGGGTGGGGGAGACTATAAAGAGAGAGCCTTGATGATGTTATTTTTAAACGTTGATTTAGAAATCGTAGGGGAAAAGTTCTCGCTCATGCTATTGAATAGCTTGCAGCACCTATTTATTGGCTCGTTTGCTGCATATGTTGTGTTGTGATGGTATTCAATAAGCAATCGTCGGGATCTAGTGACTCTCAAGGGCTGATTGAGTAGAAGGAAGAAGGAAGCTTAGAAGGAAGAAATTGATCCCTTGCTTCCAACACTTGTTACCTAGAAAAACCGAAAACAGTTTGGCAAGATGAAAAGTGCTGTAACTTACTCTTTTCGAGCCATTTGGTTTGCAGGAATATCTTTGTAGCCCTAACTGCGTGTCCGAGGCTAAATGAAACAGCACAACCTTCGAAACTAGTGCTTTTTGCTGTTTTCCGTTTTCGCAACCCTCTGGTAAATGTGAGATTCAGACAGTTCTTTTCTGCGAATGATTTAATTTTTCCCCAAACTACATACAAGTCTTCTCGCTCAACTAGTAGTGTTCCATTCACAAAATTTATCCCATCCCGAAGGGTTGCATTTTTAGTTTGGAAATATGTGCTTAACATGTTCGTTATAAAAAGAACATGGTGAAAGATGAAAAGATTTACTACAAATTTAGGATTACTGATTGAATGAAAGATCCCCAATGAATAAACTGAGTCGTTGTATTTTCCCTCACTCATTTCTTTTTCTAAAGCCTCTTTCATAGTCCCATAGCTATCAATCACATATTTGCAATTGCGAATTCTCATTGACTAACAAGTTGAGCTTAAACTTCTCATTCCACGCCTTGTGTTTAGACCAACTGCCTCTTCAAGCTGCTTCAACAATTCGTGTTGTGATGGCTTCGAAAAGTGTAGGTAAAGTGATTTGGCATTGAAAAGGATGTGCACGTTTCAATTGTGAAAAATGTGTCCATCACAACCAGGATAATTTTATGAGCTAGACAATGTACAAATGTGGCTGCAGGGTGTTTCATCTTAATTTAGATTTGTACACCACTTTTTTGTCCTGACATGACACTAGCACCATCATAAGACTGTCCAACAACAGGCAATTCGGGAAGTCCGTAGCTGTTTCTGAACAGTCTACAAAGCTTGAGAACCTTTCTTCGACTGCTAGCTCTTTAGCAAATCTGACAACTACGGAGAGTTGTTCCTTCTGTGGACCCTTGTTGCGTCTGCCATAATGGATATCAATCCGCAACCTTTTATTTCAGCTCGCGAACGATTTCAGCAATTATTTCCATCAATTCATTTTGTATGTTGCCACAACAGTCGATCGCAATCTTGTTTTTAAAATTATTTATTAATAATGCAAAAATTTCCAAAAAAAATCACGGTTATCACTGGCACCACTTTCATCATGTCCTCTGAAAGCACGTCTTTGGCGACTGAGACACGTCGTAAGGTCGATAAACTTCTCCAAATAATTTCGGTTCATCTTCACAATATTCTTAGACTGTTCAAGCACCATATCATTTACTGTCTTCCAAGTAGTATTAGAGTTTTCTCATTGTGCATGAACTTTACTATCCGGATCGCGAAGTTTGGTCGAGCTGAAATTTTGGTGTATTTTTGGTGACAATGGAAACTTTATGGAAAATTTCACATTGTGATAACTTCACACCGAGTCATCAGATCATCACAAAATTGACAAGACTCATCAATGGGCATAAAAAATACGTTTCTGTCGTTTTTAAATAATGTCTGGGCAACCTTGCAGCTACCATAAGTACGTAAACACAAATCTTTCATACGGCTGTTAGAATAAAATGCAAATGATTGATGAATTTGATACTATATTTATACAGTCAAATCTAAACTTGTGAAATTCCCAATCGCACAAAAATTGCACCGAATTATTTATATTTTTATAACTTGTGTTTACGGTATCTCTCGACCGGATAAAATTCATAGGATATAGTGGTCTTGAGTAGATACAGGTCTGACAAAAGTTTAATGAATATGATAAAAACTATGTGGCGGCTATGTCACTATGAAAAAACGTTCGGTGAAATTGAAGTGCTATGTCTTTTAACTTCCGATGCAGTTATCAAATTATAATAAAATTCACACACATTTAACCTGAGTGTAAACCAAATAGGTCATAGGTAGCATAAAAGTGGCAGAGATGCAATTTTTATTCTCCAAATGACTTCGAAAATTGTATTCTACGTTAATTACCTTATCGCCTACCATTTTAATACTTAAACTATGTTATGTGAAAAAACATAATTGCATAAAACGCTAGTTTATAAAAGTGTTCTTACCTAAACACCTGTATATTGCCTAGTTGGAATGAACAGATACTATTAATAAAAAAAGGATGATTGGCGAGGTGTTTTTCGTCTTTTTCTTAACGTTTAACTTGTCGAAATTAAATATTGCCGTCCATTTCTCGAAATAAGTCCCAAAACATCGTAATTAATACCATAAGTAACACAGTCTCTATGTTATAAGTAGTGTAAGTTGGTATAGGCTTACACTGCTGCACTACACAACTCTTGCTGTAACCACAAAAACCTAACAGGCGAAAACTTAAGTGTCTGCTGTTGGAAATATTTATTTTTCTGGGTGGGGCCAGCCTAGGTCCTGGGGTCCTGTTTAAAGAATTCAGTTGAGCGCTGAGCACATATCCAAGCACCCCATCCGAGCATATATCCAAGTTCATAAAGATTCTGGATATCCTATAGGACATAACGCTAAGTAGACACAATCGACCCAAGAGGTCGCAGTGCAAGGTGCAATCTGGACCCGTTCCATGTATTCATTCATTCATTCAACGAGATGAATTACTTGAGTCACGAAATGATGCTTTTCGTAAAATATAAAAAACTCTAGCGCATAGGAACCACTTGATTTTCGAAGAAAAGTAGAATTCCGTTTTAATCTGATGGCTGTATCGGAAGTTATGGGGCGCTTTTATTTTTCTTCAAGATGACTCCTCTGCCATAAATTTACCTACCTATATGTGTAAATAACTCCTAACAGACCTGGTTTTACTGAATATCAATACATTTTGTGAATATCATATTGATCTTATAATCCGATCGTGAGTTCTCACGGACAAAATTTGCAGTTGCTCAAAAATAGGTGATTTGGTGAAGGCCTAAGTCCTTATGCGCTGAAGAATTCCGAAAAGTTTAAACTGACTGCAGAGGCAACAAATCAGATCCATCAATTGTTTGCATTTTCTCCAACAAGTGAAAAAAAATCAGGAGACTCAATGATTTGAAGGAATTCTTTATATTCTAAAGGTAGTAATACGTGCTGTGAATTTGGTAATGATCTGATACTTCTGGCAAAGCTATGACAACTTGAAATTTTTGAATACTTTTGACACTCAGTGACCGCTCGGGATAATCATTTCCAAAGCGTTATTATAGCCAAGTTTAAAACATTTCATTAAACAAATTTTAGTTTGATTGCGCCACATACTTGTTTGATCATTTACATTTGATCGCAAACTGAAATTCGACGTTCATGTCCTTACTATCACTAGAAAAGCTTCTCGAATTGTTGGCTTCGTGGTTCGTTCCTGCCACAATTCATTTAGTATTTCTACTTGTGTCCACCTGTTTATTACCCTAGTCCGTTCTGTACTTGAATACTGCAGTCAAGTGTGGTGTCCTCGTTTCAAATACCTCGCTGACGCTGTTGAATCAGTCCAGCGCAGGTTTACACTACTTTACTTTTTAAGTATATTCTGCCATATTTACCATTTAGTCAACGTCTATCTCTTCTTAACATTCCTCTCCTTGAGCAGCGCAGAGTTTACTTGGATGAGTGTTTCCTGTTCAAAATCTGTCGCGGGTACCTATCTTCCTCATTAGCATTTTTGTTCATTGAGCGGGACTCCGTAAGTCCAATCAGGTCTTCCATTTTATTTGAAGTACCGTATGCTCGTGCTGACACTTTCTTCTACTCTCCCGTTTTGCGACTCTTACGCACTCACAATAGTCTTCAATCTATTGCCATTTTCCACAATCTATTGCCATTTTCAAAATATATGGTCCGTAGTATAATTTTCGATTCTAATTAATTAGTTTTATTTTCTATTCTTGTTTATAATGGATTCTTTCTTTTCTTTTTTGCTCTACTTAATTTTACTTTCTTATTTATTACTTGAATTTTTTGTACATCTTTATTTTTACATATAGTTATATATTTTTCTAATTAGTTTTATTTTCTATTTTCATAATTTTCTTTTTTTTCTACTTAATTTTACTTTATTTAATTTACCACTTTAATTATACTTATACATACTTATATTTATGTTTACTCATTTACTTTTTACTATTTTTCATTAGGCCGATTTATTGTAGAATTGGACATTCGTGTTTGTAATGGATTTTTTTTTCTATTTTAATTTACTTTTTTTTTTATTTTTTATTGCTTTATCTTATTTTAACTTTAATTATTTTAAATACTTATATTTATATATTCTTATTTAGTTCTTGTTATTTTATTTTGTTCATGGTATCCAATCTGTATTTGGGCAGTTTTGCCTGTTGTATTGAATACGTACCAAATAAATAAATAAATAAATAAAATAAAAAAAATCAATCACAGTGAAGGAAGACTCTAAAAGAGCAAAAAATCATAGCTAGAAATCACAGCCAAAAATCACAGCAGAAAACCACAGTGATCGAAATCACAGCAAAGAAAGTCATAAAGCCAATAAAATCATAATCGTACGAAGTCACAGATTACAAAAACTTTAATTTTATTTTGGTTTGAGTTTTCATTATGATTTCGATAGCTTAAAGTTCGATTACTGTGATTTTGGGCTGTGATTTTTTGTTGAGAATTTTTACTGTGATTTTGATAGCTGCGATTCCATTCTTTGTAGTTTCGTTCGTTGAAATTTTACTCGCTAGCATTTTGCTCGCTGCGATTTCGATCTTTATGATATTGAGTATGTAATCACTGCTACTAACAGTGATTTTGAATAACTATGAAAAATATCAGTGATTGATATGACAGTGAATTTGAATCAAATTCAGAGATTTTTGAATAAATTCATAATGTGTTCGAGCCTAATTCATATTTTTTTCAAATCAAATTCGCAGATTCGATAAAACTAAGCTTTCGAGTCAAATTCATAATTTTTTTTTTCAGCCAAATTCATAATTTTATCGAATGTAATTCATAATTTTTCTAAAATTCATAATTTTGTTCGAGGCAAATTCCTAATTTTCACCGAAAAATGTCAGAAAATTTAACTTGCGTTAATATCGAAGTACTTATCTTATGTGAACCAAGCGATCATTACACTCATATGCTATTCCATTCAAGATAATACTCTGCCATCTAAATTTCGCTTTCACATCTCTAATCCAAGCCCTATTTTCCGCCCGGTGACAATCACTCTTAATCAACATATCATTTATTCCGCCATCTAAGCCTAAAAGTAAAATCAACCTTCATACCAAAAAAATCACGACTGTATGTTCTTCTAACCGAAACAACAAGTGAAATTTCGACTTCAGATCTAAATACCCAATTAACTGCTACATCAAGCCGAACCCCGAACTCATTAATCCATCTCATTTCGGGGTGTGCTACATATGTATGTACATTTGCATTTCGTTTTCATTGACAAAACCTCAGCAAGCAAAAAACATACACAGTTAGTTCTTTTCTAAAGTTAAGTAGCCGTGTAACTGCACAGTTGAGTAAAAAATCTACAATTTTTTCCAGATCAATGAGGACAGACTGCAGACCTATAACCGTATCGGGTCACCTACAATGCGCATAGATGATGCGATAAGCAGTTTGTCGTTATTTAGTCTAGTTAGTGCATTACCCGGTCTGTGTGTAGCATTTCTAGTTGGTGATCGTCCAGATGTCAGAATCAGAAACGGGGAGCCGACCTCTTTACGTTTCGGAGCGGGAAGCCGATGGGAGCCAGTAGTCCAAGAGCTGATCATGGTCGAAGACTAATTTCCTATAGGTAGAAGATGATAGTTGGCAGCAACCAAATCAAGCTAGCATGTGCGGTTGCGATTACGGAGGGTAATTGAACTGACGGTTTTTTGCTGGACGGACTTATTTGTTGGTTTTCTTCTGGTTGAGCTGGTTGTGCACTTGTTCGTTGCTTATTTGCTGTTGGACTGTACCGTTACTAATAGATTTGTTTGTAGGTTTGATTAGATTATGGTGAACAAGTGCATTTCTTGTGATTCGAAGAAATGCATTGGCATGAAATATAAAGAAGTGTGGAAGAAGCGGTATGATCATAAGAGCAGGTTAAAATGCTGTTTGTTTGCCGCTTAGCACTAATATCTGAATATACTGAAAAACTAGTCGAAATGGTTGAAAAATTGTAATCGCGAAGGATTTCACAAAGAAAAGTTCTCCTCAAAATTTTACCATCGAACCCTTGCTATATTAAAATTTTCCCACACTGGGCGCATACTTAATTACAAAATGCTGTAGAATTGCCTGTAAATATTCGCTTCTGCTTTTGAACTCTCCAAATCACCAGAAATGTGCTTCAATATCATCGTGGTGATTAGTTTGAAGCTGGTACTCCTGTATTCACCTGTTCTTACAATCGTTTCCTCTTCTCATTCTGTTCGGTTTAATACAATCTCTAACATTCTATTTGCCAAAATTATTACTTTTCTTCCAACTGGTATTTAGGTTGCATTACTTTTCCCTCCAGCCAGCAAAGAATTAGCTCTGCAATCAGTTGTCATACGTTAGCCAAATAAACACCAATCTTGAACCATATGGCCGCAATAAATCAGCTGCAAACATTCTCATCTCTTACGACGTCAAACAATATCAACTGATCCAAATTTAGCAAACTTTCGTTGACATTCTTCTCATCTTTCCGTAAACACAACGTTTTACACACAAGCATTCAATTAAGCTGAAAAATAACTTCAGGTTACTGGCCTAAGTCTTTCGTTTTTCCTGACTAGTCATACTTTCTGGGGGCGCCTGCCTACGACGAATCGACGATGTATCTGTTTTCGGCAAAGAAGAGGAAAAGTGAATTCAAAGATGATATTTTTCGATTTTACGGTGTCAAGCATTTTGAGGTCATGTACATACTGGCCCGGCTACCGCACCATCACTTGTCTCTGAAAATCGAAAATAAGCAAACGGCCGAAAGCAAAGGTAAGGTGCAGAGTCAGTACCGTCCATCTCACTTTGAGTTGAAGTGTAGTGATAGAAAGTTTTCTGATTATGATGATACGATGCTGTGATGTGTTCTTCAATTTTCCATGTCTGATTTTCGCTGCCAATCTGTTCTGAATTCGGCTGGTTAATCTCTTAATGCTTAAAGCTGAGCGCCGCCTTGCTCGCACCAGCGATTTCATAGTTTTCTTTCTGCAGTAATGGATTAATAATGGGTTTTACTGACTGCATCGATATGAACTTGACTGTTGGAAATTTTTCGGTTAATCGGTTTGTTCTCGTATTCAACTCAACTCGTGCCTTGTATTTTTGTAGGAAATCGTACTGGCGTTGGTATTATGCAATAAAAGTGATGCTAGGCGCAGTTAAATGCTCGAGAGAAAGTGACATTCTGGAGGAAGTATGTAATTTAGAAAAGTTCTCTGACTAATGAACGTTGGTTTTGATTGATGGTAAAGATATGGTTTTTTTGTGGCGTAGTTTTCCAAGTGAATTTGATTTAGCTTGAGGTAAAAAAAATGAAATCAAGATAATTATTGCAGTCAGTTGAGTTGGAGAGCTGGGAGAAAGGGAAAGTAAGGTTTGGTTGTGATTTATTTTTATTTTGTTTAGAATTTGTTTGAAGTACTATTCTGTTGCTTAAATTTTGGCTAAAGCTGGAAGAGGTGAAAGTAAATTTGAGCATTGAAAAGATAATAAGTGAAAACACAATTCAAATGCCTTTGGCTGAAGAATATTTTTAAAATGAAAGAGCAGCTGCAAATATATAATTCTGTATAAGATCGAAACCAAGGATTTTACAGACTTCAATCGATGACTTGGAAGATTCTCACTTAAAGGTAAAATAGCAAGCTTAACAGTATTTTGTTTTTTTTAATGTGGGAACTATTTTTGATTGCAGATTTGGGTAGTTAAGTTCGTGGATAATAACAATGATAAGCAAATGTAGCTCTATAAATCAATAAAGGAAAAACGCAAACATAGTTTAAACAAATCTGACGATTATGTTATAGTTTTATTTTTCAACTTCATAAAACTCCAAGACAATTAATATCTGCATTAATATCTTCGAAAAATAGAAAAATTCAAACTTGTAGTAGTATTCAGATTAAAGGTGTATAGAACTTCACTTTGAACTTTGATTTGTAAAACATGAAAGCTGCCCGTTTAAACTAAGTCAAAGAAGTTTTGACGGAGAGCTCATGTAGTGCAGTGGAGAGAGTACTAGCTTCTTACGTGCAGGGTTCTGGTTTAAATCCAATTATGGACGAGGGACCAAACAACGAGCTTTCAGCCTAGCTTTTAATAATTATTGGAGTCAAATCAGATACAATATGAGTCTAAACCCGTAAAAATATTGATTATAAATATCGGGCCTGTGCCAAATCCAATATTCTAGACTTCAAGTGGATTGTCGTGGAATACTTGGCTTTGTTTGTTTAATTTCAATAGTTACTGAAAATGATTCGAAAGAAAAACAGCTGAGCTAAAGAACTGTCTGTGGAACATAAATTAAGGGGTTAGTCCACTGTTAAACTGCTCGAAATGAACTTTTTTTTTAAACAGCTACCAAAAAAAAACTATTAAAGATATCGATTTGAAATTTTACATGCATCTTTATTGAAGTTAAGAGCTAACATTTTCATTGGAAAAAAATATTAGAAAACAAAATGGCGGCCGCCCCAATGGATCGCCGCAGCACCGCCGAAAAAAAAGCAAATTGCGCCTCGTAAATTCCTGAACAAAATAAGCATCTGTGAACAAATTATCAAAAATATTTCATTAGTCTTGAGTATAAAAGACTACACGGGCCTAACTTTAGAGCCCTAAAGCGATTAAAAAAAATGTGGTATACTTTTGTCAAAATCAATCAAAAAACTTAATAAAAAAAATTTTTTTTTTTCAATAAAATGCTTCCCAGATAGTCAAAAAATTTTTTTTTGTTCTAAATTTAGGCCCGTGCAGTCCTTTATACTCAAAACTAATGAAATCTTTTTGGTAGTATGCTCACAGATGCTTATTTTGTCCAGGAATTTACGAGGCGCAATTTGCTTTTTTTTCGGCAGTGCTGCGGCGATCCGTTGGGGCGGCCGCCATTTTGTTTTCTAATATTTTTTTCCAATGAAAATGTTAACTCTTAACTTCAATAAAGATTCATGTAAAATTTTAAATCGATATCTTGAATAGTTTTTTTTTTGGTAGCTGTTTAAAAAAAAAGTTCATTTCGAGCAGTTTAACAGTGGACTAACCCCTTAAAGAGATATTCGAAAATCTTAAGTGTCGGGCATATTTTTAATAAGATTCATTGATTATATATATTGTAAAACTTCAAATAAAAAATTACCAGCGTGCAATGAAAGAACTGAGCTATAAATAGCAGGCAGATTATTTAAACCTTATTGCTGAACGAAAATATCTCAATTTGTATTTCTTTGAATTAAATCTAAATTTTTTTTTTAAGATACTTCATGCAATATGCGAGATGTCTAGATAAGTTCTCTGGGTTTAAACACAACAAAAAGAAGCTTCTGCGAGAACTTAAAATCTTTAAGAAAATATCTGTAATATAGGAGAAAATACCTGACAAATCATAAATCATATCAAGAAATGATTCAGGTCAAATTTTTATCTTTTATTGTTTCTATTTCTTATAAGTACAATGTTTATCTCTACTTGGTTATTTTTTTTTTTTTATATTTGTAGCTTTTTTATATTTCTTCACACGCAGGAACAAAATTCTAAGCCAAACTTAACATAACGCTTTTAGTTTTCGAAAAGTCTGTCTATTTAATTCGCGAATTAAAATTTTTCGACACTTAAACTTTTTAGGCAAATTTCTGTCCTTATATTGATTATTGCATGTATCACATTTGATCTTTTATTTAAGTAGATTGAAGTTTTTTGCTCTTTTAGATGAATTCTGGGGACGGCATTTAAGAGATATGATGTAGCAGTAAAAGACTGATGTTGCGACAAAGATTTTTTCAAGTCGAAAATTTTGTTTTGTGGGGTTGTTCTACTCAAAAAAATCAACGTAACCATGTGAAAGTTGAAAAAGGGCCGTCACAGATTCAGAGTCTACAAAAATTTAAATGTGGAAAAAGTGAAAAATCTACAAAGCATATAGGAGGTATTTTATTCCAATTGTTGAAAAAAGTAAAATGAATTTCAGCCATAGAAAGTGAAGGTACTTTGTTTACATGCTGGTCCGTTTCTACGTGTAAACCACATGTAAACAAATAATAGTGGAGCCATTCAATCATTTGTTTTTACTTTCTCACTGGTCGCCTCCTCGTGGTGTATGTTGAGTACCGCTAATTAATCTAGACTCTCTATCTCTCTGTATAACTACCGTTTTTGTCTTCGGAATAAATTTCATTCTCATGATTTTTGAGCCGTCGCGATTAGGCTGATGGTTGAATCGTTCTGAACCTAGTAATCTTTATGCGTCGTAGTAACAAAATTAAACCATGAATGACTCCGGATTAATACAACCATCTCCGTCCCATTAAAACTCTGGTAGGAATTCGAGTACGATCTCAGTCTCATCGTCATTAATGGTGAAGGCTCAGTTGTAGTGGACTCCTGATTAGCACCAACCCCGCTCTGAGCAAAAGTCTCTATAAAGACTTGTGCCAATGGTCACATGACCTCCTTGCTTACAAGACAAGAGTTGACAGTTTAACTGCTAAATCTGCTAGCATTAATAAAAATATGACGAATGAGTCAGTCCCATGAGCTTCCAGTAGAATATCAGTAATTTTTCGCCCTTGTTTCGAGTAATTTCTGACCTTTTGGCTCCAAGTTTGGCTCGGAGAAACTCTGAAGCCCAGTTAAGGCCGAATTGGCGACCAAGTTATGGCAAATGAGTCAGCTCGATTACTCATAAGTGTCATTTCCAGTGCAGTATTTCCTAAAGGTTTTCAGGCTCAGGATCACAGAATTAGGTCCGTCTTCAAAGTTCCCAGAGAAATTGAAAAAGTTTCCTCACGAGACGTTGTCCTATAGGAACAAAAAGTTCCCCCAGATTGTATCTTACAACAACTGTGAGTGATGTTGGCTGGTACAAAAGAGTAAGGCTGTATAGATGGTGATGTCCAATACTCGACCAACTTCTATAAGTAGACAATGTTCGAAATGAGGGAGCATTGTTCTGGCTTGGTGATGGTGCTGAAGGATGCTTGGATGTAGAGCATTGGTTTTCTGCTTTTATAGCCATTCAGAGGATATTCGGGAAATTTTTACTCTCTTTATCCCTGGTCTTGCCACGGAAGATAAGGGGGTCACCTAAGTTAGTGAGCCTGTTGAGAGTTGACGGGAGATTCTGTTTTCACTAAATGAAGAGGTTTTACTGCTGTTGCAGGCCTGTAAAGGCATCATCAAGTATGTGGCTGAGAAATTGGCCCTAGGATTGTATAAGAGTATACAAAATTTTCATACAGCTATCCAGAACCCTAATCAAGAGGCTTTGCCAAGAAAATTTTTCAGCATGAGGTGTATCAATCCTTTCGCAGTTGCACCTACTTACTCTTTAAATAGAGGAAGGGAATGAGACAGGAGGACGCAGCAGGACGTTGAATCAACCTCTGTTGGTAATGGTGAAGGTATACCCGACGTACTACATATTTTTAAAATTCCTGAAATCTCTCCTAATTGCCAAATCCAAAAATTGTCGTTGAGTAGTTTCCTGGATTCTCTATGGGAAAGGTATAAAATAATGGGCTCGTGGCTAGCATTTTGTTAGTAACAAGTGCCTAGTAAGTGACTGGTGATGGCCAGATACGAGCAATTAAGTGTTGAGAAAAAGTCGAAAATCATAGAATGGGCACAGGAAAACGTATCGAAACGTCAAATTTCTAGGCGTATTGGTTGTAGCAATTGGACGGTTAGAAGCATTTTACAAAAATATGCCCAGCCTTACAGAGGAAGAAAGCTAGCGGTATGAAACGAAAGCGAAGACAATCATCTGAAGTTCCTCTGTTTATCGAATCTGTATTTGAATGCGGCATGACTTCGCGCAGAGTAAAACCCTACGTTATCAAGGCGGCGCTCACTTGAAATGGTGCAAAAGAGGTTGGTCGGGATGGGGCTAACATGTCGAAGTTCAGCAAAAAAGGTCAATACTCAATAAGAAAATGAAGCTAACACGTCTTAAATGGTACAAAGAGAGACAATATTTGACCTCTGCAGACTGGAAACATCAAAGTTTGATTTGATTAATCAAAATAGAACATTGAAATATCGGCATAGAAGAAAGGTGAATGGTATAGCGATAAATGTATTCAAACAACGACCAAACATTCCCCATAAGTAATGGTATTGGGAAGTTTCACCGGAATTGGAGGTATTTTGATATGAGGGGAAACTGTTAACGCCAAAAGGTACAAAACGATCATCACCGAACGCCAGCTTCCTGTCCCAGAGGACTCGTATGGAGTATATCTCAATCCTATTGTATAAACTATTGCATAAACTTGTTTCATGGCACTGAAGAGTCTTATTTGTCCAAGTACAACATTTTAAGAAAGAACGTGGCATCAAGTGACTTCTCTGGCCAGGAAATAGCCCCGACTTCAATCCAATAGAAAAACTTTGGGGGATAATGTCGGAAAAAGTAAAAGAAAAGTAGCCGAAGACTACGCAAGAGCTCGAAAGTCAATGCCCTCAAAGGTAAAGGCTATAATTAAGGCGAGTCTACCTTGTGCGGCCGAAAAAATATGCTTTCTTCAGGATTTTTTTTGGAAACTGTATTTAGGATAGACACTTAAAATTTGTTTTCAACTGTAGGGATAAGTTTATTTAAAATGTACAAAAACAAATTCAAGTCGAAATATGCAAAGGGAGGAGGGGAAGGGGGACATTGCGCAATGGCGGCACGCTAAACGGATTTTAGCTGAAACATACAAATGAAAAATAATCTTATTTAATATACTTTTGTCTATGGCCTCTACCAGAATTGTGAAAAAAAATGAAAAATTAAAAATAATCCAATTTTGAAAGAGAAAAATGATTGTTTTTTTTTGATTTTTTTTGGCTACAAATTGTTGTGTAAAATGAAAGGTTGTTAATGTTTTTTTAATGATTCTGCTACCAGCCATGAACAAGCCTTTGATACCGAACTGTGAAAAATTGTATGATCATTTCTTAACCCGTCTGCCTTCAATCACTTCCACCAGGTAAAAAATGCGGTGCAGCGCGCTCGACACCGCTCCCTATTTTAAGGACAAGCTTTCGTGATTCATGTATCTACCGTATCTATCAACATGTATCGATCTATCCGAAAATGCGAAAACAAAAAAATCTATTTTTTTGACCGCACAAGGTAGAAACTTGCCTTAAGGTTAAAGAAAGTGCTGTGAATTATTAATTATTCTTTTAATAAAAAAAATAGCTAAAAATGGAGTGAGCTATTATTATTTGTTGGCTTACAGTCTCCTTTGTTAATTTCAGTAGTACCAGTTTCCCCTAAATATAGAAGATGATTTTTATCGACAATTATTATTCACTAGGAGAATATTCTATTTCAGTCGATTTGTCTTCTTTTTATTAGAAAGTCGGGGTACATTCTACTTAAAATTAAATAAATTATATAAAAATATATTAAACCTTTTAAGGTTCAAAATAATAGCTGCTCTTATTAATTTAATAATTTTGGAGGCTGAAAACTGACTAGTGAGAGGGTTTTTCCTGCATTGGGTGTAATTCAAATGAATCATCACTATTTCAAACCAGCAATAGCTGGCCTGTCCCTCGATTTAAGTAAAACTGGGGAGAAGGTTATTCTGATCCAAGAACCATAGATTTGCAGTGCGCGCAAGAATTCCAACTAATTTTTTTATGACAAGGATAAATTAGCTATTCCTGTGGATATCGATTGGAGGAGATGCTGATTTGTTTCTTGATATATGGTTCAATTCTTTCTTGCGACATCGTCAAAAATGTTATGGCTGCAGTTTCAAAAATTTGCGTGCCTTATATTCGTGGTCCGTGGAACTTGATCTAATGTTTACCAAGACGACCGTGGCAAGGCACTTTTTGATGCCATTTATTTATTTATTTATTTATTTATTCAACAATCCATTAACAGGCAAAAAGCCCAATCACAAATAGGATAGCTTAGAAATAGAAAATAACAAATAAAAACAGAAACTAAAAATTGAGAAAATTAAAATTAAAAATATGCAATTTAAAGCCACGAATGATAAAAAAGATAGGTAAATTAATCACCAGCAAATATTGAGTTAAGAAATACTACTTTTAAAAGTGGTAGAGTGTGGAAGATAACCAAGTTGGAGCTCATTATGTGTGCGTAATAAGCGTTAAACAGGAGAATGAAAGTAAGTAGCTGTACGTGCAAACGGTACATCAAAGACAACGGAGGACCTACTTTGCCTCCCACACTGCCATACATTAATCATGGATGCTACAGATGAAGTCAGATAGCCACGGTTAATTTTAAACAAAAAGCATTCATCCAGGTAAACTCTGCGCTTTGCTGGGAGAGGGAGATTAAGGAGCGATAAGAAATCTTTATATATAGCATGTGATTTAACGCTGAGACCACTGCATACGAAAATTCAATAAGATTCGTAGATGTGGACCTACATTTTATAAAACCATGTTGCTGAGGTACGAAAGCAAACTTAAGAGAGCCATAAATTTTATCAAACACAAAACGTTCAATGATTTTGGAAAAGAATAGAAATAGGGCGACTATTTGAGGCGACGTTGCGTTCACCAGATTTGAAAATAGGGAAAATGCTGGTCACCTTCCAGGAGGAAAGAGATTTACCAGAACAAAGACTTATATTACATAAAATTGATAGGGGAACACATAAGGAAGATGCAAGATTTTTCACAAAAAAGTTAGGAAGACCATCAGGGCCAGGAGAGTGATTAGAATCAAGGGACTATATAAGGGATTCAACTTCAAGAGAATTAGTCGAGAGTGAAGAGAGATAAAGAGGTAAATCAAAAGAAACGCTATAAGAAGAGGGAATCATTGAGTTGGAGTATACAAAAGGGAAAATCAGTGCGAAGAAAAGCTGAGGATGAGCAGCAGTCATATTATTAAATGTAAGGGAGTCATCTTGGTCCATATGCAGCAGTCTCAATTATGCAGCTTGGCCGGCGTATAATCAGCCAAAAACAAAAAGGGGTCCAACATTTCCAGGAAGGAATGTGATTATGATCAGGCTGCGGAAAGTGTGCAAGAAAGAGTTCAACTTTCCAAAAAGATCCAGTGACTGGTCATTGTATAAATCAAAATTTGTAATCTGTTAGTATACCGGACGTAAACGAAAGAGATCATCATGAAGATCTATATGCATTGAGGGCATCTGGACTGATTCGAGCAATAGCTCCTTATTAATTATTAAACTTAACCCCTAAGCCCCAACGTAAGCAGTGCGTCAAGCGGATCAGGCCATGTCCACCACTTGGAATTACGAATTCCTGATTGAAATCCCCAGACCCTGATGAAGCTGTTCCATTTGACGTTCTGCAGTCTATAGAAGAGTGCTACCGTGGCAAAAATCTATAAACTTTGCTTGCACTTCTCCTACGTTTCCATCAGCGAGCGGTAAAACAAAATCTGTGTTCGTTCTTAAAGTAGAACAAATCTCATATGTTAAACTTAAAGACTGTCGTACCATATGCCTTAGCTCTGTTTGGAAAGTACACAGTTCGTCGATTCATCTTTCCAATATTTAACGGAGTCTTCATTTACCTTAGCCAGAGGGCCAACCATTTAGGTTTGACCGTCGGCTCGAAATCACTATGAAACGAATTGTAGCAGAAAGAGCGCGGAAAGATTTTGGCGCACTCTACTGCTGCAAAAGAACAATAGAAGCGAGTTGGGGCTAACAAGCTCGCAATGTCGCTTGGCTCTACACCACTGTGTTTGATCTTATACTATAATATGAAGTAGCACTTTGATGACAGGCTGCTTTTAAAGCTACCTACCAGCTGATACTTAAAAAATGAGAAGAGTGGCCAAAGTCCTCCGGACTCTGGCTCTCTGCATCACCTATACTAAGGCACTTTTCATATTGCTTCTTTGGTTTCGTACCAATCTTTCAATGTTATAGCAAGCCAGTCTTGTTCCTTATATTTTGTCATGGGCTAGATAGAACACAGTTTGACCGTGCTTGTATTTTATCTGAGGGGTCGCCGCTCCAGCGGACGTTGACTACATAGAACCAGACACTCTACTTGGATCATCCATGTGAATGCCGATGATTCCAAATTGAGCAACAAAGTGAGAAGTGGTATATAGTGGTATATACCACTGCCCTTTCGTAGTATTGGCACTATGCCAATAGTTTCCTTCATCAGAAGATTGAAATGTTTTTCTTGCTCAGCGTTACTTTAAATGGTTGCTACTAAACTTTCTAACCAGCATGATGATACCATTTTTTTCGAATCGCTACACAATTTACACACGTAACCTACAGTGCTGTGCAAAACTTAAGCAACTCACTACATGTCGGAATGAAAGGAAAAATTGAAATCAAAATATAAAGAATGTTTTTCCTTTTTTATTTTGTATTTACACGTTAGCATGTTGCTTAAAGCTCGGCAATAAAAAAAAGTACATCAGTATTTTAACTTTTCGTAGAAAAAAACAAAAACAAAATACACCAACAAAAAGGCTATGCAAAATCTAAGCAACTTTTATTAATATTTCGTGTAATAGCCGTTATTTTTTATAACAGCGGCACATCTGCGAGGCATTGATTCAACTAAATTATTTAAAGTTGATATGTCAATTTTTTCCCATTCGGTTTTTAGGTTTGTAAACAATTGGTCCTTGTTTGCAAACTGTACTGTTCCCATACGCCGTTTCAATATACTAAACAAGTTTTCTATAGGATTCAAGTCGGGCGATTGTGCCGGCCAATCAAGAACTTGAATACTATTAGAGCTAAGCCATTCTTTAACCAACTTCGATGTGTGTTTCGGGTCATTATCATGTTGAAACACCCATCGAAGTGGCATATTCCACTCTGCATAAGGTAACATTCTAGATTCTAAGATGTCCTTATACATGAATCTGTCCATAATTTCTGTGATTCAATGAAAGGGACCCAGACCTAATGCTGAGAAACATGTCCAGACCATGACGCTTCCTCCCCCATGTTTCGGCGTTTTCCTACAGAAGCGTGGATTCAGCTGTTGTCCCTTCTCACGCCTCACACGGGATAAGCCATCAGCATCAAAGAGGTTGAACTTGGATTCGTCGCTAAATAAAACGCTTTTCCATTTAGCAACTGACCAGTCAAGATGGTTTTTAGCAAATTCAAGCTTACATGAATATAAAACGATATAAATAGTCAAATAATAATGTTTAAAAGTGTTATTCGAGCAGTTTACCTTTTCCTTGCATGTCTTTTTGTGAGTAATGGTTTTTTTAAAGCTGTATAGCTTTTTAGATTGAATTCAATTGTTCGTCTGTGAAAAGTGCTTGAGTTGACGTTTAAGCCTAGCTCTTTTACGACTTCTTTTGACGAGATAAACGGTTTTATTTTTATCAATTTTTTAATTTGTAAGTCATCTCTAATGGTAGTTTTACGCGGCCTTCCACCAAAATTTACACTTTTCACACTACCCGTGTTTTTATATTTCGTAATCCATCTTGAAATTAAAGATTTGTTTATATTTAACGATTTGGCAATCTCTATTTGTGTTTTTCCGGAATACTATAGCGAAATTACGTTTGATTTAAATCTGTTATTGTATTGACTACGCTGCATTTTAAATTCTATTTTTTTAGACACAACTAAACCCAAAGAGAAGACAATCTATACTGATCTAATTGACACGAACATTGACACGAATATCAGATTAAAAAAAAACATCGGGAAATCCCCGCTATCTTTCGTTCTGACTGGGAATCATAACTGCGTTTTGAAAGTTGCTTAGATTTTGCACAGCCTTTTTGTTGGCGTATTTTTTTTTTTTTAAGAATAGTTAAAATACTTATGTACTTTTTTTATTGCAGAGCCTTAAGCAACATGCTAACGTGTAAATTGAAAAGAAAAAGGGGAAAAAATTATGTATATTTAGATTGCATTTTTCCCTTTCATTCCGACATTTAGTGAGTTGCTTAAGTTTTGCACAGCACTGTACATATGTAAGTTTATCTATGTTAATTATCTTTATGGTCTTGGGACCATTTTCAATTGGAAGTGGTCGACCAAGCAGTAATCAGAAAAGCTTTTCATTCCAGCCTTACTACAATTTATTTATCCACAGAAATTGTCCGTCTCTTTATTACTCTTATTCTTTGTATACTTGAATATTGTTCTAAAGTATGGTGTGCTCGTTTCAACTTTCTATTAGAGGTGATTGAATGGTTGCCACTTGTACCACCTTTACAATATGACGTGTATGCAACTGTTAGGTTACTCATGCCTGGAGCAGTAAAAATTGTAATTGGTTGAAGGTGCTCTAATCAAAATAACTTCTCACTATTTATGTTCTTCAAAACCATTTTTCTTCATTGAGTTACCTCATGTGTATCACATCTCCTTACCTTTTGAATCACGATTTGTTTCAGTTGTTTCTATCTTCCACCTTTAATCTATTTAAGCACTACCATAGTCTTTATTCATATTCTATGAAGTTGATATGGACTTCATTTTGAAATAAATATATAAAGAGGTGAAAATAATTAAGTTCACTATTCAATTTTTGTGTAATTCAACTATGATATTAACAGCTAGGTAAACTGTAAGCCCAGTTTTATATTCAATTTGAATCATGAATCATACAAAATTTCAGAAAGTAATCTATCAACTTGACAACATACATAAGCTTCGCATATATTTTTGGCAATTACTTTCAATCGAGTTGAAAGTTTTTCATCTATGTTTTTTTTTTTCATTTTTTAACTGTATACTCCGCCTTTTATATTCATTAGGTAGCTCATGCCTACATTTTCCAAAATCATTAACTTTATCATCAGTTCATTAAAAAACTCTCTAACGAACAGATAACGAATTTCATGCATGATGCCTCAGTAATGTCTAAAGATCCATCTGCGTAACCTGTTAGTTCAGCCACTCTTCATATTCTTGTGCACATCTTCGAACATCGAGAATAGCTAATCAATTATTATGTTACAATCTCTCATTGTTTGCAAGTATCTATCAAAATCTCGAACAAGTTCAAATTAGTTGAAATACCGTTTTCGATTGATTAACAGGTGCCACAGTAACACACTTAACACGAGGTAAATGGAGTGAGTACGTACTATCTAAATGACTTTTAGTAATTTTTGTTCTTTTTCACTGATTCATTTCCTGGCCATAACTATACGAGATACAGATTTTAAGATTCAATTATGCCAGAGATAAACAATGTTCGAGCCATTTGGTGAAATGAAGTGGGAATAAATAGCATGGATGATGTGAGTTTACACTGGTATTGCTACCAGCCATCTATTAAAGCTCAAATTAATTTTAATTTTCATTAATATAGGTACCTGAATTGAATTTATAGTCCTGATAGCAAAAAATATAAAATTTTTGTTTTTCTTCTCAAAAGCAGTGCTTGAAGCACATTTATGAGAAAGTAAAGCTATCTCCCATCTGACTCCAAGCAAGGAAAAATTAATTTTCACATCGAATATCTTTTCACCAAACATAAGTTCACAAAAAGACTAGTGAAATGCAGTTGTATTAAATATTATTAATCTCATGGCGATCGCCTCTATTGAAAAGTAATTGACTTTAAATACACATATTTGAACGCTAGCTACAACGTTAAAAAGCACTTTTGCCTCCAGCATCATCAACCACCATCAAGATCATTGCCGGCATCATTAAGTGTACGACCCGATGAATGGATTGATAAATTCCCTATTGGATACCTTTGAATGTTGCTGCACTTCTCACTACCTAGGTCTCTGTAAACTCAGCCAAATAAAACAACCAAGAGCTATTACTCAGCTTGGCAGGCATGCGATCGCGAACAACAAAACTGTAACCACATAGTTTACCAAAAAGACATCAATGAAAAAATTAATGCAATACGTATCATACTCATACGTATGGAATCCAAACTTGAGTGTCTCTTGTTGTATGAAAAACTTTCTCCTACAACATCGCAACATCAAAACGACTGCCCAAAAACAGACAGTCACAATCGGCACCGACTACGATAAAAAACAATTGGCAGTCGATGAATAGAAGATACTTTTTTTCCGTAAGCTCTTGTACAAACAACAACATTTGTTGAAGACGTCACACGTATCAATTTCGAGGAAATCCACAGTGCGCTAGCGATGTTGCTGATTCATCTTATGGTGGCGTTAAAATCATCGTTCATCTTATGGAGCTGTGGAAATGTTTGGGAAATTGCGGATTTAGCAGAGATGGAAAGTAGGTATTTTCGTTGATGTTAGAAAGGTCACGATAGGTTTTCCAAGTGCAGTAGCTCATCCGATAAGTACGATATGTTGTTTACGTGCATGTTATTCCGATTTCCGGTTGATTGTATTGTTGATATTGACATATGAAGTATCAAATTGTATGTAATATAAGCCCAATTATAAATTAATTACATTTAATTGCATAAAGTTATTTTTAACTCAAAAAATGTTTGGAAAATCACGTTGCGTCCAGGGTGTGCTATAGGCTCACAGTTTCTTTGAACAGACAGTTCCTATTGGTAGGATCTTTTGGTAGATGCAAATTGGTACATGAAAAAACACTTATATTTTTTATCTAGGAATCGATGCCTAGAGCCCCAATATGTTAAACGGCCCACAGACACGGAGATCTGGTCGCAGACTTGGTTGCAGATATGCAATATCTGCGACCAAATTCACTGTCTGTGGGCTAGTCTCAGATCTAGTTTGTTCGCAAATATCGCAAGTCTCCAACCAAGTCGGCAACCAGATCTCCGTGTCTGTGGGCTGTTTTAGATGTTACTGGCAACTGTCTTGAAATTAACAAACAGTGATCATGGAAGCCAAGATAAAGATTGAATAGCAAATGATTGTTCAATTCTAAAAGAGTAGCCTCTCATTTTCGATGTTTTTGATGGGACGGGTTTTTATTTATCTAATTTTCTAAATTTTTAAGACCCTTCTGTCTTTTTTTATCCCGTAGCGTTTGTAATATTCATTCTAATGTGGGCACTAAGATAGAAAACCATTTTTCCTTTTCAATTATATGTAAACAAATTCACTATCCTTCTCCCATCAAAAGCTACACGGTTTCAAAGATTTTTTAAAAAAATATTTTTTCAAAATTTTTCAAATTTCACTAATTTTCCCGCAAAAATCCTATTAAATGGTACATTTTTGTTTTCAGATTTAGATTGCTTAAAATGTCACCTTTAATTTGATATTTTCAAATATGCCAAGTGGTTTCCTCAAATGTAACTTATATGTATATAGAGAACAAAAGCGGTACTTTTTAATTAACCCTTAACGCGTGGTTCGTATTACATGTTGTAACTTTTTATTTCCTACCTGTTTTGGAGTATTTTGAAACGACTATTCATACAAATATTCATATGTTGTTTTTTTAAGGAATAGGGTGGCATTTTCTTATCACCTTTATTATTTTTTCTTTAAAATTTTAGTACTTAAGAATGTAAAACATAAATAAATAAATAGGTAATGCAAAACTGTTTGACCGGAAAATTTCGATTCTTTCCGATTAAAGACACATATAAATAAATGCAAAAACAATAGATTTCATCCTTTTGCAGATAAATTTAGCCGCAATTTTCTACCTGTTAAAAGTTTCAACTTTCAGACAAATACGGGTGGGGCGGCGCTTTTAAACAATTGTCGGTAGATTTGCGTAGTCGTAATCCTTTAAAAGCAAGCAAAAATGTTAGTGATTATCAAGTGAGTGAGTGAGTTAAATAGCGAAAGAACGTTATAAAATAGTTGATCTTGGTCAGATTTGTACTCGGAATTTGTGGTGTTCTTGTGAATAAGTTCTTAGTGTTTAGAATTTAGAAGTCATTAGAATATTTTTTTTTTCGAAAAAATGTCGTTTTCTCACGAGAAATATGCGGACATACATTTAGTGCATGTTGAAGCTGGCAGAAATGCTGCATTGGCCAAGCGGATTTATCAGGAAAGGTTTCCAAACCGAAGAGTACCTAATCAGCGAACGTTCGAAAACGTTGATAGGAATTTAAGAGAGAAAGGTACATTCCAGGCTCCTATTAGAGATAGAGGAAGAACTAGACAATCAGATTATGAAAATATCTTAGGTTTATTCACGAGGCAAACAGAATCAAGCACACGAAGAGTAGCTGTAAAAATTGGAGTATCCCACGCCACTGTTTGGAGGGTTTCGCATCCTAACCATTTTCAATCAGTCTAGCATTTAAAGGAGTCAGCACCTTCCACCAGGCTTGCCTTTCGCAGATTTATACAACACAATAAACAGGCAAATAAATTAACCTCCACGTGGTGTACCCTGGGCAACGCTAAGGAGTTGGAATAAAGTGGCAATGAGATCATATTAATTAAAAAGCTCAGCTGTTGCTTTCTGTCACTATGTTACATTTGCGGAAATTATTTGACAGGTCTGAAAATAGGTATAAACATTTAGATATCAAATTAAAGGTGATATTTTAGGCGATCTAAATCTGAAACCAAAAATGTACCATTTTATGGGATTCAATTTGCGGTAAATTTAGTGAAATTTGAAAAATTAAAAAAAAAATATGTTTTTTTCAAATCTTTGAAACCGTGTAGCTTTTGATGAAAGAAAGATAGGGAATTTGTTTACATTTAATTGAAAAAAAATGATTTTCTTAGTGCCCGCATTAGAATGAATATTACAGACGCTACGGGATAAAAAAGACAGAAGGGTCTTAAAAATTTACAAAGTCTTTTACCTTCTCTTCCTCCCAAACGAAGCTCCGCCTGGCAAAGTGCCCATACATTGTTTTACTTGTAATATTAGAACCTCCACGACGGCATATAGCAGTTCACTTATTTACGAAACACCCTGTACTAACCAAACGGCTGTGCTGGACGAGGCAGCCCTCAAACCTTCACAAATAATTCTTGTTAAAAAAGCAGTTGTTTTAAAAACTGGATAGCTTATAATGCCATGCAAAAATATATCTCAACAGGACAAACATACTTACTTAAATTAAAATTTAAGACAAGCGTCACAAATCTTTTCGAGTCTAACGTGTGGTTCAAATTTCACTTAAACAAATAAGGCAGCTGGAGGGATGTTTTTCATACACTTAATCACTGTTGTGAATTATAATGTTATTTTTAAGTGGTTAGTCAACTGAAAATTCTTCAATCAACAACTAAATATATAAAAAATATAAATATAAATATATAATACTGCGGGTGGCTAGTGATCAAAAATATGTAAAACTTGAGGATGAATGAAGAAAAAATGAAGAAAACCTCGCAAAACACAAAAAACATTTGAGAAAAATAAAATTAAACTTTAGCGCATTGGAACCGCTAAAAAGACTGATTTTGTAACCACCCTGTATTCAAAGATATGTACCAGTGATTGCACATAAATAGGGTAGAATGAATTCCAAAATGTTGAAAGTGCCCAATGCTATCAAAAACATGTTAGAAATACAATAACAAGTCTGTGTAGATCAACATACTCTGTTTATTTCGTTTAAATGCTATGACTGTGTCGAAAATTAGAGAAATAAAATTTTTTTTTTGTTATGCCATCCGAAAATTTTCTAAAATCTGGAAACTCTTCTACCATCACTATAGCTAAATATATACCAAATCTGCTTCACGTCGAAGCCAGTATACTCTGTAAACTTATTTGTGACCCGGTAGCAGTGTTGAAAGTTATGGGAGTAAAAAACTTTTTAAGGGTTAACACTCCCGAAAAATTTGATATTTTATTTACGTAACAAGATCATTATCTTTCGAAAATTTAATAGTGTCATCTTTCAATAAAGAAAATGACAAAAACTACTACAGCTGGTAGCCTTTTTCTAATTTTTTAATCAAAGTTCTACCCAATTTGGCTCATAATAAGGCTCATTCATTAAAATACGATAGCTGCATCGGAAGCTATAGGAAAAAAAGCGTCTGTTTCGTTGAGCAGTTTTTTACAGTGGCACCACTCTCACAGTGTTGCCGGTATATTTATTAAATTTCTATCAGATCTGTTCTTGCTCAAGATCAATATATTCTGTACATTTCAATTTGAGCTGATTATCAAATCGTGAGTTGGTAAGAGGTTGTCATTCATATGCGATGAGGAATTTCACAAATTTCAATTCGAATGTGCAGCGGCCGGCTCAAGCGGCTGGCGCAATCATTAGATATAGCTCCCAAAAGGACTGGAACTAGTATTAGAATCTAAGGCGTGCATCAAAGTTTCGGCTTGCAAAGGATTGGTACAAGAAAAGAAAAGAAAAGTAAACAAATTGCAAATAATCTGAAAGTTTTAGCAACAGACAATTAGAATCAGGAACTGACAGACAGAATTTGAAAGAACGGATGAAGAACCAGACGAATTTTGGTTGAATAGAACAATTTGAAGTATCGTTGCTCAAAAAGTAATCAAAAAATCGAACTGTAAATTATTAAATTCTTGAATATGGAAAACTAATACCACCTTTTTCAGTTTTTACGAGCTACTCTTTTTGGTTTTAGAACACTTAAAAATTTACTCGTGAGCAAAGGAAAATCAAAATATTGATAAGAGTAAAACAAACATTTTACAATGAACTATTAATATCCAATCAACAAAGAATACCATTTAATGAGAGTAACTTGTCTAACCTACCTGTCTTGCCTCCTACATTAACAAATCGTACTTCCGTCGATTTTGTCGTGTCTTTAATTTTCTCTTCTTTAATCGTTTCCAAGGGTAAATAATATCAGTATTTGAAAAAGTAGTATCTTGGGTATTTTTCATAGTTCGTTTTGACATTGATATTTATGCCTTATTTTCCCTTATTTTAAGTTACCCTCTCGAAGAGTCGGTATATTTGAATAATTTTTCTAATTTTTGGCCCCCCCCGATGACTTTGTCCAGTTGATAGTGCATTCATTTATAGCTCTTCTTCAAAGTAACGAATGCTCTAACGTACTGGATCCACATAGTAATAGTTGCTTACGGCTGCCTGGCCTAATGCCCAAAAGTCGATAAAATTACCTGTGCTGATATGGTGAATAGAATTCAGCGATTGGTACTACAGGTGCCCTAACCAAGATTCCTTCTGTCTCCGCTTGACTCTTTTGTTGGAGGTGCTGCCACAAAAGCTGCTGTCAAGCCCAAAGAATGAGGACATTATGAGTCAAGATCCTTTGACCACTGAGCAGAGGTACGTAGAGTAGAGGTACTGATTACTTATCCCTACTCTTTGTGTTCGACCGAAGATATTAAGCAACCTTTGAATGGGCAGGAATGTAATCAGCAAATGGACACAATAGTCTTTAGCATCTCCACCAACAGATTTAAATTGACTGCAGGAGTAGATACTGCAACATACTTTGTAGACTACGATATAGAAATAGATTTCACGATACAGAAGTAGGCTTCCTAATAACTGAGATATTTTCCAGGCTTTGGTTTTTACGATAAGAACAGCCGCAGAACTTTTATACGTTAAGGATATTACGCAGGTGGCGGCCAACATTTTTACAGACAGTCAAGTTGTAGTAAAAGCACTGATGCCTCACATATAAATCGAAATGCGTTTTCGACTTTTTTCAGGGCCTGAACAGACTATGCTACAACAGAAGGCTCCAAATTTTCCAGATTCTCGGTCATAAAGGCATTAATTGCAATGAAAATGGAGATGCCTTGGCCAAGAAAGGGGCCAGTCTTCCACAATTTGGGTCAGCTAACATCCCTATTCCTATTCAATATCGCAGCTCTCCAATACCCATTTGAATTAACTGCAATCGCTTGGTCGGTATAACTAATGAAACACGGTGACAACTGTAAGAAGTGTCAAGATCCGAGACTCTGCTGCATCTCATATATCACTGTCCGGCATTGGCTGATGGACATCAAGCATGTGACGAAACAGAGACTGAAAGACATCATTCCGTTTGCAATACGGTCTGGGACCTTTAACGGCCACTTGGACTAAATTTGTTTGTCTCTAAGTTTTTTTATCTGTTCACTATGGACCAAAAAATCTATTTGTGACGTTATGTCAGTCATTAAGGCTAACCTAACCTCACTTCATCAATTGAAGCAATTTCTACAGTATACTGTATCCATGCAAACTTGACTGTTTCGACAAGCGTAATCGCTCTATTTTCTCATACCAACTGTCTTCTCTTCACTTTCTTCACTTTTTTTACCATTTATTTGAAATATAATAGGCATTATGTTTTCTTTAACGAAAAGCAAATGACAAAATTTATTTCATATCAACTCAGTTCCACTCTCTATGACAATTAAGAACAGCATGCGCTCTGCTGCATCATTCATCAGCCCCTTATATTTTGAATATTCTTTGAAGAGTACGTCTAGGACAATCTTGATTTCGGAGAACTTTATAAAAATTGAAATGCACATTTCATGGTCACGTCGATGTTGTTTGAATGAAAACGTCTTATATTTTGAGCTTCGTAACAAGACAATCGAAAGAATTCTAAGACCCAAACCTGACCAGAAAATTCAATTCAATTGGTATATCTAGTTTGGTAGGAGATTTATATAGAGGCCACTAAGTAAATTCGCGAAAAAGTGTTTAGCGTCCGACATACAGTATCTACCTTTTTCTGACTAAACCCATTTGGAAAAAGGGACAAATTAACGAAAAATTTCAAAACAATTTGGTTTCTGATATCTACTTTTTACCTGTATTGCTCGTTCGTTTTATTCGATATTTCCAATGTTAAGAAAACTCCGTACTGAAGAGCATTGAGGAAAAAACTCTGAAGAGCTCAATGATGTCTTAATTCAAACATTTTCAAAAACACATTTTCGTGAATTTCCGGGTGTTGTTTTTACAAATCTTTCAAAATCCAAGCTGATTTAAATACTAAATTATATAATGTTTATAAAATTTACTTTTCAAGTTTATCTTGGAAGATAATGTGAAAGCTAATATGCAGCTAATATAAGAATTAAATTTAAAACTATAGCTTGAAGTCATCTTTTCCATGATTCAAGTCTGAGTCCTTCACAATCTTCTATCTTTCATTCAAACTATTTTATTTTATATGAAAACTTATAGTACGCCTAAGGGAACTCATCAAGCTGGTAAACTCTTTCAATGATAAATGCTTCGGGTGATCGTTATTTAACGCATGAGGTTATTGTACGATGTTTGTGATTCAAATTTATTATGCACGCGGAATATCTGCACTTGTTGATTGCATAAAACTTTCATTAATTCATCATTGTCACTCACAATATCAGCTTTTTTGCTCGGTTGTCCATATTGATTTAAAAAAATGAACACTTCCATCAACCGCTTGACTTGACTATGGCCAACCGTTGCAACCTGCACTTACTGCTCTCAATCACCTTTAAATCGAATGCACATCCAACAAAATGAAAACAAACAACAAACTTGCAAATTCCACAGCCAAATGGAGGCCTCTGGAAACTACTCCACCAATATCATGATATCTCTTCAGCCCCAAATGGCTCATCGCTATGCTTCTCCACACCAAACCCGCTAATATCAAAGCTAATCACAAAACTCATTCTTCTTCTTCTAATCGTAGGCTGATCTGATATCAGCTCGCAGCCGACTAAACGGCAAAGAAATTTCTTCAGCAAATATTCCGGCTATCAACCAGCGAATTTCGTTGCCAGCTACCTGCTGCAATCATAATGCGGCCTAAGAAGCTCAGGCAGCAAAAGAAGTAGAAGCAGTGGAAGAAGACGACGAAGAAGAAACAAACGATGAAGAGTACGACGTCGTAAAGACAGCGCGATTGTATGTGGAAATGGTAAAGAAGTGGGTCATTATATATAAAGGCAAGTTCAAGGCGATAGCCGTTTCAGATCTGAAGAAATTTTTTGACTTAACAGTTCGAATCCGATCGAACAACGAATAAGAGGTTCGCGTCTTTAGTGTGCTTTGGTGTGAAAGTTTTGAATTTTTCACTGGTGAAATTTGTGTTTTTCGGCTAAATTCTAATTCGAGAGATTTCAAAGCGAACAAGTGTGACGGTTCGGCTTAGTAAACCCTAAAACCACAAAACGTATCTTCGTCGCTGACGCGTAGATCATATTCGAGGAGTATCGATCGACTAACAGGATATTCTAACAGGTGAGATTTTCGACAAAATGTAATAGGTGCGAAAGTGTGCTTTTAATTTGAATTTTCGAGTGTCTGCTTATTCGAAATCTGTGAAGGTTTTTATGTTCAAAATTAGAAATATTTCTTTTTTTTGAAATATTGGAAATAACTGTTTCGAAATCAAGTGAAGTGCGCTTTGAAAAAAGGGAAAAAGCATGAAGTGAGAAAATTAAACAATTTGAACAAATATCTATTACAAGTGGCAATCAATGGCCATCATCGACCCGATGCAAACAAGTGAAAATTGATGAACCTATGAGAAAGACGGAAGCAGGTTTAAGCTGCCGTCTCAAGTGTGCTGTTGATAATAGAAAGGCAAACAACTTATCAATTCAAATGAGGGAATGGAATTCCATATTTATTCTTCGTGCAAAATTTTTGGAATTTCCATTTAAGCTTGAATTGAATACTGTGTTTAGCTGAGCTTAATGTTATACAGATTCTCAGAAACAAAGATCCAGTCTAATAGACACAGTACGATAAATACTGAATCTTAACGGTTATAATCACGTTCAGATTAGCACTGAATGCATTTCAACGAACGAAACGTACGTTACGAGCCCGAACTGATCTTTTGAGCACCGCCGCTGCTTTGCCAATAGAATATTGAATATTATCATGGAAGCGTGAAAGGTGTTGTTGGTTTACTGCTTTTATTCATCTGATTCGCTATAGAATTTAGACTGTTAACGGTCGATCTAGTGATCTTATTTGCAATCCGGAAAGAAAATGCATATGAATGGATATGATAGTCTTTGAAAATGTTGATATCTTCTTGACTAAAAGGCTTATGTAATCTAGTGTAAGGATTTAAAGTTCCAAAAAAAATTGAAAAGCTTGAGATCATCTCGATAGATTTAAAATTTTTTATCTAGGATTTTCAAAGCACTCTTCGCTACTATTCAAATAGAAAGGTTAGACTAATTAAAAATCTAGCCAATGGTGAGATGAATAAAAGGTTGCTAGTTTTTGCTATGATTAATTAGCTGTGAATGAGTTTGGTCACGACAATAATGTGACACACATGTGTTCTGTGTTTTTGTTTTTGGGCCGTGAATCGGCAAAGAGAAATTTTGAAACATTGGTACGAACTGCTTTCTTTTCGGTGGCCGTTTCAAACTAGGTGAGAGGAATACAATTGATATTCTAGTGAAATGGCCATATAGAATGTATTGTTCCTATTGAGTTTTTTTTCTAACAAAGTTTGCAATATATATTTTGAGCGATAACTCGATAAATTTATCAGGTCAAGTTTTAATTAGTGCTACTTACTTCAGTTGAATAGTTCTTACTATAATTTTCTCTATTTTGAGGACGTTTTCACAGCAGACAGTAGAGCATTTTACCCACAAATGCTGGTTTTTGAAGATATTGTGAAAAAGATTGGATTAATATAAATAAAAGTTAAAACTTGCAGTAACTTCTAGTGTTTGTTAAAATTAAGTCACTTTTCTTCCTTTGCCTTCAATTAATACCGTTGAATTTGAATTTTTAGTGATTTTAGAACATTGAACTTGAATTAAACTTTACAAATTCACTGTAAATATTAACAAGAATATTAATTAATTTTAAATTATTGGAGAAAAATCAAAAATGGAAAATAATAAGCAGAATTATCATCAATCAAGGTGCTATATTTAGTCAAAATTGAATTCATTCAATCAAAAGTGAGTAACAATGCCGTCCTTATCATAAACGCTCTATCAGGCTTTTTTTTCATTTTTGAGCTAATACCAGATTTTGAAGTAAATACTCTATTACATAATTCTACAAACTATAAAAAACCTATCTTTTGTGGAAGTATGCTATAATCAATAGTGACAAATGTCTTTTCCTTATATCTGCAGGGTGCAAGAAAACACAAATCATTGAATATTTCGAAAGTTACTAAAATGTAGATAAAGCGTTTAGACTAAGGACGGCACTACATCACTAATAAACATAAATAATATAAGTAATTGTAAACATGAATAATTACAAAGTTTATAATAAATGCAAGAAGCAAAACTTGATGCTAGAAATACAAATGAATAGTCCTAAAAATGATAATAAAAACAATAACAAAATATGATAGTTAAAACAGCAAACGATTCTCAGATTTAAGAGAAGCAAATTGTTCTCACATTCGCTTGGTAGCGATTTTCTTTCTGCACTCTAGGATTGTATTTTTGAGGCAACATATCGATGATTAGCACCTCCATATAATTTTATATTGCCATAAATCACGCTAGGAGGATTTTTCTAAAACTATCAATCGCTATAAATACTCCAAGCTTTTGCAAGTAAAATTTCCAAGTATCCTAGGAATGCTGAATTTAGTAATATATTATTTATTAATTAATATATACAGTGAAATCAACAATTTCTTGCTTTAACGCTTGAAGTAAATTAAATACTTAAAAGGGTTTGAAAGGTGAAAATATCATTGAAGTTTTGCCATTTGTCAAAAAATACTTTTCCCAAAATTTGCTCTCTGCAAACCTATGTAGAAAAGACGTATGTACACTGAGACAAAAACCTTGTTAAAATCAATAATAATAGATAATAATAATAGAAATTTTATTCATTACATTGTACATATGGGGCATTTCACGTGAAGCGGACAACGAAAAAAAATCGAGGTTCTGGATTTCGTTCATATTGTGCATAATGGTACTTCTAGAAGATATGAATGTGAATGCACAAGTTTTTGTTTCTATGAGGTTTAGTTGCCGAGCTATGGGCTTCTGAATAATTAACGAAATTGATAAAAGGTTTTTTTGGAAGCGGATTCTGAGATTCAAAACAAACTCTAAAAAACATTAAACATAATGATTGGTATAGAAAATTAGCTGTTCTTTTTAATTTTGAAATTAGATTTGAAAAATATTTTTTTTTTCCTGTGTGGAACCGGAAGTAGACACTTTAACTCGTAATTTGAATAATTTGGACCAGGTTAATTTTGTTTATTTTTATAACAAAATAAAGCTTAAGGTATACTTATTTTATCATAAAAGTTTTAGAATGGGATGGCCAGTAGTTTAGGAGGTAGGTGAATTTCAATACAAAAAAGTCGCATGGGGCGTGGTACCGGGAGCTTGATTATGATAGCTAGTGAGTGTGAAAGCAAAATATTTGTATCAAAACTATTATATATAACTTGTATCACTTACATATAGAATATAAAATATTAAAAAATGATAATGCTGATTTACTTAGTGAAAAAAAGGGTACTTGTGTTTAGACAAATGAATTTATTTCACAATTTTTACAATTTTAGTTTCGTTTCTTAAACTAGTTCTTTTTTTTAATAACTAGAGGTGTTTTTACGATCAGTTTTTTCCAGCAGATTCGACATAATTTATTTTCTGTTAATATTCTTGGAATTTTTCTTAGGTCTTTAGCCTTCCGATGAAACTTCAAATCGAATGGATTGAAACATCGATATCCGAACGGAGGCATAATACACATAATTAAGACTCTTTAACTTATCAACGAAAGTAATAGTCATTGCAAGCGTTGAACAGTAACTCGAAAAATAACGGAAAATTTGAATTGGCTTGGCGTCAAATATATTAGATATGCGTCATATATTTTAATTAGGTTTTTATGGGAAAATAAAACCTTTTTCAAATAAGAGATGGCGCTACTAATCACATTTCAAATCAATTTTTGTTTTCGAGCCAACTAGCTGCCCTAAGCAAGCTCTCGGTACCACGCCCCATGCGACATTTATGTATTGAAATTCACCTACCTTCTAAACTACTGGCCATCCCATTCTAAAACTTTTATGATAAAATAAGTATGCCTTAAGCTTTATTTTGTTATAAAAATAAACAAAATTAACCTGGTCCAAATTATTCAAATCACGAGTTAAAGTGTCTACTTCCGGTTCCACACAGAAAAAAAAAATTATTTTTCAAATCAAATTTCAACATTAAAAAGAATAGCTAATTTTCTATACCAATCAATATGTTTAATGTTTTTTAGAGTTTGTTTTGAATCTCAGAATCCGCTTCCAAAAAAGCCTTTTATCAATTTCGTTAATTATTCAGAAGCCCATAACTCGGCAACTAAACCTCATAGAAACAAAAACTTGTGCATCCACATTCATATCTTCTAGAAGTACCATTGTGCACAATATGAACGAAATCCAGAACCTCGATTTTTTTTCGTTGTCCGCTTCACGTGAAATGCCCCATATATAACTTAACAAAAGGGGTATTTAACATAAAAGAACTTATACTTAGCGGCTATCCTATTTTGGCCTGCTGGCTCTTATTGGATTTTTATTTTAATTGTTTTTCATCATTCATTTGATTTTCGATTTTCACTTTTTAACTATTACCCAGCTAGTACAATACCTGGGGTTGACTTAGCAATATAGTACTTAAATACTAACTTAATTTACTAAACTAAATCTAGCTTAAGTCTAAATACAATTAGCTTGGCCTACTTAGACCTAAACTTAACCTAGGTCTTAACTATCCTCTCCGATTCGTCGGAAGGCCAACATAATTGAACAGCATGTCCATGAGCCGCCGCTGTCCTGCTATTTCCGCTGGACGCATAAATGGCTCATTAGAGCCACTCATACGTCCGATACCCCGGATCAGTCCGTTTTCATGTCCGTCTGTCTGTGCACCTGTCTCCTGATATTGGAGAGAGTTCCTCGGCCATTTTTTAGTTACCGGGTTGTAAAACCTGCCAGTGCAGAAACGCTGAATTCTCCGCTCGAAAATCTCCGCTTCTGCCATGGCAGATTTGGAACAGGTGATCCAGGATGGAGATGCGTGTGTCAGGATTGGCCGAATGAGTGTTTTGTAGCAAATGGATTTAGCCTTTGTCGTCATGCCCATCTTTTTGGCGAAAAGATGTCTGATGCGCTGAAATGTGGACCTGTCTACTTTTATTCTATGTCGATCATAGGGGCTAAATTTCAAGAATTCATGCATATCTACTCCAAGGTAGCGCAATGTGGTTGGTAAAATCAACAATTTTCCTTAGTTATTTTTGCGTCAACTACGGGCTATAGTTAAAAAAAACCATAAGAAAATTGTTGATTACTTTTATGTACCATGACGCGTGGTTGATAAACAACGTCCGTGGTGCAAAAAAGCAAGCAACCACAATCTATGGTATTCCAACAATGTACATAGTACGAAATAGTAAATAAATGACTATAGTCTGTGGTATGGAATTATGTTTCTTGAATTTAACAATTGTAGAGTGGTTCGCTTATTATGAAAATTGTTGATAATTCAATATTTTGTCGTGTTAAATGAATTGATGCTCATTTTTACTTATGAACCAATTAACACAGTTGAATGTTAATCAGCATGTTAATCTGCCAAAATAATTTCTGTGAAATCTATCATAAAGTGATAAAATTCTGTCCTAGTGTTAAGTCACTACAAATATGCTAAATCAGCATAAAGTGCAGCAAAACCTAAAAGAGGCTCGCGATGTTGAATAAGCGTCCTGCTAGCTCTTTGGATATGGACTAGAATTTTCATATTATTGTTGAAGCTTGTTGAGGTTAGAACGCTTATAAAAACCAATTGGTTTTCATTTTGTCTTGTAAAAACAGCTCCTTTTTTAAAAATTCTTTTTGGTAGAAGCATATCCAGGATCTGGATCAACTTTTCTGTCTTATATTTATTTGTTTTCAAAAGGCGCTGTGCATTCCTAAAAGAATCATATTCTGGCTTAACTTTTCAGAGATAATTCCATTCTTCGATAATTTCTTAGAAAACATTTTACAGTATTATTCAAGATATTTTTTGCTGAAATCAGATCGACGTTATGGTCAAAAAAGGATCAATATAACCTCGATGAACTCAAAATCATGACGGATTTTCACAGTGAAAATGTATGAACTTTAATATCCATGTCTGAACATCTTCCTTCACATTTACAGTTTTGTTACAACGTAAACTAGCTGAGCGCCTAGGTGGAAGCTTAAGTTTTGCATGAAATCGTCTGAGCTTGTCGTAGACGATGGATTAAAATATATTGAAGACTAGGTGAGTGACAAATATGGTTTGTTTTGCATAAAAATTGGGAATAGGTTTAAAAAGGAGATTAGCTCACACAACCGATCCTTTTTAATCGTTCGTCCGGACTATTTCGTTCATTTTGAAATATTACATTTTCTAACAACCAGAAAAAATTTATTATGAAAATTATCGTTTATTTTCGACTCAAATATATTCGTTTTATCTTACAACTCTTGTGACACATTGACCTAATTTCGCAAAACTAGACATTTAAACCGAATGTGAAAAAATCTGCGCACCGGAAACAAAAACAATTTAAACAAGCTTAACACTGTCAAAAATAAGCCAAACTGTGCAAAGTTCGAATGAGAAAAATGCTATTTCTCATTCTTCTCTGACGCATTCATAAATCTCAACTTTTTTTTGGTCAACTGATCTTAAAAAGAAAATACACAAACTGATATAATGTAATGTTGTCTTAAACATGCATAAAAGGAATAAAAGACGCTAGCTAATCAGTGATTGCTTGATAAATTTCCGGTGTGCTTTAATATCTTGTCACAGACAGTTACGTTTCAAATGTTCTTTTGTAAAACCAATGCTGCAAAAGCTTTGACAATTTCATGGTAGCTTGATCCACTTGAGTAATGAAATGACCTTCTCGTGGGATATGTGTATGATAATTGAAATGAATTACGATTATTTGTAAAAAAATAGTTAGATAGCCTTTAGAGATATGTATTTTGCTGAATCAGAGGCAGTAGACATGAGAAATATGTATACGTGTATGTGTTTGCTGATGGCGTTAGGTTTTACTTGCAAAGTAAGCTAACGATGGTACGATCTATATTATGAGGGCTTTGATATGGAATTCTTAAAACTTAAATATTTGAAAAAAAGTGTTTCGAGAATTGAAAGATAAATTATGTTCATACCTATTGGTTGGTAACAAACAAAAATAACAAGCCTTTTCATTGTCTTTTCAAGTATGTCGCTTTAAACTAAAGCTTTAAACAGAAGATTGTTTTTACAACTGTTAAACTTAAATGCACTGGAGATATAGAAACTGAATATCTGTAAAAGATTCTCAAATACAAATCGGTCTTCAAGTTAAAATATTTCGCTAATTGTGAATCTACTAGATTTTGCCAAGAAAAACCAGAACATTTTAGAACGGCTTGATAGAAAAGCTGCTGAAAAATAGTCTGCTTTGAAAGGAATTTATCCAAAAAGGTTTTGCGTGGTGTTTTTAGTTTTTTTTTTCTAGTTTATTTTTATGTTTTTGTAAGCATTTTTTTTATTTTTGTACATCTAGGAGGGGTGATCTGAAAATGGTTATAATCGGTTATTTCCAGTTCGCATAAGATTTAAAAAGAATGTTTTTTTACTACCTCATATACCCACTAAGTCAGCCTAAAAAAAAACATATAAATAGGCCACGATTCCAGGGAGGTACATTCATTTGAATACAAACCGTCTAAGAGGGTTATATGTGTTTGAAAAAAATGGCTACTAAAGACATAGACAGTGACTTGGTGGAAACATTAGGGGACTCTGCTCCTCCATATTGCACCGTCACCTGAGAAGAACATCCACTGAAGATGAACACCGCAAACGACGTCGATCAGGCTTGTAGCTGGGGTCACAGGGATCTCGTTAGGCAGTGTTTAAAGAATCGTTGCCCACGAATTACATCTGAAGAAGGTCTTTGCGTTGGGTGCCGAGAATGTTAACCGATGAGCACAAGAAAAAAAGATGCGACTTTTTGAGGGTGAATCTGGAAAAGTTCCAGGCAGATCTGGGGTAGTTTTTGTCACGTTTCGTGACTATGAATAAGACCAAAATTCACCATTTCAATTCAAAACCAAACGGCAATCGATGGCCTGGAAGCAACCCTCTTCACTGACACCGAAGAAATTCAAAGTGTCGAGCTCGGCGGGGAAGGTTATGCATCAGTTTTTGGGACGATGAAATAATAATTATGGTGGAATATTTGTTAAAGGGAGCCACCATATCAGGCTCTTACTACAAAGACCAAATAAGAAGAGTGCGGAAGGCTATTGAGGAAAAACGACGCGGCAAACTGCAAGCCAAAGTGCTGTTTCATCAAAGCAACGCATCGGCTCACAAGGTTGCAGTTGCGATGGCAGCAATTCAAGAAATAGGATTCGAACTGCTTGAAAAGTCATCTTATTCACTTGATCTAGCTCCCAGGGACTTCTACCTTTTTCCTCGGCTCAAGGAACACCTTCGGGGCAAGAAAGATGATAGCGAAGTGATGGCCGCTGTTAAGGCGTTTTGGGAGAGTAGTTGGATAAAAGGTTTACTAAATGTATTAACTTATTAGGAAACTGTGCTGAAAAATTAATATTTTTTTAAAGTTAATCACCTTGGTTCATATTCATTGTCATTACTTTTGGATCACTTCTCGTAGGTTCATTTTTTTGGTGTGGATGTGCCCTGAATGGAAGTTTTTGCTCCAATCTCAGACAACTTTGGCCACACAAATAAGTCCGAAAAAGTATTATGTTCTGAAAAATCAGGGTACAACGGGTTATTACACTTGATCGCTTTGAGGCGTAATTCATTACCTTAAACAATGGAAATAATTCCAGAAAAATTATTTCATTTTGAATTCTCCTGGTAAGAGGCGATGTGATTCATATGAAATATTCAAAAGTGGACTGGTAGATTCTAACATTATGCCACTTTATTGAGAAGTAGTTTGCTTCCAAAATAGCAAAGCATAAGAACTTATTGATGATGTTTGAGAATTTAACGTAGACTTTTTCGATTTAAAAAAACAGGTATGACTGGTAGATAAAATGAAATCAATTTTAAATGCAAATTTTTTCTCACTAATTCACTTTTGAATGTCAAAATAGTGTAACAGATCATGTTTGGTTTTACTTGTTCATCTACCTCAGCTTTCTTTACGTAAATATTCAAAGTGAAAATCTAAAAATGCTATAATAAAACCAATCAAGCTCTAGTTTTCCTAATCGAAATATAAATATTTTCTACGTGAAAGCTACTTACTAGATCAAAACTAATTTCGAATTTGATTTACTGAACAGACAGTTAACAATTGAGCATCAATTTCCTGTTTTACGAGATTTCATTTCAACAAGACATTGGTGAATTTTCCAACTTGTCAAACAACATTAAAAAAAGCAATAACAATTCTAACAAATTCGAAACCTTAGTCTCGTCTCACGATTATTTCAGACAACAATTCTTTCTAATCACATTAAACAAACTGAACATCAAATCAAAGCTGGATCAAAACTAATCATCTGAAATACCTTTGAAACATAGCAATACAATGCACTCCCTTTTGTATTCAATCGCACATTAAATTGAACACAACCTTCTTAACAACATCATCTGCTACTAGAATTATAAAACACTTATCGGATTTGATTGCTTCGATAATACCTCTTCTGGCATTCCGAACGCTTCGACTCTGCAAGTAGTGATTTAAGTAAAAAGAAGATAAACCCACGTACCGCCCAGTTTACAAATAGCTCAAGAATACAGCATGGAGAAACCGTAAAACATTTAACAAACCATCAAACAAATAAAAATAATTCGCTTTTCTTTTGTAAAAAACCGGAAACATCAGTTATTGCGCGTACATTAAAATGTACAAAAAGAGTTTAAGTACACATGTTTAACGACAGATTATACTACCGGTATCACACGTTACTCGTAGTAACGGATATTTTCACAGCTAGTTTTCTTCTTGAATTTCATGTTTTTTTTTGCTATTCACTCGAAAATAACGCGTACATGCGTTTGGATTTTCGTCTCGTTGACCGTTTCTATGTTTTAATAGCAGATTTTGCTTCTATGTATCCAGTATCTATCTGTTTAATGAACGCATTCGATGAGTATCTTCTTCGTGACCTAGTCTTGGATGAATGAAGGAGAATTGGAGAATGAATAAAGTGTGAAACAGTTGTAACGAATTTTATTTCATGCAGCATGTCTTCCATTAAAAAAAAAAAAACAAAAAAAAAAAAAGCAGGTGTAATACGAATTGACTAAGAAGTTATGCAAATTTATTTGAATGAATCCTCATTTTTGCATAAGTTGGATATAAATTTTGATTTGAAGAGTTGAAAAAATGGAATTTGTAATTTTAATTAAAATATTGTATCTGAGCTAGGAGAATTGGGACAGAGGCAAAATATGAAAATGCTTTCCGAAACCTATCGCACAAAATTTTAGCAAGTCTGAATATTAAATTCTAAATTTATAGATAAATGCATAGAAAAAAAAGCTGAATCATACTGACCTAATTAATGCTGAATAAAAATGTTCTGAGTTAGCTGTATCTATGCTGTAAATCGTAGTTGGAACATATCTTGGCCATCTTGGAATGTTACAAATCTCAAAATTTTGAATCCAGTTGTTTGCATAGAGATGACGGATCTAGGGTTGTCCAATTCATATGACAAGCGCATTAGATGTATAAATTTACGAGTTCCTCTCCTTTGATCTTTTGCGGGATGATGACAGAAATGAAGTTTTAGTGTATAGCTTTACAGTAAGATATCTTATATGAGTAATAATTAAATTCTGTTTACTATCAATTCCACATTGAGGTTAAAAATATCATTCATCAAAGATTCAAGAGACGAAATTTTTAAAAATGTGAACCATTCACTATAAGTAACATAAGAAATGCTGAAAGCTAAGAGCAAAAAGGATTTAAAGATGACATGAAGATGAAATGAGTAAACCATACTTTACAACAGTATTCGAGTATGATACGAACGAACGATCGAAAAAGATGGGTGGTTGTGTGGGTAAAATGATTCAAATAATTGTACAGAGTTTTGAGTACCTAAGAATAAAACCAGACAATTGGGATGTCGAGTCAAGGTTTATTTGTGTGTATATTTGATTTAAGCTAACATCAAGATTTTTTAAATTGTCGGCCAGATCATGAAAAGAGCCAAAGAGAAAACAAAAAAATTCTTTAACTTTTTTTTTTAAAGCATGAAAGACATTCGATGACTTTTTGAGATAATTCCGGTCAGGGAGAGTATTCCAATGTACAAAGGCCATGTTGTAGATGTTTACAATTTTCATGAGAACTAATCAATCTTAACATCTTGATCTCATCCGCATATAAAAGGCAAGATGACTTTAATGACGAAGGAAGGTCGTTTATAAAAAGCGAAAATAGTAAAGGAGCAAGAATGGAGCCTTGAAGAACTCCAAGTATGCCGTCAAAGTAAGCTAAAAAGCATAAATTGTTAGTTACTGCACAGAAAGCCTCATGTTAATATATATCCATAGCCCATGATCATAGTATATGATTAACAAAATCAAATGCTTTAAAAAAGTCAGTATACAGGATACCTACTGCTTCCTCTTGATTCAAAGCAGATGCAACTGTGCTCACGAAGAATAAAAGGTTTGTAAGAGTGGATTTGTCTCTTAAAAACCATTATGTTCTTGTACTTTTAGAGGCTTGATATTGCTTATTGTATATAATACGCTCGAACATTTGAGTCACTGTAGAAAAAAAGAGGCTGTAGTTAGATATGCTAGTATGGTCATCCGAATTTCGCAGAAGTTAATCTACCTGTAAAAGATAGAGAAACATACGAGGAGGATATAGTACTTTTTTTTCAAAACATGGGGAATATTATCATAGCCAATGTTTTTATCAAGCCAGTTCAGCAGTTCAATGACTCGACTTTCTGAGGTTCGGTGCAAGTGAAGACGAGGCATAAGGACAAAAAGAAAATATTTTATAAGTCAAGTGCGGAGGAAAAATAGTTTGCAACATTTTTACGGGAGTTCATGTTAAGTTAGATGGGCGATTCAACGTTTTCAAATTAGCTGCGCATAGCCAAATCGACTACTTTTTAAACTTGGAAATGTGATTTCCTACATTCAATTTAGATTTGTTCAGAGCCCGTATGTTTATGTTTAGTGCCAGCTGAACTTTTCGCGCTAAGAGCGACGGTGATTTCTTAGTTTAACAATGGAAAGCCGATAAAACAGTGCTTAAAGAAACATTTTATTGTATTTTATATTGTTATATTGGAAAAGGAAGTATAGTGATAAAAAAGATGATAAAGCTAGCAAAATACTGTGTTTTGACATTATTGACGAAAAGTTAGAATCGAATTGCACGTTTGGCTCATTCAATTTCCCACTCACAAAAACCTAGACAACCTTTGCCATCGCAGCCCAAAGAATATCTCAAAATTATTTTATTAGTTGTGGTACTTAATTTTTGTACAATTGGGTAAAATATATATAGATTAAGTGATTTTCGAAGTTCTTTAGCTAAAATTTGGCGAAGTTGCTAATTATATGATGTGTGGTAGCCAAAATTTGTTTTGAAGCAATTCAGTCAGGTGAGAAGAGGCTGTTTAACAGGATGCTAAGGTTTTCTGGAAGTTTTGCACAGGCACATACTACAGGCACAAAGTACTGCGGATTTTGTTGCCTATGGATGGCTAGATTCGTAGTATTATATAAATATTTTGAGCAGCTTCAGTTCCATTAGATTTAGTGATATCTCCGCTTTGCACTGAGGGAAAAGAAGTAAGGTAAAATTGTCCTTCTAGAGGCAAATGTTGGTCTGGGGATGAAATCGTTGGAGATTTCATTCACAATGAATGATTTGAGATACATATAAACAAATAATCATTTGATTTTGCTCGTTATGTTAAGTTAAAAGAAATGCTCTATTGAGCTAAAACAACGTTTTTTTGTTATCAATTTAAAAATTAAAGCATATCAGTGAATTATATAAAAGTTTTAAACACGAAACTCCCATAAGACTTATAGCTGTTGGTCTATAAGACTGAGAAAATTTCCATGAAATGTGTTTAATCCATTATTGATCTGGTTTAATTGTAAATGCATCAAAACGCCGGTTCATTGTGACACATATCTCGCAAACTATAGGTTACTCGTTCATTTTGTAGATGAAACTTTTGAGCAAATGTTTGTGGTAAATGAATTCAGCGCAATAAAAAATCTCATGAGACCAATAGTTATCGAAACATTTAAGATGAACTGTTTTCCATAAGCTATGACCTTTGACCATACAAACAAATTTATGATGGCATTTTCACAATCATTCCACATTTTCATTGTGTTCCGTTGAAAAAACTTGACTTGGGTTTTGTTTTTCACAAATTTTTCCCATTTGTCTAAATTGGCTGGGGTAGTTAGCTTACTTAATAGTTGAAAAAATTTCTGTATTATTTTTAGCATTTTGCTTTGACCTTATCAATTCAATAAACTAAATAACATATGTTTGCATTTTGCAATAGTGATCAAGCTTAGTACAAAGTTGAAATCAAACAAAAAATAACATTTTTTAAATGTGGTTCAATATTATTTGGTAAAAAGGCAATTGTCACTCCTATTCACAAAGGCAAAAATAAACTAGATATTAATAACTATCGTCCAATATCTCTGACATCTAACATATCTAAAATTTTAGAGAAAGCTGCAAAGAAACGTCTAGTGTCTTATTTAGATGAACGACAATTTATCAACGCAAACCAATTTGGCTTTAGGGCAGAACGTAGTACACAAGATGCCATTTGTAAATTAACTACATTAATCATAGAATCAATGGACAAGGGGCACAAGTCTCTTGCAGTTTTCCTTGATCTGGCAAAAGCCTTTGATTCAATTCCGCATGTAAAGCTAGTGCAAAAATTGCGTCAGGCTAACTTCTGCCCAAACTCGATTAACTGGATACAAAGCTATCTGACTGATCGTAAGCAAAAAGTGAGAATAGCTGGAAAACTAAGTTCCGAGCTCTCTTTTGAATATGGAGTTCCACAAGGAACAGTTTTAGGCCCTATCCTTTTCTTTATTTATGTTAATGATTTGTTCTCACAGCATATAAAAGGCCACTTAATTTCATTTGCTGATGATACAGTGCTTTTTGTGGAGGATGGCGATTGGCAATCTGTAAAGCTGAAGACTGAACATAATCTTACATTATTGAAAGACTGGATGAATTTTAACCGTCCAACTCTTAATGTTAATAAAACTAATTATGTAAAGTTTGCCTTATCACGCCGTGGTCTTCCTGTGGAACTCGATATCAAAATTCATTCTGTACATTGTGATTCAAATTGTCAATGTCCACGATTAGATTGCGTTACTCAAACGAAATCTTTAGGAATTATTATTGACCAACATTTGAAATGGGATATTCAAGTGCAAAGTACAATTAATAAATTAAGAAGGCTCATACCATTGTGTCTTGAAGTTCGCGCCTTCTTAAACCTACAAGCTATTAGAACTTTATACTTTGCGTTAATTCAGTCGATTTTGCAATATTCAATTGTTGCATGGGGTAGTGCTACACAAAGTGTTCTTAAGCCTTTGATTGTTACCCAAAAGACATTGATTAAAATATTACTAAAAAAACCACGACGATTTGACTCAGTGCAACTATTTCGGCAGTTAAACGTTCGACCAGTAGATCAAATTTATAAATTAAACATTTCCATACAAACACTTAAAGATTTATTAGCAAAGAAAATACGAGTTAATACTAATTGTACAAGAGGTGGTACCGACGAAACCCTATTACTCCCGTATAGACTCACGCAACTAGGACAAAGTCATTTCACATATGCAGGTATTGAATCATTCAACAATTTACCGAAAGAGCTTAAAGATATGCGCAACGTGAAATCATTTAAAGAGGGCCTTAAAAAATACTTTATGAATGTATTATAACTTAGTACCTATTTTTACTCTAATTATTTAGTTTTCGTTTTTAAGATATGCAAATTGGTTAACGGTGATCTACTTTGGAAAGCCCTTGAATTATTGTGTGCTTTTTAATCTACCTACTGTGGTTATATTATTTAATTAATAAGCGTAATGTTGATTTGATGCTATTTTCATAATTTTTTTTTTTATATTGTATGATTAATTTTCTGGCTCCTCACCCCTAACACAAGGTTTGTTTCCTTATAAGGGGGAGTTGTGCAATATATTGTTACTATAATGTATAATTGTGAAATAAATGCACTATGCAAAAAAAAAAAAAAATTATGTCTGAATATATGACTCACTTATTTGTAACACCACCCAATCATTATATTTTTTTTCTAATCATCATCCAACATCTCAAAACTTTCACAATCAAATACTTTGTAGACTCTCATTAACATCCGTTGTACATTATTAGTTCTATTCAAATGACATTGTAAAAGGCTTGTGGAAAGTGAAAAAAACCAGCAGACATTCTAATCAATACTTGAAATAACAAATATTTTTTCAAACCACAAATCTATTAACGAAAAAATCAAAAACCGACCACAACTCAATGTACAAAAGTGAAAGACCACTCAAAACAAAAGACTTAAGCGAGTAGCTCGAAATTTTACGGACACCGGCTCAAACTATGATTGATATGCATAAACACTTTATCTTCAAAAGTAATTCAATACATGAAGCTTACTTATAATCGGCTTAAAAGGATGAAAGTGTCGATAATAATTCATATTAGTATTTTTCGTGAACTCTCAGTCAAATTGAAAATCACAGTCAAATTGATTTCAGCCAATTCATAAAACAATGAAGAGAAATACTTTTACCAGAAGAAAAATCATTGCGAAAACTACTATGCCATCAGTGAAAAAACAGCTGTTAATTACAGCATTTTCATATTAATACTTGTTTCAAGCTTATACTTCGGCAAAAACAATAGCATGATGTTTTACTGATGGCAAGTGTTCATAGTTTTAATTGAAAATTGCACTAGCCAAGGTATTGTTCGAGTAAAAGTAGTGTTTTTGTTGCATATTGAGCACGAAACACTCAACGAACAAAGCAACAAGTCATGCGGTTAAGCTTGACAAGTGTACATTCTCCATCCATACAATTGTTTGTGCCAACGTAAAACTGGACATATCAAAATCGCATTAACCGGCCCGGCCGGGCTACCCCTTTTGGCGTCTAGTTGCTATAGACTGCTGTTGCTGACGTTCGAAACGAAATGAAAGAAAGTTGCCATACGAGAAAACATTTGTTTCGTTTTAATTGCAATATTGTTCGAGATCAGAGTGTATATGCATGTGCATGAGTAAATTTAGGTTGGAATGTGGATTAGAGCAAATATGATTTGACAGAGGCTAATCAAGTTATCTGATGGAGATTTTGAAGTTGAAGTTGCATTAGTGGTTGTTGTTGAAGAATGAAAAAATGTATCAGATTTTCAAGTGATGGAAGGTAGTGTGAGAGAAATAATGAAAGTGTGATAGTTTTGATTGAGTATTGAGTTGGATTTATTTTCATGGGCTAAATTGAACTTTCATTTTGAATGCAGGCATGTTGATCGAGGTCAATGTTTTCTTTTAAAAAATAAGTTTTTGGGAAAGTGTCTAAACATGAAAAATTTTAAAAGTTTTTTTTTGAAGAATAGTGAGAAAAAGCAAAATTGGTGATTCATCAATGTTACAAATTTTTGTTGAGCTATTTATTGAGATTTCTTGTGAACATAGTCACAACCGTTGGCATTTTCGATTGGGCTTGCGAAAAACTTCATCGATTTCTTGCTTACAAGAATTTGATAAAAATATGACAGTATTTTAGGAAGTTTTCCTAAACGAACTTCAAAAATGGTGAATATGAACAATTTGAGGTTGAGATCATTTACGCATACAGGCTATGAAAATAAGTAGTACTCAAAAAACTTTTAGTAAAAACAGATTTTTGAGATGAACCAATTTTTGGTACGAACTGTTTACAACTATTTCCTTGCATTGAACTTCAAAGTCCAGCTGTATTTTCAAAAAGAAATTTTATTTTCTATTTTTTGAGGAACCGCAATATGAAAATATTTTTGAAGCAGTCATCATGATAAACTAAGGAAATTGACATAGTTGGAAAGTAAAATATAATTGTTAAAGTGGTTGAAAGATATCCAAAAGGGGGCTCAAATTTATCACTGGTTTTTAATAATCCGCGTGTTTTTTTTTTAACTCTGTACTGTCATTATGTTGCATGTCATGGGGCCTTAAAAAGTTCATTTAGTTTTGAAACCACTACTATCGTATTTGATGCAAAACATATTCTGTTCATTGAATTTAAAGTCAAAGTACAAGAAAAGTTTCCTCTAGGTAATAAACTCCGTTCAAGCAATTTTATTGAATTTTTTTCAACTGCAAACTTGTAAAACTTAGTCGTGAAAATAATAGGCAAAGAATCATGTGGCTGTCATACATTTTTGCATTGAATAATTGATGAAGACCAAGCAAATGTTGAATTTTGATTTTTTGATTTTTAAAAATGGCTTCAAGATACATTTTGTTTTAAATGGCATCGGCAAGATTTTTTTCTGATTCCAGTTCGAAAATTCAAATAGAAAAGGTAAATGGTCTAAATATTCTTAGCTCTAAAATCGATACTAATTGTTACTATGAACGAATAAGAAAGACCTGAAAATATCGCTAAAAAAGCAAAAAACTATAAAACCAAATTCTTATTTGGTTGAATTTCTACCTTTCTTTGATTCAATTGATCTGTACTATTAAAATGCTTAACGAAGTTTACATACTTAATGTTCAAACTTCTTTAAAACCGAAATGATTTGCTATTTTTTGTAATCCACTATAATACATTTTCAAAATCGGAGTTTGAACCATGATGAAATGATTAGTTTGACATTTCACTTAGCCCCTGATTTGGCTCAAGTACCTACTCAGAGCTAGATTAACTTCAAACTCAGTGTGCGGTTTTCCGTCCGTATCTGGATTCAAACCAGTTATCTCACACCCCAAGAGTCAGTGCTCTAGCCACTAAGCTTATTTTTTTGTTAATTTTTATATGGCACTCAGTTTTTTTCGCATTTAATTCTTTTGAATCTAATGATATAACGGACAGTATCATAACTTGGCTGCGGAATTAACTGTGGTAGCTTGGAATTAAAGGCTTTGATCCTTGATCAATTCTTGAAATTATAAGTGACTCTTTACCGAAAATCGTTAGACAAAACTATTCATATGGTGAATTATTTGCTCATATAATTATTTAGCGAAATAACTCTGGTAATTTGCTTGCAGAAATCATTAAACATACTTAAAAAAGCGTTACTCGTGCATTGAATTTATTTGTTTGACTGACTGATAAATGACGCAACTAGTAATCGTCAAAGTAGAAAGAAACAACTGGCTGGGACTACAGCGCAATATGAATAAGATCAAGTGCTTCTTGGCAATAGAAAGCTATTATTTTGAGTGGAAAGTGCATCATAGTACAAATGAAGTTTTTAATGGCATATTCACAATTGAAATTCTCACAATTCATTCACAATTCAAAACTGGTCAAAAACCAAGTTCTCTCTAATTTCATCTTTTTGAACTTCTAATGGCAACATTTTTTCCTGCAGTTTATAAAATTCATGCGCTTGTCATAAATAGTGGCCTAAGATAAATGTAAAAATTCGAAACATAATGTGGAAACTGCTCTAAAAATAGTCAAGACGATAAGTAGCATAAAAAGCAAGAACGAAAATTTGATGGATAAGTCAAAATTAAACAAATTGTTCCTCTCTGTAAACGCTACGCTACTTTCCACAAAATCATGCAGTTTGTGAGTAGTGCATATATATGAATAATGAAAACAAAATAAATGAATGCATTGTGAAATAAAAAAATTATATTTAGTATAAAACTAATTATTTGATTGAAAATGCACAAGTGATAAAATCTTCCCAATGTATGCAAAAGTACAATATGATGAAATTTGAATTGCTCAGGATCATTTTTATGTTTTCAAGAGCTGCCTAATAAGCTTGCGAAGCTAAATAGCTTGCGAGATACATTACTTATGTACTAAAATTGAAATATTTTGTGCAATTTGAGAGTCATAAATTATAACTTCGAAAACATGGCGATTCTATTCTGGAAGTTTCTAAATTCACATGAAATATCAATAGAAACCTACCTTAAAACTTACAAAGAATGTTGAAATTATTTTCATAACTCTTCCTCGTATGCATCAACTCACCTTGCATCATTAAAATCATCAAGCAGTCACATATTTCCGATCATGCAATCAAATACAATTTCTCTGAATTAACTCATCTCATCTACAAGATTCATGTGGTATTCGTGCAACTACAAATTCAACAACTGATAGAATTAGCACTTCTACCATTAATTCCAATTAAATTCATTTCAATCTTTTGCCGACAATAATTCTTCATTACCATCTTCATCTCTTCGCTAATTCCATGCTACTCATGGTACAAGATCTATCTTGACCACTTAAAAACTACTTTCCAACTACAACAACATCATTCAAAAACCATCATCTTACCACGGCCAATGCTGACATTAAGTGCCACCTGAAAATCGAACAAGCGGACCAAGCCCAAATGAAATATGGAAAGAAATTCTTTGCATCGTCATTATGATGCAAATTAACAGTGACAGTTCGACTGGACGCCATCGTCGTCTTCATTACCTAGCATTCCGTACTTAGCTTAGTTAACCCATTATGTCAACGAAAGCTTATAAGTATGCATGTAGGTACAATTTCACATGCACAAATCTATCATTTCCGTGCGTTTACTTTTCCTCATTCCTGCACCACTTTTGGTCGGATTTTATACAGGCAATTAGGTCATGTTAATAGTGTAACGAGGTGTATGTCGGTCGATTTGGAAAAATGTGAACCACATCTGCTGCACGCAAGATACTCGGTAGGTATGAATGAGTGAATAATGACGCAGACAGTAGATTGAACAGAGCTTAATGAATGAAGAACGCAGCTGTAGACTTGGAACTCAGAATCGTATATCGTCATGCTGTGCTGCGGATTTGACTTCTGGTTTGTTTTGTGGTTTTAGGGCGTAGTGACAGAAAGTAGGTGAAGATATTTCAGTGGATGTGGTTTTAAGTATGTGCTTATTATGGTGAATGATACGGTAATGATGATATGAAGACCAGGTGATGATTATTAGATAGCTATTGATTACGATACAAAGATTAAAAATTATACTAAGTAATCGAACTTTGATGCACTTGGGCTTAGTTTGAGATTATTTCATGTTGATGTCAAGGTCAATTGCGGGATCGCGTCCCAAGAGGAAGGCAAAAAAGTTATATTCCAAGTTTTTTTCTCCAATTATAAATCAAAGACTGAAAGGTCACTAAATTAAGGTTTTTTTTACTAGAAAATGGCTTGGAATCGTAAAAATACTTGATAAAATAGTGTTTAAGTTAGTGTTTCATCAATGCAAATAGCGTTCTGAAAAACGAATCAGATGCACGGCATCAATAAATTCTCTTCTTAGTATAATTCGACAGAAATTTCGTCATTTCAAGGGATCTATTCAAGGAAGACACATTGTTTCAATAGCTCTATCAAAGAATATAAAAGAATACACAATACTAATTCAACTCTAATGTCCACCAAACCTGGAAGTTTTTTATTTTTATCGTGATCCGAAAGTTTTGCATCATCAGAGCTCTCACTCGATCAATGAAAACTTTATTTGTCGATGTTGAGGATCTACCAGAATGAATTCCACTTTCCATTGATATCTTTGATTCGATTTTACTACATTTTAATCTGTATGATACCAGTTATTTCATCTTCAAAAACTCACTGATTTTTTTTGGATCGTTTCAACTTGAGAGTCACCAACCAAAAAGTAAAATTTGATGCAATAACGTTGATTAAGTTTATCTACAATTTCGCCCAAAACACTAATCTGACGGGTTCCACAAGTATGTGCTGACAAATAAGTTTCGAGAATTACCAAATAAAACAGAACATCAATTATGCATAAAAAATTATTATATCCTAAAAATTATAATTTCAACAAACCTCACAAGTGATGAATAAAACCAGCTATGGCAAAAGATCTAAGATCTAAGTGTTTTTTAATATTTCAATTTGAATTAAAATATTTTTTGGAAGCTAGATAAAGCTGTATCACATGAAAAGAACTTCTTCTTTAGTTTTCTTCTTTAATATCCTTTAGTCTTCTTATTTGGTATCCTTCTTTAGTCTTCTTCTTAAGTCTCATTCATTAGTCTACTTCTTATAATCTCCTTTAAGTGGCCAGGCCAGTCGAATTAAATTTATTTTTATTTTCTTGGTGTTAAATGTATGAGCACCAGAAACGTTAAAACAGCAAATTCACATTTCTTAGCGTTTAAAAATGATATTGAAACACATTCTTTTCGTTATTTTAAACTTTTGAAAAATTTAAATAGGCTGTGGGAAGGATTTTCAAATATTTAACCGTTGGACTGCTATTCAATTTTAAAAGCAACGCATCATATTTTCGATATCATTTTCAGCCTTTCAACTCATTTATTTCAATGAAATACAACTCATATGGTTTCAGTGAAATTTCACCAATGAAATTAATTTGAATTTTGAACTAAAGTATATTTAAGATTCACATAATGAAAATTTTATAAAAAGAACTTTTTTGTTATAAAACTGTTTGAATAAAAAGAAGAAAAACCAAATTTCAAAAAGAACTAGTAAATACCCTTTAGGTTTTCCAAATATGAGGAAAAGCTCTAGCAGTGCCATGGATGTGCAACTTTTTTTTTAATATATGAGAGTTAATATCTCGTGAGATTCAGAGCTTTTTTACAGCATTGCGGAAGATATAATATTTAAGCTAACTTCACACAAAACATTATTTAACTGTTCTTAAAACTTTGCTCACTTCAATTGTGTCAGTGAACAACTCCTAGAGGGATTTTAATATTTATAATTTTTGAGTCACCAAAAAAACCAAAATGATTTCCTGCCGTCGATACCACAACGAGATGACTTAAACGTTTATTTTCACATTACTCATTCATATTGAGTTGAATGGCTTTTGTCACACTTTCACTTCACCTACGATAATTTTCTGCGTGAACGAAATTCATTCATATGCTAGTCATATCGTCACGGACATTACGCATATTCAATTGTCTGTCATAGCTTTCGTATTGTGCAAAATAAAATAAACATGCAAAAACAACATATTTTCACAGTATATTTATCTTACTACAATTACTTCACACAGTCTCAGTGTGATGCATGATGCAGTTGTTCATTGTTTTTTCGTAGCTGATTCATTTGCAATGCATCGTGAATTGCGTGATGTGTTTGATTTTCTCACCTTATGAAACTTTCTGCAATAAAGTTGTAATTAATGTATTTGATTAAAAAATTTCATAAATTTTTTATTGTGTTCTATGTGCGTGCAGAAGGATATATTTGTGCAAGACTCATAAAACATTGCATACCGATTATGAAAATACATTCACACATAAAGTTACAACCGTACAAATGAGCATTGAATGCAAAAATGCATTCAATGCTCATCTGATCAAACTACGTGTGAACGTCTTCTGTTAGGAACTTCACTTTCCTATGTTCAAGACTTTCTTTCACTCACATCACATGATAGCAAAAATATCTTCTCTTCATCATCCATGTGTGATTCTGCAAATACAATAAATCGGATCTGTTATAAATAAAGAAAAAGAAGATCGGAAGCATATTGTACCGATACACGGATGGCAAGAATGGAAGTATGAAAGATTCATCGCCATTATGATATACCGTTAAAACATAATCATTTTCATCGAAGATCGATAGACTAGCAAACTTATGATGCACACCATGGAATACTAGGCAGCTGTTGTTAGTGTTCGATAAATTCTAGCAATGAAATGAACGCATGAGAAGTGTAAAGTTTCGTGAATGCACAATTGATGGATTTAGACTCATAGAAAATCATTTTCCTAGTGAAAAATATTGAACAGTGTAGTATTTTCACTTTGATTTCCGGTTCGCATCATTGTAGATAATTCTGAGTAGATTGGAAAAAGATTCAATCTTGCTTAAGTTATGCTCTCAACCAATGTAATTTTCTCGCTTTCACAAACTTTGTTGGATTATTGATCTTCGTTTTCGGAAAATAAATAATGCTAATAATTCATTGGGTTTGAGAAGAAATTAAACTATTTATTGCGTTTATTTTATTATGCATTGAGTTTTATTAGGTACTCATAATTATATAACTGCTTTATTGCTCAAGTTGTTTGATTCCTTAATAAAACCCATTAGCATTTAAAGCTAAAAACTATGATTACTGTCAAATGTTCCTTTTTTTATTTTTTTTTATTATTTTATTTTGTATGCATAAAAAGTTTTTGGAATAATATTTTTCAAATTTTTACTTATTGCCTATATTTAAATTTTGCCATGTAATCAATACTAATAACTTATTTTTTTTCTTCTATTTCCAGGTTAGTTCCTTTGACAAGTCTAAGTGTCAGTTACAGAATTTATGACAGAGTGAGTACTGATTAAATTTTGAGGCGTTTGCATAAGCGACGCAAACGCCCGAAAATTTTAACTCAAAATTCTCATTTTTAAAGAGAAAGCATAAGAAAGTTTATGCGTTGAAGATGAAAATAATTTTTGAAAACATGACTAAAAATTTTATAAGAGTAGTTTTTCGGTTTATATTTATGTTATATGAAGTAACTGAAGAATAATGATAACAATACAAAATGACAAAATTCTGTTGCTCTTTTCTTTCTATTCTTTTATGTATACTATTTTTCATTGAAGGGATATACTCAAAAATGTAGTTACTAAGTTTTTTAAACAAACAGAGTCAAATCTAGTTTTGTAGTTTCTAGTGTTTGTACAAAACACATGCAATTTTTTTAATAAAATCAGAATTCTTGAATTGGCTGAGGTTTTGTAGGATGTACCGCAATTTGGTATATAGTGTCTGATTTTTCAGAATATTTCAAAAATATTCGCAAGGTGTTGCAGATGATGTCGACTTGAAAGGATCTGTTTGAAATATGCTACTTTTTATCCTTTTTCTTTGCTCCTGAGCAACATGAGCTCATAAAAAATATATCGTCCATCTTTCAACTCTTAACATTCGTATTTTGGACCGCCTTAGACCAAGACAAGCAAGTCGATGGATGTAGTATACCCAGATTTCGAACAAATCTGTCGTCATGTCAGGCCTTTTCTTGAAATACTCGAAGGTTTTAGGGTCCCTTTTGTTCTGATTTTCATCCTCTGATGGAGTGGCGCTCAATGAACTCTGGATACGTCATGTCTATATATCGGTCTCGTTTAATGTTTTGTTATTCCTTATCCGGATCGTCTTTTACTGCTGTCGACTATTTAAAGAAGGTGTGGCTCTTGACTCTTCACTCAAATTTTAAGTGGTATGGCTCTGAGCTTAAATTTTCTCTTAGCTTAAACACACATCATTGCTTGAGCCTCACATTAGCCCAATTTTGTGCTCAACTCTCCCACTCGTTACATAAGTGCCACAATTTTCTTTCATCTAGTCTCTTCTCTAAAATGATCCCGGGTCTTCTTTGACGAGTGCCTGATTTTAGGGCTGTTCCACTGTTCTATGCTACTTGACATTGGTTCAAAGCTATTATGAGGTAATTATATAAGGTTAATTATATAAGGTTAATTGTTCGGATAGATCTTCGTCAGGTTTCTCGTTACCTTTTGCGTGGACGCATGCTCATTTTCACTCCCTGTTATTGCATATACCCAGGAAACGCAATGAATTACAGCTTGGTCATTAAGTATCAACTTTTGTCTAATTCTCGAAGTTACACTGAGTGTTCGATATTGGATTATTTGTTTTAAACAAATAAATCGGGAATTATAATATTCAAACACTATGGCAGTCTAGATATTTCATGAAAAGATTAAAAAAATCTTTAACAGTGTTAAAAGGCACTGTGATAAATTAAAAGTTGCAAATTAAAAATATTTTCTTGAAATTCGTTGATGATTATGGAAAAAAAACAACTAAAAGATGAATTTTTTACGCAATATTTCTAAATTAATTTAACATTATTAATTTAATATCATTCCTAGCTTTCAAAATCAATTTTTTCAATTTAAACACCAATGTTTGCCTTAGAAGCTGGATTTATTTTAATTTCTTGACAGATATCGATATTTCAAGGAAAATCTGCCATCTTTTCCAGCATCTATCTCAGATTATCCTCGAAATATACATCTGTCAGGAAGTTAGAATATATCTACATCCATAACTTTCCAGAGGAAATATTTTTTCATAGCTTATTAAGGTTAATCAAGCTTAGCTTAACGGGTTTGTGAAATCAAAATCAAGTTTAGTACAAAACTCGAATGAAAAGTAAAAAGATAATTATAAATAATTGGCGCTAACTTTTGATGATTTCGAAAAATTAAAACTTTAGGCCCACTCTTTCCTAATTTGGTAATTTAGCTGTGTAACTTCAAAATTTATATTTATTGGCTCTCCTTTTTACTCCTTTTTTTATCAATTTCAATATTTTTCCAACAACTTTTTGACAACCATATCTATTTTTCTTTTTCAAACTTCAAAAAACAATTTTTTATCTTAGCCTACTTTGTTTTGAAAAATGATGCTGTGTATAGTGTTTGTAGAGAACTTTGAAATGTATGTATCTGAAGTGTATTAATGTAAGCGTATCCACAGTACTTTAGTACTGAATAAAATATAAATTACATCAGCAGTATTGCTGGATAACATCGCCAAAGATTCTGATTTGAAATCAAAGCCATCGTAATAGCTTTAACGAAACCAGAATTGATCAATTTATCTAAAACGCTTACGATCAATTACTTCATTTATTCACAGTTTTTGCCTTTACTTTTTCTTTCTTTGGCTTTGAAATCACAGTACAGTGTCGATTTAGCTTGTTTTAATTCTTAAAGTCTACAGTCAATAATGTATCTGATATGCTTTAAATGAAAACAGCGAGAAAAGACCAGAAACTACTATTACTAATTTGCCAGTTGTCATAGGTATCCAATCGCGTTTCTAAACTATATATTATGCAGATTTCAGCAAAGCTTTCGATAAAATTAATTGTGATATATTATTTAAATTTTTATTGTAATATTTTAATTAATTGTGATATTTTAATTAATATTGGTTTCCATGGCACAAACTTTTCAGTTGGCTTTGTACTACACCTAGAAATGGTGACTTATGGTAAAATTACATAGTCATTACTCTCAGCCAATATTTCAAACTTCGGGTGTATCTCAACGATCTCCAACTGGTTTGAATGTATGTTAAGGACATCTATTATTGGTAGACGACTGTAAGATCTTTGAAACAATGACAGCCCCCGATGATTCAACGAGTTTGCAATAAGTGTTAATTAAAATCATACGAACACTATTTATCGCAAATCATTATAATGTGCTGGAGAGGTGAAAGCCTTTGGAGCCGATACAGAACTAACCTTTAAAAGTCATGTGAAAAGCATCTCAGTTCACTCTCCTCCAATACTTGGCTTTATAATTAGACACACTCGTAATTTCCACAATGTCCTTATCTTGAATGTTCTGTACACCTCATTAGTGAGAAGCAGGATCGACTATGCTTCCAATTCTATGGAATCGCCACTACAGAGCAGATGCATTAGAAAGGTTCTGCTTAAATTTTTGCGCTACATTGCCTCCAACCGCTTCGAAATTGTCTATTCTCAGTTATTTAATTTATTGAATAAATATCCCTTTGAAATTAGAAGATCCTGTTTGGACGCCTGTTTCCTATTTAATACAATACATGGCAAATCATTTTTGGAGTTCCACCAATATCTATTTTTAACATATTTTTACGTCACACCTTTAAAAAAATTATTGGCAAAACTATCATTTTTATAGGTTTGAACATATTGATATTTTGCTTTCGAAAATATGCTGACCTATTTAATGATAGTTACAATTGTTATGTTATTTTTCTAGAAATTACAATTGTTATGTTATTTTTCTTACATAAAAATTCAATTTTCGGTTGCATAGTACCATGAGCATAAATAACATGTGGCTTGAAATGTATGTTAACAGAACATTTTACGAAAACCGTACAATGAAGTATAGCTCAAAGAACTAATGTATACTTCTAAAGCTTAAGCAGTGGCACAAAATCAGTTTTTAGACACAGTACTACTGTAACGGACTCGTAAATAAAAAGAAATGAATTATTTAAAAAAAATCTTGCAGAACTATTATCTGTTGGTATTTCATTGAAAAATTCAAGCCCAGATAATTCTGTTACTGAAAACTGATATCCATCATATTTTGTGCCCATGTTACGATTTAGATGCAACCGGGATTTGATTTGAAAAGTTTATCACTTATTTTATGAGTTTTAATTTTGTACTATAGCATCAGAAAACTATTTTTACAATTTACAACATAAAATCTTGTAAATTATTTATCAACTGAAAATATAAGCATTTATGGAAAAACTATATAAGGTACCATACAAATATAGCACGGTACCACTTCAATTTCTAAAAATCTTCACATTCAAATTATCGACTCTAAAAATTTATATTGACAATTTTTTCTATTGATTATATATTTTCTTTCATACTTGCTCCAACCACGTTTGATCCAATTCTTCAACAAATTTCTCTAATTATCAGTACACGAAATCATAGCAAACATATTTCATTCAAATTTACATTTCAATTTATTAACACGTCTAATCAGCAACCAACGAAATAAGGTCATAAACATTTAACCATTTCATTAGCACTTCATCTAAAATATCACCTCTTTTCCATGCATCCATCTTTATTCACTGCTACCATTTTGATCATTATTAACATAATAAAGCAAAGAGGCTCATTGTCATTAGAATATTCTTCCGTCAGTCAAGTCATTCAGTCAGTGAGTTAGCTACTCAGCCAAGTCAGTCAAGTCAGACCTCATTTTTGTCAGCCAGAACTCAGTCATAAGCCAAAAGTCATAAATTAGTCTAATTACTTTCATAAATAGCTCATAACTTAGTAGAATTGAGTTGTCTTACTTATGCTATTGTTATTGTTGTTATTGTTTCGAATTCCATCGAGCATAAGAGAAATTTCTTCGGCAAGGTTTACGTTTTGATGATGACGATGATGATGACACGAAAACTCAAGTAAATATGCTGACGAACGTAAATTTCGAATGTCGAGTACGTGAAGATGGTAGGAGTGATTAATAAGCGTATGTACGAGTTTGTGTTTGTCACGCAAATCCGTTACCGTTGCGTGCATTAATGATGAGGTGCATGTTTGTTTTGGATGTTAAAAGCTGTAGAACTATGGAACATATTTTGAGTGGCCAGATGAATGTGATTTGAATGACATAATGTTTGTAGATGGAGGCAGAAAGATGTCTAAGATGATAGCTTTGTTTTGTTTTTATTTCCTAAAAAAATTTGAAATTTGGTAAACAACAAAAACTGTATATGATTTACGTACATAAACCGTACTGTAAAGGAAAATCGAAAGTTTTACAATAATACCTTAAACGATAAATAAGTCAATCAAAGAAATAAATTTGAAAAACAAGCATTTATGTGACAACGCATCAGTTTCAAAAGAAGGCCGACAATCCTACTGAACGGCTTTTGTGGAGCATTTTTGAAAAAAATTTAATCTAATAATAGGAAGAAGTATTTTCAGAATTTTGTCACATGGTACATTTGAGATATATATTTCCTTCTTAAACAGGTTGACTGCTATAGCGGTCAACGCTCCGGCGGTAGTATACGCTCGCTAAGCTAAGTTTAGGATCCACAGGGTGACAAAAGCTTGTGGACGCAGTTTTCAACGTTTTTGTTTGGTCGTCAACCTATTCAAATAAATTAATATAATTTTTATATAATCACCCACGTTGGGCGCTAGATAGTTCTATGGTTTATATGCTTATTTTGGTACATTTTGGACAAAACCGTCGATAAAATTGTTTCAAAAGACATCTAAAATGTATGTTTTAGTTTCGAAAACTATGAAAATTTTCCATTACGGTCCAATTTATTCAGATCCTATGAGAAATTTCCTTTAGAAAAATGTTTCAGCATTATTTATTTTGCATGATGATTTGATGCAAATATACTAGGCTTTCGATTGATTGTAGCATATTTGGCCATTAATGACGAAACAATGGTCAAAATATTTCCGTCGTAGAAAATGAGGTAAGGAACAGATATTTTTCTCTCAGCACAGCTCTTTTGAATAATCTCTCCATAAAGGCTGTTTTTCTAAATCAGTGCAAATACTTTATACTAGCAAAAGAACCTCTACCTACACATCACCCTAGTATTTCGATTCCCACTAAGCATAGTAGTTATTCCACTTACATATTTCATTCACCACTCGACTTGCTCTTACCATTAATGACAATATCGTGTTCATGCGTCCGTATCTGAAAACCTGCATCATTAATTAGCACAACACGCACCTGAACTAATTCCCCCACATGCTATTAACTGTTCCGCGTAACAGTTTCCAAACGCGACAGTTCAATAAGAGCATCAAATTGTGAGTAGCTCATAGGTGGCAGACATTTGAGCACGACGATATCACTATTTAAAGAGCGCTACTGTGGTATATCACACCATCATGTGTAATCGCAACATGTAGCAGCTTACCTGAAGCAGTTGAGCTTTGACATGAAAGTATTGGTAAAGCCGATGATCCGGTGTTATGATTCTACCAGCTCAGGCTAATAGATTTTATGGTCACCGATAAAAATATAATGGAAGCTAAAAGATACGATTTATGCAGATAACGATTAGAGAGTGTGTACTGGAAATATGCCACTGCCATACTACCCTACTAAGCAAAAACGTTCTATCTGCATTTTTCTCATTTTTGAGCTAACGCCTAAACCTATCTTTTGTGGAATATACAATACAATATACAATACAAATCAACCAAGACAAATCAAAACACAAATCATTGAATATCATTGAATAAGTACTTAAAGGTAGATAGAACCTTTACACATAGTAGGGCAGCATAGTTTCAATAAAATGGACTCATTCGAATGGGAGTAGATTGATTTTTAGTGCAGTTTTTAATATATATTTATTTATTTAGAGCTGTGAGTGGATTTTCGGGTACAATAAAAGTCATGACTCCAAAGAAAACTGCTAAGAAATTTGAGTCATATTTTTAATTTGAAGGGAATGTTTTTTAGAAAACGATTTTGAAAACCGATTTTTTTAATAAATCAGGATATTGTCTACTAATGACTTTTGACTTAAACAAAAAATATTTGAAAACATAATTTCATAATGACCAAAAGCTCGTTAATGTACAGGTATTTCAAATTGGAAAATTTATGATATTTTTTGCTTTCCCGTATGCTTTCTGACATTAATTATCAGACAATAAATATCTTGGCTGAAATCAATATGACATATTTATATACAATATATAAAAATAAACAAATATTGATATATAACAAATCATCAAAACAATCTATTGTATTACGCTGAATTGCTTTTCTGAAAGTCATTTTTTTAATTTTGCAGAATGGCATCACAAAAACCAATAGGCTGGGCCTTATTCACCCTTTTGTTCAGCAACACCCTGCTCTTAACTTACGCTTATCCGCAATCTGTAAAACAAGTCAGTCCATATGAAATTCAGCAACGAAATTATGCCGAAGAACAACAACAAATCCAAGAAATCCGTGAACAAATCAAAGAACAAGAACAGCAACAACAAGTCTACCAGTCACCAGTCTACACTCCACAAACGAAATCAGCGAACACAAGAAAATTCGTAGCCAAACCGAATGCTTTGAAGAAGGTAGCTTTGGATGATATCGATGATGATCTTCAGACAAATCAAATATCCGAAACTACGGGATTCTCGTGGTCGAATATGTTGGCGACATTCTTGCAAATGTTCTTCAATAATGGCGGCACTGCACCAACCAAGTCCGATGATATTGACAATAGCGCTGGTTTCGGTCAATCACCGTGGGCTAATGTTATTTCAGTTGGTAAGGATTTTGGTGGAATTCAATTGAATTTAGGGATGACTGATTTTGATTCTTTCAGGTTTGAAGATTATTACCACATTGCTTGGTGGCGGAGCATCCAACGATGGAATCGATAAAGTTGACAATGGAGGCTCTCCATTACAGGTGAATAGACGTTGTTTTTTTGATATGCTTTGATGATTTCATAGATGTTTGATATTGACTAACTAACCACAACTAAGTCAAAAGTAGATGTTATACGTATTAGGTGCTTTATAAACTGCTTTTTAGAAATCGCTTTTTAGCTAATACTCTTTTAATATCGTTTAAATGTTGCCGTTTTATTTTATTTTCATGCTAAAACTGATTTTTGTAGTTGAAAAACTATTCGGATGTCTCTTTATAACTAAAGTTCTAAATATGATAACTTTTAACGTACTCAATTTCAGATATGAAAAATAATATAAACACTTGACTTAAAAAGAGAAAAAAAATGCATATATTGATTCAAAACGTAAAATAATGACAACGGTTGATCCAAACTAAAGTTCAGTGACTGTATCTCATGATTGCGTCATCTGAGAGAGCTTAAATTTTCAGAATATATTCATGTATATATGTTACATTATAAGTCCAAATCTTATCAAAAACTTAGCTAACTTTAGCCCTTTGCCGCCGGCGAGCATTTACTGATACTTTAGATACCCTTACTATTCTACGAAGAAATGATATCCGTAAAAATGATATTCGGACATGTGTTGAACTTGGACATGATAAAGATTTGGAAAGCTTTAATCCTGTGTTAAAAGTAAGCAAAGAAAATTTTCTGAAACTTCCGACAGAAATGTCAGATTGCCACGAAATTCGCAGAACGTATTGACATATGTGTAGGTAAGAAAATGATCCATGTGGTTTTTTATGTGTTTGCAGACAACCCCGAAGCTTCGACAAGCATGCAAGCAAACATCTTTCAGAGCATCAATTCTCATGGGAGAACATTTCAACAAATTTAGCCATTTTTTGTCATCAGAAATTTTTGATTACGATCGCTGTATTGGTGTTGAGTAGGATCAAATCATTTACAAGTTGCATAAGTAAACTGGTGACTCTGTAGCACTTGTACCATCTTGAAAAAATCATGCAACAAAATGAAAGCTTTTTGCCCTAGAACTCCCGATGCATTGAATCTGAACAAAATTCACAAAGTAAGTTGAACTGAACAAATCTCGTAGAATTTTGGCTCGGATGCTAGCAAAAGGTTGTCAGCACCGTTTGTGTTGGTCACTTTTGCACTGAAATATTAAATTTTAATGGCAGAAACATTATGTAATGTAAATAAGCAAGAAATAATTTAATTACCAAAAAATCTGAAATTTTCGTTGACGGCAACATCAAAATCTTTCTACCCCTAGAACTTCCGGTGGAGTTATTTGATCAATGCGAAATTCAATGGACAGGCTAGTTTCGCAATGGAGCTGGTCTGATTGACTTTTGAAGGTGGTATTGATTTGGCCACTGTAGTTCCACGAAATGATAGCATTCAATTTTCATATGCTAAATATTCCACTTGATGATCTGGTCGTGGATACGAAATTCGATTTCAATTCGACAAATGGGAGAGGTTTTTTTATCAAATATAATGCTTTTTCTTGAAACTGCGTAAGATATAAACGTCTCACTTTCATTATTGTCACCACCTATTGACCATAAACTCACTTGATGTTCTACTCCGTTACAAATAGGACCTTTAGTTATCCTCTGTCCCAGTCTCAAAAGAAGAACCTTTTCTTCCAAATGTATGACTAAAAATATTTTGCAGTATTTTCTTAGCATTTCGTCAATGAAACATTTTAATTCAATGGAACACTTTTAAAAAATTAAATATTCATACTGTAAAACAAGGAAGGAAAAAGGGTATGACGTTTTGGATTCCCAGCTTTCTATTGAATATGAAGCCAGACGATTGCGAATTTGACGCTAACGTGGAAATCGAGGTTCTTTGAGCACGAAAGTAATCACAAGTTGAAAGTTTATTGCTAAAATTCTTCAAATTTGGCAGGGCGAGACGCGTTTATAATGTTAGTAACTGTTTTCAATTTTTCTTATTATTCTTATTTTTGACACAGAAACTCGATTTCTGCAGTTCTTTCGGTTCAATTTTTTATGCAATCCAAAATTTCCATCTTCATTGTTAACGACTCCGTATAATCATGAAAGCCATCCCTTTAGCTGAGATCAGAGAATCAATTCTTTTTTCGATCGATCGATTACGGAGAAATTGCAACATAAGAAGATAATTCGCATTCACAATTCTCTGAGGCCACATTGGCATCGCTCATTGGCAAAATACAAATAAAGAGTTCATGAGCCTGATACAGTATTTGATTAAATTTCTTATCATAATTCATCGCTTGTGGGGCGAAAGGTTGTAAGAGTGAGTAAATTGTTGTCTTGTTCTTCAGCTGCATCAGTATGGAGTACCTTAAACCGTGTGTCGTACAATTTAATCAACTTTTTTTTACCCTTTTCAAATCGGTCTTAGACAAAAAATGATGTTAAGAGCACTACAGTGCACACTTCTCTGCAAATGTGTATCTGCCATTTTGAGAGTATTCCTGGAACGTTCGATGCCCCATCGTAACGTTGATTCCAGAGTTTCAAAAAGATAGCTTGTGTTGGCTTCGGAAAAAAATTAATAAAATATTCTTGTGCAATTAAATCTCCTGTAACAGTTCTCAGGCAAATAGAAAAAATATACTACTCCTCTTATCTCGTCTATGATTTCGAATGACATTTTAGATCGTTTTTATTTTATTTTTCGTGGTGAAGCCATCTGTGCCTAACTCTTACCAGCCAGGATTTTATTTCTGGGACGTCTTCGGAACAAAGTTTCAAAAACTTCATAAAATTAGAATTATCTTAATTTGGGTCGCTTTTGCTGCATCCACAGTAGTGCAGGATAGCGGTAATGCACGCGAATAGCTATTGTTGCTTCTTCGTGTAGGTGGACCTTGTTTTGCTACTGTTTTTTTATTTTAATTCATGTTTTCATCCACGCTGTTCGATTCATCTCAGTTTTAGAATCGTCCAAAGAAATTGTTTGGATAACGCTCACTGCCGCAAACTTTGTCAGTGCTTCGGTGCAATTAATGAACATGTTGCATCTGTTTTACGTTATTATCAACCTATTCTGTGAATTTGGTTTTCATCCGATGATCGCATCGGAAATAGGGGCAGAGATATATTGAGGGCTCAATTTCAAAATTTAATGTTAACATTTCGTAGTACTGAAAATACCAACCTGTCATTGCTGGCAATCTTATCTTAATTTTGCAGCCAAAGGCATTACAGACTTGGCTTACATTAAAACCACCTACTGAGTGGTTTTCGTTTTAATCTGATGACTACATCTGAAATTTCAGGGCATAAAGCTTCCATTACGCTGATGGCACTACTGCTGCAGGGTCACCAACATAAACACTAAACTTTTATGAGAGTGGGTCCTGCTTTAGATCAATACAGCCTGCGAATTCAAATTTAATCTGATTGTAGGGTAGTGAGTAACATTTTGGGTAGTAAAATAATAGGCACTTTGATGAGGAGCTACCGCTTTTGAGTTGTCAGATACATCGAATATTCTAAAGCGTAAGATTTATCAATTCTTCTGTATACGCGCCTACCATAACTACAGGGTTACCCCCATATTTACGAAAACGACACAATAGTATTTCTCATGCTCATTAATGTGTCCTAGGCACTTTTTAATGATACGATGTCCCTGTAGAGTTACAATTCAAAATTTTACATTTTTTTACTTATATTTAGACACTTAGCTCCTGCATGGGGCTGAAAATTTCCAAAATAATGTCATGATGATCAAGCTTAAAACATGACAGATTCTCTAACTTACTTACTTATTTTTCTAAAAATCTAGTTTCAACAGAGATATAAGAGTAAATTCTCTAAAGCACACGCTGCTGCCGAAGAGTTTGAGATACTTGAATATTAGCTGAAAGTTTGATCTTTTGGGCAAATTGATTCTAAATTTCTTTTCATTAAAACTGCAATACATTTCAAGAATTTCAGATTTAATCTATTGAATTAGTGCTTACTTGATGCAGGGAGTACCGAGAAAAAATCAATAACGTTGTGATATACATATGTCGGATCCATCTTTCTGGTAGCTCTAATTAGCTCAGTTTACGGAATGTTTAAGGTCGCACGATACTCAAACCAAAAAATCGATAATGATTGTTTCCAGAGTTTCAGAGTACAACGGCGACTTTTCCAGCTATTTCCTAGCGATTAAACCATCATCCAAGAAATTTTGGTTTATTTCACCATTTAACTTTCATTTTCAAACCAAAATTTTAAGAACTATATTTCCATGAATCACATGAATTATTTTGTGCTTTTTAATCGAATTCCGTTGAGTTTTTATGTTTTGGCCAAGTGTCTGGTGCTCAATTTAGGTACTCTTGATGATGACCCTGGTTTCAGCTTAGTAATAATTAACAGTAATGTAAATCATCAAACTTATTTTTTCTGAAATTTTTCTCAAGTAATTTCTTAACTCCTCGAGCCTGAAAATGCATTGATTCAACTTAAACTAAGGGTATTGATGGAAATGGGGTATTGATGGAAATGAGAAGGCGGATGCGTTAGCCAAGTATGGGGCTAGCCTTTCCCTTTTGGAAGCGGTTAACATCCTTACTCCTATCCAGACGATTAAGTACTCAATCGACTCCAAAATGATGCAGGGTGCGACGCGCAGATGGGGTGCAACTCAGACCTGCAGGGTAACCAAAATTATGTGGGGGTCATACAATCTCGCATCGACCAAGTACCTGCAGCCAGTACAACTTAACCTAACTTAAACTAAAGCTACATTCTCATAATGGTGCACAAGATCATAAAGAAATATAAGCTTAAAGCAAACCCATTGAAATTTATTTTCCGAAAAATTCGTTCAATAAAAATAAAATGGCAACAACAGTTAATTCAATTTAATACAAAAACCGTAGACCGAACAAATTAGTTTCTCCTTATTTTCATATCCTATCTCCTCTAGACATAACATTTTCCTAAATTTTACCTAACTATACTTTGTCCTTTATGATTTCATCAACTTATTCCTGGAAATGGTGTGTACCTATTGTTTTCTATTTCGCTTTGCTACAGGGTATCTTAGCTGCCGTGTTATCATCCGTCCTTGGAACTAGAGATCCTGAACAAGTCAATACAATGGCTAAACAAGCCGGCGAGGTAAAGTATCATCTCTGTAAAATATACCGAAAAAACACAAAGCTCTCGAATCATTTATATTTTTAGTCGACATAGGCCCAAAAATTAAATGAATAGTTCCATCCATTCATGAATTCAAGTCGAAAATCTTACAAGACAGATTTTCGAAATTAATGTAGCGCAATTAGTTAATTTTTTGAACTAGTAGTATACATTTGTACATACATTAATTCTATTTTCACACGCTCTGAAGCATATTTTAGCTGCGCAAACTAACATTAGAAAGCAAACTTCAAAAACACGAAAAAATTTTCACTGTAAATACCAAATAAAACAGGTTCACTTTTTTACAGACAAATTTAATTGTGCAAAATTTTCCTATACCAATTTACCCCATAAAACAGCCTTAGAAGAAAAGTACTAAATTATTTTTTTTCATTTTTCTTTTCGATTTACACCATGCTTTCATCGATGTCACCGACAACTTTTTGGTCGTTCGTTGACTTGTTTACGAAACTTTTGCACTTTATTATGACTGACTTTTATTGATGACTGCTGCTGGCATTGATTTTGTTTTGTGCTGCTGGGAAAACTTTTTTATTTGAAAATTGCACTTTCGAAAAAAAAAAACGAACAACTCAAAGTTCATCAATATCGTCATGAATCTACTGGAAGCCCTGAAGACATCGTTTTCGCACCGTTCATTAGCTGCTCGATCGATTGGAAAACGTGATTCAGTTAGTGATGCAGCCGTAGCTGGAATTTCAATGATGAAAAGTTACATCCGGACATATCGGAATAGCGAGGATAAATGCATGCAAAAGTATTTGTGTGATGCTAATACGGAATGTATTTCGGAAATTGGTGGAACGAGCATTTTCTGTCAGTTGGGAACGTAAGTTGGAATTTTTATCGGGTTAAGGGAAAATGGTTTATAGTTTAGAGAAGTTTGGAAAGACTTCACGTGGCTTTCTCGAATGTTATCTATTTTGAAAAATGTTTCGCTAGTTTAAATTCTGTACTGCTGCAGTTCTAAAGTTCGAATAGCAACAGTATTCGGTCGGTGAAATATTTTGAGTTTTGGAAAAGTTAATCGAGCGGATAATAAATTTGAATTTATTCAGATATATTTTCCTGTCACACATTCAATGTAACGATATTGATTGCAACAAAGACGATAATTTATCTCAAAATAATCCATTCATTTAACTTTGTAATAATTTTCATGTTTATTTTAGATACGCCACAAGCTTCCTTCTAGAACAACAAACTGGAACCAAATTCGATAATTTGTATGATGCTGGCCGACGTGGACGATCTGGTGAAAATTGCCGACAAGTTTACTTGGAATGTAACGAAGTGTAGGAGCACTAAACGATAATGGTTTTTGACTGAGTTTTAAAAATTTCAACCGGAAAAATAGCTTTCCACATGTAGATGAATATTGGGAGTTGGTTTCTAGAATGACATTAGAGACATACCTATAAGACATATCGTCTAAATGTAATTTTAAGTAATTTCAATCCACCTTTTTAACGCCTCTATTGCTGATCTGAAACTAATAAGAAGAAATTTTATTTATTGTGAATTTATTGCAACAGTTAATTTAGTCTGCGCTTGATTTACTGTAAAGGATTTCAAAATTTTTATTGAATCATGAAAATAACAATTAGATTTATGAGGAATGCAAACTGACATACCGAATTCGACTTGTACCTCAATTTTCTTTAAATATTTAAAATTTTCGGGTGACTTTTGGTTTCCTCAGTTTTTTTTTAAAAACACTTCGTCACAAACAATTGGGTCTTTTTTGCTCATCCATTACTAACATTCTATCTCAGATCAATGTTATACTTATCTACATAAACGCATGTGATTTCTTCTTGATTTTTTCCAATGCTATCTAATTTTTAGATTCTATTTTTTTATAATTATTGTATGTAAACTATTGAAAATTGTTTTTGAGTTTTTCTAATCAACATTTTTGTTTTAGTTTTATTCGAACATGACGACAACCATGTCATGTCCGTGGGGCTAATTAATTAAAATTTTCTCATTAGGTTCTGTATTGTGCTTTTTGTTTCGATTTTAAGTACCTATAAATGTAGCTACAAAAGGCAAATTATTATACTATTTATAATAATTTATTATAATATGATTAATTTATTGAATATTATTTATTTTTATCACAATTATGTATGTTGTGTAAAATTATTACAGCTATTGTGTTTGTTGTACTTAGAATTTTAGGATAAAATATTTACGAGAATAAAATGATTAAAACCAATATTGTTTAAGGATTTGTTTGATTATTTTTCGAACGTTGTGGTTTAACGTTTTTTGAAGTTCTTCTTTTTATTTTTTAAGCATAATTAGGAAAAGCGGAGCCTTAAGACGAAATGTACAAGTAAACTCGTCATTGAGACTACCTACCACTTCTTTGATTCTTTACTTCTTGATCTTGTACTAATTTTAACGGCAGATGTAAGGAGAGGTCTTTGATCAAGGCATTTAAAATTAGATTAGTTTACACAATATTGGAATTTTGGTATATAATGTTCCTGCCTTGCCTTTGAGTGTTTGAAATCTGAATTATCCTTTAAATGGTGTAGCATTTTTGTAAAAATAAATTTGGCTGTACATTTTGTAACACACCCGTAGAATGTTAGTAAGCCTAGGGGCTCTCGCCGCCACATTGCATGAGGCCGGTACAATTTAACATTGGCCTTGTTTGCACCGAGTGGCCTAAATTTGACCTGACCTATACTGCCCTATTAAGTGCAAAAGCGGTATCTCAATGAAAGCGAGTTTCGAGATAATTGAAGTTTTGTAAAAGTAGTAATATTGATATACCTCTAATTTCCTTAGTGATTTATGTAAAACTGAGATAGGCGACGAAGAACTGGGTTCGTTTGGAGCCAGTGGAGAATTCTCTTCACTCCACTTTTCTCGGTGAGCGATCTTCCGCTCAGCTATGAATCTTGGATACAGCGAGTACTTAGATTTAGAAAACTTTCTTAAGGTGTTTTCCATATGTTTTAAATAAGATACCATTAAAAGGCTTAGTTCATTAGATGCGTATCGTTTTAAGCTTTCTAATGTTATAAAAATCAATTTTTGATTTTTTGAGATACCGCTTTTGCGCTTAGTAGGGCAGTATAGTTTGGACTAAGTGAATTTGGGCCTAATGTGCTTACAACGACCTAATATAAACCGTGACATCTATTATTTAGTTTGATTTTAGTTCATGCATTGTTATGTGAATCGTTTTGCCAAAATGTTCTTCTTCTTTTTTCATTTATATGTATATCAGTAAAAAGATTAAGGAAGATAATCTCTGTAGTTCATGATCCGATTGAGCTGATATTTTCAGATGACATATACATACATCTATGTACATGTATAAGAACGGGTGAAGTGACTTACTAAATTTAAGATATTTTTAACTCTCTGACGATGGTGGGCATTTTAGTGAATTTTCAGGTACCCTCATATTTCTATGTAGAGCGCATCTTTGTTAAAAGTAAGTATTCAAAATGAATATTCATTGTGTTTAATGCTTGTTCATGATAAAGAATTGGAAATAATGAGCCCTCTGTGGGCACGGACTGCCTAATATCAGACATGGTTTTTTTTTCAAATTTTGATATGTCATTAGTTCTGACAGAAACATTGAATCATGGTGAAATTCGCAGAGCTTATTGATGTTGACAAAAACTATACACACATGGACTTTTAAAACTGTGCAGTTTACACTGTGCGACCCGCCTGAAAATTTTTTGCTTTTTGAAAAGGAGCTCAAATTATTGATAAATTTTAGCCTTTGTCCACCAGATCAAATCAAAATTTTCGAAATTCCGCGTTGCACAAGAACGGCAAACCCATCACCAAATTACCTCTATTTTCAGCACTCGAAACTTCTGGTCACGAGAACTGATAAGCTCATAATCCGATTAATATGAAATTTACAGAACATGTTGGCATTAGCTAGTACCAGATCTGATAGAAGTGATTTTGAAATGCGGGCAACTCTGTGGCAGTGGTGCCATCTTGAAAAGTCACAGAAAAAGCTGTTTTTTTGGCCCATAACTTTCGGTTTAGCCAACAGATTTTAACGAAATTTACATAATAGCTGTACCTTATTCTAAGCCAAGTTTGATAGAAATGATTGATTGAAAAAATAGGATAGACTTGCGAGCTATGGTAATTTTGCTCAAATTTGCTCAGCAAAATAAAGTTTTTTTTTCCCTATAACTGCCGATGCAGTCATGAAATCAAAACTTAATTCATGTAGTCAATATAACTTTTTGTAAGCCAAATTCCGTAGGGATTTAGTTTGAAAATCATGAAAGGACTGCCAGCTATGGTAATTTTTGGAATTTTTTCACATTCCTTTACTAAGCGATGTTGCATCAATAATTGTCTTCAGTATGTCCGGTTAAGGTTTTGTCGATTTCAGTGATGAATAAAGCTGCAAATTAAATTATATACACTTTGATTAATTTAGTTAAATCTGTCTGTTAACGAAAATTTTCAATTTTATAGGGGATTTTCATAATCCCCCGCGAATAGGGGATTTTTGGCGAATTGTTAAATGATGTGAGTCTTTGATACGAAGAGACCCTTTGAAAACTTGCGAAACATGAAAATTCTGTAATCAAAGCAAAATAATATTTCAGCTCGTGGTTTCATTAAAATTTTTTTTAGCCTAACACAAGTAAAACAAGTAAATTAATTTTGGCCCAACTTTGAACTGATTTTATAATACACAGTTTCTTCAAACCAACGGTTTTTGTCAAGCACATAATTGAACAATCAATCAGACAAAATAATGCAGGAAATATGGGTAGAACAGATTTTGATAATGTAGCTAGTTGATCCGTAATGATTTGCTTCAAAATTGGGTTGACTTCGTTGCGCTTCTGTAGCGATTTGCTGATGAAAATTCGGTCAAACAAATTTTCTCCAACAATTCATTCGGCACCCAAACATGATGCTGTTTTTGCATTTTTCATTCGAGCGAGCAAACCATCTAGATGCTATTGCATTTAATAGAGCATCTTAACCGTAAAAGTTACACATTTTTTCCTCGGCTTGCGCAGCGTTTTTGACTATTTCATGGAAAAATTGCAATATATATCTACATCCAGGTATTTTTTGAAAGAATTTTCGTTCTTTTTCACACTATCACAGCTTACAAAACTGAATACAAAACGGCCTAAATGAAAATTGTAAAATAAAATTTCACCTTTCACGCGACAGTATGATGCAATCTAAATAGTGTTGACCGATATGTGACAGCAAACACCATCTATTGACAAAAGTCTCGCAATACTTTTGCGTCAACAATTATCTTCTGATCATATATTTTTACTTTAAATTTGTTCACAATTGAATTTCGTTACCATTTTAATTTTAGCTGCATATCAATACAACCTTTAATGCTTCAAAGCTAGAAATGTAGATCTAGAAATTTTCCATACTATTCAAATATTTAACTAATTTATTCTGATTCAGTTTCTGCTAGCTTTTAAAACCAAATATCTTAATTAAAAGACTAATTTTTCCTTTAAGGACTGGATATGTTTCAATTTGTTCAAACATATCTATATTTTGAGCATCTGCTCTCCTCTTCAGTATCTATCAGTATGCTAACTGATAGTTAATGATCAATGATTTGATTAACTGTCTGGTGCCGAAAGTTCTTATCTTCTCTGCACTGCACGCATTGCCACAGGGTAGGGGCTGTGGCGTCTTTGACGTAAACTAGATTCTTCATTTTGAACATAATTTACTACGATTCAATTTATTTGGATAGATTTGCTCCTTTTATGCTTGCATCAAATTTATACCAAGATTCAAATTTTTGGGGAAACAAGTTTAACACTTTTGGCCATATTTATTACTCCTCTTTAGTTTTTGTTCAAAATTAGTGTTTTTATAATTTTGTAGCAAAACTATGAAGCCTTCAAGGAAACGGAATGCTTAAACTATACTAATTAATATTAGCTAAAACAAATGAAATTTAAAAAAGAACAAAAAAATATTCCTGCTAAAATAGGCTCAAAAATATTCATCTCATATTCATAAATTATGAATAAAAAAAAAAAGAAATAAAAGATTAAGACACAGATGTTGAAAATTACCTGAAAAATCATAGTAATAACTTTCAGCATAAATTATTCATGGCTTGTGGATGCGCCGAAAATATAATTGTGGTAAATAGATTGCAAAAAGCAATGTGAAAAACTAATCGAATAGTTTAGATTTCTGAAAAAGTAACTTTCAAAAAATTTACCTCTGAATTATGGTCTTTGGTGAATTAAGCTGAGAAGACAAATTGGGTGAATTTTTTTATATGTACATTTAGAAAAACTTTTGGGAAGCAAACTGAAAAAAAATGTTTATTTTTTTTTGAGTTTGTAACTTAGAAAAATAATTTTCCCTACGATTTTTTCTTAATATTTTTCCTTGATTTTTTAATATTTTTTATTCATTTTCCGAAAACTCAAGTTTTGCTGTTTAGTTGTATAATTTATTATTCAACATCAAGAAAAAACTTCAATGACCCAAACATCAAACTATTTATGGAGAATTTCATCAAATCATGCTCTTTCTTAAACATATTTTCATATCGCTACGAAACATCAAATAACCCACCCTCTAAATTCCTATTCGAAATCATTTATTTTGTTCAACCTTTCGTCTTTTCGTTTCTTACTGTCTGTGAGTTATGTCCAGCTATAAAATGATATCCAGTGACATTGTGATGATTTTTGAAATTCTTCCAAAAAATGCCATTATATTTTCGGCCAAGAGTATTGGACGAATAAGTCTCGTCATCATGCATAATTTAATCTGGATCTCACTCCTCCTACTATGTAGTGTAAGTAGGATAAAAAAATAGAACAATAAAATGAAATGTGCGATAATATCTGATACGTGGACTTTTACGTACATACGTAGCTGGTATGAGCTAGATAATTCGGAACGAGAAGAATCAGCTGGAATAGAAAAATTTTTTATTTACGAATAACTGATGTCCAAAGGGATGGGTAGTTCAAATATTATATATTTGGATAGAAAGTGAATTTACATGAAGACATGTGTAATGAAGAATGGCTAAGAAGCTTTTCTATGATGTAATTCCTACTCTAAATCGAAAAATAAGAAAAAATATCAAAAATTGATATTTTTTTTAGAGTCTTTGATAACGTCAAATTAAATGAAAATAAAATTTAAATGAGTGGAATAAAGATTACGGGGCTAGTTTTATTCCACTAAATTACCTTTTGATATGAATAGATGGAGTGGCTAAGCTGTGGTAACTTCCAGAGAGACACATTTAATTATGACCACACCAAATTAATCAACACTGCCCACGAATTATGTTTCATTTTATTTTTCAAACCGAAACAAATGTAGCTTTCAAATCACATGGAAAATGATTTATTTGAATTATGGAATGCTCGTGACACTATTTAGGACTTAAAAGACTCTTTCGGACTAAAAACTACGATTTTTAGTCTTCTGATGCTTTAAGATAATTGTCGTGTTAAAATTTTTTTTAGATCTGCTTACATTTCTGTACGCAAATGTTTGAAATTTGTATTCATTTTTTGCGCCCAGTGTGGGTTCAAAGATATAATTGTTAATAATCATTCCCAACTTTTCAAAAGAGGCAAATTCGTTCGGAATATTTTATTTGTTTTGCCATATCTTAAGAGTTACATTTGGGTGAAAATTCATACCCAATGCAATAAATTAAAAGCTTTATTTTAAAAGTTATCGAAATCTTTGACATTGAATTTCTTGAATTTGAAGGTGTCCTGTTTACTACTCAAATTAGTAAAGTTTATTTATCCTGTTTCATATCAACAGATTTATGTTTCAAAAATAATTAGTTTCCGCATTAAATTAATTCGATATACAATTCATTTTCAAATGCTTCTGCACCATTCACCTTTAGCAAAAGCTGTAATTGGGGTAGCCTCCATTTGCTTCCTACATGATATTGCACAGATTGCAATCATAGATGAAATTGACTTTTGTTCATATTACACTTGCTGATTGTTTTGTCGGAAGGCTATGCAATGCAAGTTAGCAAATGCTTTTGTGGCTATGGGTGTAATATGTAAAATCCTCATATAAATAGGATAACGACAATCTGTTTAACTATCCTTGTGAGTGATCTAAATGTTTGGTAAATGCTAACGATGGTTGGTTGGATTACATATTCTACTCGGGGTGAAATTGGAGAAATGGATATTACAGGTGATGTAAGATAGCGTCAAATATGTGGTCAGGTTTTGTGAATCTAAAATTTGGATTTAGTGAGTATTTGTTGTTCATTTAGGAAATTATACACAAATTTATTCGGGTGTATGCAAACTTGCGTGTTTGGTAGAGTGTCTCAAGTTACGTAAACACGTTCATCTACCAAATCACTTGATTTTTTACTATTTTTGTTTGACATTTTCCCTTGAAACAAAGCTGATTACTATCTTTCGATAAATTTCCTTAATAAATAGCCAGCACAATCCAATAAATTTGAAATCCAATTCACGTCAGGGTGATGAGCTACGACACTAAATAATTCAAGATTCGCTCTCTTATGCAACCAAACTTTCTGAAATCTTTCACGGAAAATTTTCACAATCCCCTCGAAATCGTTTTAATTACAAAGATTCACACAACACCATTATTACCAACATCAGGTTAATTTCTAATTCATGAAATCAAACGAAAAACGAGCAATTTCCCATCATGATTTCAAGTTCGTTTCGCGAATTTTCAGTCTTTGTTCTTACAATCTGAACCCGTTTAGTATCCACCTACGCTCACTATGCTCTAATTGAAATCTGTTTAAAGTATTAAACCATCGGAATCAGTTCAAAATCAGCAGAGTTAGCACAAACAAAAAGGGACGTAATTAATTATATCAAATTACAACACTACACCCCCGTTCGAAATTTCTTCGTAGCTGTCATACGAAATGAAGGTTTCCTCCTAGTTAGCGTAGTACAGACAAGAGAGTGAGTACAATCCATTAAGTTCATTGCTTCACTCCTAGCTCCTTGCTGCGTTACGGCTCACTTTTTCATTTCGTGTTGAAATATTAACACAGGAAACAGCTCGATAAAGACCCGATCCGATTTCGAAGAGTGAAGCCATTTTTTACTCTTTCCAACGTGAATTCGAATCCCAATTGCGTTCAGCCCTTTTTGTGATGGAAATAAAATGACAATGGTTTGTTGGTGGAAATCATTTTTTCGGCGTTATATTTATTTTTGATGGCGGAATTTTTTTTCTGTGTTGAGATCGCAAGTCTATCATCAGTCGTGGGACGATGTCGGCTAAAATCCTTTAATTAAATTCTGGTTGAATATTTGAATGAACGTTGATTTTTATGTTTGTTCTGTGTTTTGGGTTGCGTTAGGCTAACGAGTCTTTTTACGCGTCGGTAAATAAGGCGGTAGCCGTGGTTTTATTGATTTCATAGTAATTGTTATGCAAAATTTGAGTTAAGAGAAACGGAGAAATAATGGATGTTACAGACAAAATGAGTTTGTTCGGAGTTCGAAACTGATTTGCATGGAAATCGGGTTTTGAATGAAATTATGAATTGGTATTTTGATTGGTGTCATCTTTAATAAATAAATGTTTTTGTTTCCTTGCTTATGCAAAGCCTACCAAATGCCAAAATGACTCTCCAAATGGCCAAAGAGCCAATAATCTTAATTTTAACACAGTGTCGAGCTCATTTGGGTAAAAAACTCATTTACCTAGTTTTTTAAGAAAGATTGCAACATATGTTTATACACCAAATATAAGCTAATACGTGTTACATTTTGTAAGAGACAGTGAAAGAGTTCAAAACAGACAGTAAAAGCCAAATGAATGTGAATATATTTTTTTTTACTTGAACATATTTTTTTAAACTTTGTAGTTTCATCGAAATCGGTTGAAATATTTTTGAAGTTTAACAATCTATTTTATAGCATAACTAGATACTATTTAATGCTAAAGTAATAAAAAAACATTAGTGTTACAATGCATACTTAAGTTTCATAGTCAAAGTATTAATGCTACAAGGTTAGCAAGAAAGTAATTTCGATTTTGACAAACGGATAGCTTTAAGTTTGTTTTAATCAATGTCAATGGTAGGGCTTCACTATTTTGATGTTTAATAGCTACCACTTTTAATTTACTTTAGAAGAAAATTGCATGTAATATTGGTTTGTCACCGCAGAGTTTATTTAAATTTTAGATTTTATAACAAACATTTTGGCGATATTTTATTTCTGTAAATCCAAGAAAGAGAAGGAAAGAGATATGTGAATTTTTTTTTGTCAATTGTTCAAGAGAACGGACATGCCAGAGCTGGTTTAACAAATTCCATTCTAAAGATTTTCCATATAACGATGACGAACGTTCTGTTCGACCTACTGGAGTTGATCATGATAAAATCAAAGCCATAATTAAATTAAATCTTCATATAAATATGCTAGAGATTTCAGAGAGTTTGAAAGTGCCACGCACGATAAATAAAATTGCTTAAGTTTGATATAAACTCTCGCGGCATCGTTTAATAATTAATTTTTAATATTGCATATTTCTAGTGATTTAGTAAAAAATACTTTTCCATCAGAAATCCCTAAAGAAAGGTGGCACAATATCTCCAACAGGTTGACTTGTTTGGTTTTTTGTTGTCTAACATCTGTCTTGACCGCAGACTTGGAATGTAACCTATCCCGGTAATTAAGAGCTAGCACTTGTGAACAAATTTCTTATCTTATAGTTAAACATTTCAAGAATATAGTCCCAAAATTTGAGGTCAACCACAGCAAAACGCTCGAAGTTATTGAATACTTAGTCCCATCTCCTCTATCATTGTAGCTCTGTTACCTCGCAGTATTGTTTTCATTTTCTCAAAATAATTTTTTAAAAGTCCGTGTTCACTGCCATTTAAAAACCAAATTACCGATTCATTTTAAACTTGGCACACACTTTTTACATGCAAAATACTTCCCCCAATGATATGTTTTAGAATTGTTTTTACATTAAGGGGGTTTTCCACCTACAAAAAGACCAACTTTTTTCGTGAAAAATAGCAATTTTCAATACAAATCGCCACCAAAAGTTTAAAAATGAAAAAAAAAAATAGAAATCAGAGAACGTTTGGGGAGGATTTGATGATACTGTGACTAAATTTAATGTTCCTTGCAAATCATACTTTTTAACACCGCAAATCATATTTTTTCAAAGACGTTCTAGAAAAACTTTTGTCACCGGTTTGTTTGTCGATATTTTTGCATAAAAAACATACACAATGTTATTGAAATGATAATTAATAATGTACAAAAGGTTAAAATAAACTTGCTCTATCCATATTCCTAAAAAAAAAATTCCTGAAAAAAGTGTTTTTTTCACGCTGGAACACTTACCTCTCCCTTAAGTTTGGTATTAAGTCTATTATCAATACATTGAAAAAATTCAATCAGCCATCGCCAAGAAGAATTAGAGCCTGAAGCTACCAACTCCCTATAGGGGAAAACTCACAACAAGAAATGTGACCAAAACCGATTGTTCAGTCTTCAGTGCGCAAGTCCTTTGTGACAATCTTATAGCAAGAGTAAACAAGACCATCTAATTAAAACTGTAGTAATTGTGGTAACAACCAAACTGAAAGTGACATAGATTGCCAAGATTTTTAATATCTTTAAAAATAGATGGTCGCGCATCAAAACCGGGCTTAGCGGGCTCTGATTATTGCAGACAACAGGCTAGTTTTTATACCAGACACTATTGTACTCTCATTTATATCAACTACTGGAATCAAAGATTCCGACACAATCAAATTAAACTTTAAAACATTAAATGACATTGATGTGTTTCTAATATTGAAAGCTGACCGCACGAAAAAATAGTATGTTTGATATCTTAGGCTACATTTTCTATGATACCAAACCTCTAGATCGAAAGGCTAGAGATTTATGTGCATCTTTTGGAAAACTAAAGCAATTAATTTTTCAAACATCAATTTTTGTACGAGAACAATTTAGTGAGATCTACTGCCCACCGAAGGACAAAAATTCAAAAGCTTCTTGTCATTACTGGCAACTAAATTCGTCATGACTCGTGACTTCAACGCAAAACACACATTTTCGAGGACTAAACTCATCATAGATTAGGGCATATCAGTGCAGGCCAGTCTCTTAGGGCATATTTTAACTTATTAACTATACTGCAAAATCAGAAGCAGTTTTAATCTGCGCTCAGATCTTTCTTCTGACATCATTAGCTACTCTGATCATAAAAACCCAATTTGCTAGCCATAAGCGGACTTATCCCAGCAAAACCGACTGCAATGCTTTCGGACGATATTTATACCAACTCAATATTTCTAAGATCACCACTCAAATCTTAAGAAGATGTAAATCTATTTAATTAGCTTATTTTTCAAAAACATTCACTACAGTAACACTTAACATTAAATTGCACTTCTGACTTCGGAAAACAGCTTATCAATCCTAGTACAAGAAAAAATGCTGGCATGGATAGATTGGCAGCTGCATAGACTACGCAACACAAAAGTGCGACTCAACAAAGTTCTAAAGAGTTCAGACTTGCACGGGATAAAGTTTCGGTCACTCTAGGAGAACATCCCTTCCACTGAAAAAGTCGCCAGTTCGTTGTAAAAAACCGCTAAAAAATGCAGCTCATAGCGGACATTGGCCAGAAGTGATGCACAGAAAAAGAACTTGCCAATACAGTTCGCTTCGAACAGGTTTTTAGACCTTCCAATATGGCAACGTGCAATTTTCTATCTGAGTTTAATGGTAATGACTCACAACCAACCAAGACTACGGCTAGGGAGGTGCAAAAAATCACTATCCAGGAAACCTACACTAGAAAATCTGCAAGAGTTGATCTTACCACCAATGATATGCTCAAACGGCTGCAACTGATTGTATTTTCTTGGCTTGTTAGTCTCTTCAGAGCTATGCTTCGAATCGGATATTTTCCTGAAGCTTAAAAAAAAGGTAAAGTCATAATGATCCCCAAGCCTGGTAAAGACTCTTCCTTAGTGACTTAATATATATCTATTAGTCTTTTATCATTCGTTTGCCAAATTTTCAAGAAAGTTTTGCTTAGAAAATTAACGTTAATATTTTAAGGTGCAAGACAAACTCCAGAGCAACAATTCGAATTTTAAAAACAACACACCTTTTATAAGGTCCATGGAATATGTCAGAGAAAATAGCATTTAAAGATAAGAAGTACTGCCAACAGTTTTTCCTGACGTAGCCTATGTCTTCGGCAAAGCCAAATAAAAAGGGTTGATAAGCAACACCAAATCAATGCTTCGCAATTTCCAGATTATAAGCAAAAGTTTTCCTGCTGATAAATATCACGTGCAAGCTGGTGTAGCTCAAGAAAGTTATTGGGACCTCTATTCTATATCATCTTGACATTTGATATGAATGAATTCATCCAAGTTACTTTCACATTGCTAAAACTAACTTGCTCTCAAGTATATGTCAATAATGCACCAGTTCTTCAAAGTAACGAAATGAAATATCTCGGAATGCACTTTGGCAAGAGGATTCCCTGCAAATGCATCATTGAAGATAAAAGTAACTATTGAAGCTTAAATTCATCAGCTTTAAATGTACCCTATATCTCGTCTGTAAATTTTGCTCGAAGCCAATCTGAACCTATGACTTATAATATTTGAAAACGCTAACATCATCCAAAGGACCCAATCATGAATACTAAGAGCAATTACTTAAGCCTCGCTGTATTTAAGTAACTCTAGTTTTTTACATACAGGTATACCTAGGTATCGAAAGATTGTAGAAGCAATCAAGAACCGCTGTGGAAAATATATTGTAATCTGTTTCAATGAATACTAACCCATCGTAAATTGATTGAAAAGAATTGACCCATTAAACCTTCTATCTTTAGCTTAGGACAAACAACTTCCCTTAGTCACTTCCTTTGGTTTCCATTCTCTTTTACATTATGCATTTTGTAGCTCTAAAAACTGGCCTCAATTTTTGCTTTCTCATTTTATGTTACTAGCGTAATTTGCGTCCGAAATGTACAAGTCCTTAATTGGAAGGGTGCACATTATTCGATCTGGTGTGTAAGATTCTGTGGCTAGCTAAATCTTTTTGCCAGAAGGTAATACTTAATAAAGTGACTTTGAAAAAATTTAACCTCATCAAAATCTGAACTGTACTTCAAAATATAATTCTGTCGATTTGATGGAATTACAAACATGCTTCGAAGGAACCAAACGATTGATTCAGATATTTACGATCAACAACCAATGAAACTATAAGAAGCTATCAAAGAAAAACGAACAAAAATGACAAATCGCACAAGAATCGTGTTTCACCATGATAGAGCATGGAATCACAAATCATTGGCACTTCAAAATCGATAGGCTTAGTTCAAAATTGATATCGCATTGATCACATAATCCAGGCTTTGCAGCATCAGATTACTATATATTCTGATGATGATTGCCTGAAATTGCCCTTGCTTCAGCTTTTCGTTGATAAGAACCAGAATTAATATGAGCGTGAACTCTTGAAGTTGGCTGAAAAATGGCAAAAGGTCATCGCGCAAAATAAAAATATGCATGTGATTGATTGTTTAATATTTTCATTAAAAAATTATAACGAAGAAACACTTAAAAAAATCTGTAATTACTTTCTTGCTAATCCAATATTTAAATAAGTTTTGAGCTGCCTTCCCTCAATCTTAGCTAAAACTTTGCTGTACGAAAACGTTGAGCTCTTTTAAATAGCTTTCACCTATTTCTAAAGCTTCTCAAATGACTAGGCACAGGGTTCCCTATTTTGATACATTTGTATCATTTTGATACATTTTTATTTAAAACTTGTATTTTTGATATAATGATACAGCAGCTCACTGAAGATTAGAAAAGATTAGATTAGAAAAGATTTTATTTTTAGTTTTTTTTTTTTTGTACATTATGAATCTAATTTAAGTACTATTTACAATAACAAAATTACTTACTAGCGGCTATAATATTTTGGCCTGCTGGCTCTTGATATTTTTATTGTTTTTATGATTATCTGTTGAATTTTCTTTTAATCTTGCACGCTAATTATTATACCCAGCCGTGTACAGTGGCTGGGATTATCTTAGCAATAGTCACTTAAAATCTATCTTACGCTATGACTTAAGTCTAACTTATGCCTAACTAAGACTAACTTAGCCTAATTAGACCTAGTTCCTTATCCTAGGTCTTACATCTAGCCTCTTCTATTCGTTGGGAGGCCTACATAATTAAAAAGCGCATCCATGAGCTATCGTTGACTCGCTACTTTCGCGGGGCGCATAAATGGCTCATTAGAGCCACCTGTACGCCCAAGTGACCGTATCAGTCCGTTATCATGTCCGTCTGTCCGTCCGTAGAATTTTGTCGTTAATTCTACAACCCGGTCCCTAAGTGGCTTCAGTCCCGACTCCTCATACAGGAGAAGGTTCTTCGGCTACTTCTTAGTCACCGGGTTGTAGAACCTACCAGTACAGTAGCGGAGGATTCTCCTTTCGAATACCTCCGCTTCTGCCATGGCAGTTTTGGAACAGGTAATCCAGGATGGGGAAGCATAAGTCAGGATAGGCCGGATCAGAGTCTGGTAACAAATGGACTTAGCTCTGGTGGTCATGCCCATCTTTTTGGCAAAAAGAGGTCTGATGCGTTGAAATGCGGACTTAGCAGCTTTGATTTTACGCCGCACATAAGGATTAAACTTCAGGAATTCGTGGAAGTCAACACCGAGGTACTTTAGAGATGATATTGGAGTAATCTTAGAGGTTCCGAACGAGACAGCGAGTTTTTTGGCCTTGTTGCGGATTGTTTGAGATCCCCGATACTTAGAAGGATTGCGAAATACACAGAGTTGTGTCTTACTGCTATTTGGTTTGATGCCCCATTCGTCAAAGTAAAGACTTAGTTCTGCCAAATAGTATTCCAGGCTCTTCGCTGCTTTGAGCGGGTCTGTGCTCGATGCGAATAAGAGCATGTCGTCAGCATATTGGAGGACTTGGACTTGAGGTTGGCTTGCTGGAATAGGAAGATCAGCAGTGAATATGGTATAAAGCATTGGTCCAGTGACAGAGCCTGATGTAACACCCCTGATGTAACAGGCCCTTTGGTTGAATTTGCTCCATTAACGCTGACATAGTATTGTCTGTTGGTAAGAAAGCTTGCAGTGAGTCTTATAACATCTTCCGGGAACCCAAACTTGATCAACTTAAATAGAAGGCCTTCGTGCCTTACGGAATCGAAAGCCTTCTCAATATCTAAAGCACACACCACCGTCGGAGTGTTTTGCACATTCAAGTGAGACACAATTTGATCCTGCAAGTATGAGATGGCATGCTGCGTCCCGTGCCTGTGTCTAAAGCCAAACTGGTGGTCAGGAGTCACCCGCGTGAGCCCACAGTGATGTTTTATCATTTCCAGCCAGATTCTCTCAAAAATCTTCCCCAAATTAGGAAGCAGAGAGATTGGGCGGAAATTGCTGGCCTCATTGCTTTTGTCCTTCTTATGAGTAGGAACAATTTTAGCCATTTTCCATGAGTCCGGAAAGTAACCATTGTTCAGGGCATTGTTAAACACAATAGAAAGAATTCTGAGCATAGAGTGTGGTAGATGTTTAATAATGAAATTAGACATTCCATCATGCCCAGAAGACTTTTTGCTTTTTATACCGCGCAGCAGTTGCACCAGGTATCCACTATTAATAAAGTGGAGCTGGTCATTTGAATTTTGCGGATCATCCGAAGGATTCTCAGATGTAAATGTGACTAGTGGCTCGTGGTCTCTATTGAGAAAGCGATTGACCTCTTCTTTCACCATTTGGCTGTTAGGGGCTGTAGGCGGAGCGGTATTCAGCTGGGATCGGAATGTCGATGCAAACAACTCTGCTTCACGATCAGAGTTGCGCACAACAACATTGTCAATCGTTACCACTATCTCCCGGCTTTTGTAATTGCCAGAAAGCAAATTGATTTCCTTAAACATGTCGGGGCCTGGTCGAATGTCGGCCAGCCGCTGCACAAGACGCTCACTGCGAAATATACCAACCATTTCATCAATTATCTTGCTGAGACAGTTGATATTCGAGAATAGTGACTTGTACATCGGGTGATCCCTCCCATATCTATGGAAAATTCGCTTCAACTTACAGCGCCAAATGTGTCTCATTTTCATGTGCTTAACGATTTCCGGCGGCAGCGCGTGGTTCTGATATTTATTAAGTGTGGTCAAGCGTGTATTCCGGACAACGGTTTCATTTATGATGTTACTGATTGACTCTATTATATTATCGATCTGATGGTTCGTTAAATTTTCCGTCACACGAACGTCAAGATTTCCTACCGCAACGTCTATGTCGCGCTGAAATTGGCCCCAATCGGTGTTTTTAAAAGATTTTATTGTCTTTAGGGGTCTTTCCATGAAGCTGAAGAAGGAGCGGAACTGAAGTCGGAGCTTCACGGCAAAGTGATCAGACATACCAGCTTGCGTCCAGCAGTGTAGTGGATTAATACTGCTGCACAGGTCATCTGACAGGAGAAAGAAGTCTATGGTTGAGTTACTACTTGGTCTGGTTGGTGAGTTCGGAGCAACTACTTTCAAGGGCATGGGAGGACTGCTTAGTTGAAGCCATTCAAGCAACACCCTGCCGACAGCTCACTGAATTATAGCAAAATGATACATTTTGTCATCCAGTAAATAAATTTAATTTTTTTAATTTTCCTGTCATGTGCCAACCAAATCTCCTCTCTCTAGTAGTAATAACTGCCAACTTCAATCTACTTTACACTCTGAACTACGATATATATATATATATATATATATATATATATATATATATATATATATATATATATATATTATGTGATGGACTCTGAAGATTTGAAATGTTCAAGCGATTTAAATAATAAAATTTAAAACAACAAATTCCACTTAAAATAATCTGCTTTCCGTATTAATGTCGTGAAAATTTTGAGCGCATTCGCAAAGAACCTACATTTTGTCATAATTTTGTTTTGTGTGACTTCAATATTAATCGAAATATACCGATGAAAACAAAGAGCGGAAGCAATTTATGATATTTGTTTTAGGCTCTGTATTATTCAATAAATATAGTAGCACCAAACTAATTTTTTTTTATTATTATTAATATAGTTTCAGTACTTTTTGATACATTTTTACCAATATTCGTACACTTTTTGCAGAAATTTGGTACAGTCCAAAAATTTGAGAGTGGGAGCACTGGCTGGAAATCATGCGTTTTACATGATAGTTTGAGTGTTTTTCCACGTTTTATTCAAATTATTCAAAACTATAAAGAAGTGTCAGTTTCAAAACCCATGTTTAGCTCTGATTTGGTGGACCTAGATCCGTCCCTTCACAAGAATTAGCATATCGCGTCTCTACATACATTACCCAATACAAACAGAAACTACCGCACTCAACACTTTTCAAAAGCTCAGCCTATACAAATTTCGTACCTTTTCATTAATCATTTCAATTTTCTTAATAAACTTACATATCCATTCAACACATTCATTCACATACCGAACAACAAACAACAATTTCACATAATCCATCCTTTCTAGCCAAGCTATCATCTGCGTAACATTCCGATCTCTTAAGATATGTCACTGTTTAATTATATCACATAGTTAATTCCTGAAAAGGGTCTTCCGTTTATAAGGTTGTTCCATAAAGCGACTTCATTAATCTTCCGAACCTGGCACGTGTTTATGTAAACGCCATGAGTTTTCGCACCTACGCATAGCGTCAAACTAAAAATAAACAAATTAACTCAATTGGCAGCTTCAACGCTAATCAATTAGCTAGCATATAGTTCAATCAGACCGAAAAGTCTTCAAAGATTACACTTCATGTTTGCCTACGTCTGTATAGTGGGCTAAGGGAATTTATGTCTCGGTGAAATCAGTATACCCTAGCAATCACGACAAATTTTGCGTTTCCAGGCTGATTGCCATGCAACCCGATGGAGTAACAAAAGGCTGAGCTGATCACATCACATAGCTCGCATATCGTTTGAATGTAGTGTTGGTTGGTATTTTAGGCCAAACACAATTTTATCACGTTCAAATCGATCCATGGATATTTCAGGGCAAACGAGTAAGCACTCTAATGGCATCGATGCGACTGAAAGGATTTCAAGTTGAGCTTACGAGCTTGTTAAAGTGATACGCGAGGATTTCGGTGAAAGGAATAACATGCAATTTATATGAGGATGTGCTTGGAATTTGTCATTTTTTGAGTTTATTCATAGAATAAAGGGACGAAAATTTCCCACTCGAAAAATATGCTAAGTAGCCTGCGGATATAATAAATATTTGCAAAAAATGAAGCCCTTTTCCATAATAAATCATGTTATTCGCAAAAGTGCTTCCTGGTCGGTATAAAATTGATCATCGCAACAAGTGCTCAACTCCATCTAACTCGTTCAACTTCTGTCCTCTCAGACCAAAACCTTGAATTCTTCCCACATAAATTCTTGGGACGCACTTTCCTGAAAAAGGAGATCCACCTTTCAAATTCAAAAGCCCTTACCACGATTTCCACTAAGAATTCCTCTGTTGTTTTTTGATATATGGTTCCGATTACGTGCCCAATCCCTTTATGTGTCAGCAGAAAAAAATTTCCATTCTCTTCGATAGGCAATACGCGGCACGGTAAAAAAGCATATCGTGCTTGGTTACACGTAACCCCATTTTGTATCACTTACGAAACATACATACTAACGCAATTTAAAGTCACCATGAATCAAAGCCAAATATTCAAAAAAGGTCGAACGGAACGTGGTGTATAAAGATACACAGGATAGGATTCAGTGTTTCGTTTCGATACACTGGAATCACAAGGTATTAGTGATTTCTCTCATTGAAATTTACGGATGGATTATTACGTACCCAAAAAAGCGTATGTCAGGACAATCGGTTGTATCGGATAGTGTAAATCATCGAGATATCGGTGATAAAGTGAAGAGTGTATTTATAAAATGACGGCAGAGTGGAGATAAGAAAATAAGAGCATTTTCGACTTTGAACATATTAGAAATTTATTGAAACATAGTTTGTTAAATTTTGCGAAAACGAGAATTACGGCGAAAAAGAAGAATTCTTATTGATTTTTTTTTTGTTTTCTAAGTTTACGTGGTTTAATATTTTTTAGGTAATTTATGAAGATTAAAATATTTTGGTCATTTGTAGGCAGTAAGTAGTAAAGTACGTTATCATTAAGACAAAATAAAAGAATTATGACCTACTACAAGAAGCCGTTCGAAAATGGGACCAAATTATTCAAAAATGTTAATGCGGAACAGTCGACGATTCAAGAAAATTTTCATCAAAGTAAAGTAAGCTTCACACAATTTTTGCGAAAACCAAAGGAAAACTATTTGAGAGTGCCCTCCGAATTAAAATACATAGTAACAAACAATACAAAATAATATTGTAGTTAGCTGTATTCCGTTTCGTGGAGTCGCTGTTACGGTCTACCACCTTGTCATGGCTGGAGGAGCCTCAAGCTGAAAGATTCAGCCCTTTATACCAAAATAGAGCAAAGTTTGGCCCAGCAACTTGTAGTGAAACGGTAGAGGTCTACATAGTATGAAAAATTCGCGATCATGAGGCCCAAACACGGCAATGATCGACAAGAGGTCCAGCAACTGGTCATGAAGGGCAGTGATGAGGCAAACTAGGGTCTTATCGTGGCATTGATTGACCGCAGCTGTTCCTTCGGTCAACTGTCGCTTGACAAATGGAAGCTTGTACAGACAGGTTTGTTCAACGCGATGATTACCCAGATGGAGAAACAAATCGAACTGACCATGTTTTCGTTCAACAGAGCGAGATAATTCATGGTTGTTAAGATTATTAAGTGTTACTACCAGCTCATATTGGATTGGTGAAAGCTGGACTATAGGAACAAGCTTGGTTAGAGATAGTGGATAGAGGAAGCATTTTGACACTAACCAAAAGGTGGCAATACCGTGGTTAAGCCAACATTCCGAAAGCCCGGATTCGGCAAATCCATTCCTGTTGTCACCATGGCATCGGAAAGCCTTATGGCACCCGTCAGTGGTTAGAGAGTGATGGAAAATTACACTGCGAGCTATCTTTCAAATCGATGAGAGCAGGCAAAGACTAAACCACTTTAGGCTGGAATGCCGCCAAACTAAACAGTGACAAGATGATCGCAACGCTCGTGCAGGCTCAGCGCACAGCGAGCCAGGACTAGTTGGGCTGTTTGCTGCTCATATTGCAGTAAAAATGGAGTTGACCAAGGCTATCAGAAGAAGCATACGTGCCAAATGGCTTTTGTGAGGAGGTCAACTCAGAACCATGGGGAGATGGCTACAAATTAATCACTCGTAGACTTGATTGCATGCGGTCTAGCACTCTCATGGATGTGATATCCATGGAACGTATCGTTGGCTCACTGTTCCAGCCGCATCCGCCAAGGACTGATGATCCCATAATCGTCAACCCGGCGGATGTTTTTCACATTATGGACGAGGAGCTGAACAGTGCAGTGTCTAAGATGAAAGCCGGAGGACTCTGGGGCCTAATTTGGTGCCACCCTAGGAACTTAAAGCCGTTGGGGAGAGTCAGCCGTGTCTTTTATTGGATTCATATAATACATATATAGTCGCGGGGGTATTTCCGTTGCGGTGGAAAGTAGATCGACTGGTACTTGTAGACATGAGGAGGGTGACCTGCACAACCCATCAGTATACCGTACACTGTGCATGCTGTACACTGCGGGGAAGCTATTCGAAGGCCTGTTCAAGCCGTGGCTGCTGCCAGCAGTGAGATCTGCTTTTTCCAGGCAGCACGGCTTCCGGAAAGGGTATTCAACAATCGGTGCCATTTTAAGCGCCCCAAACACAATCAGTCGGTCTGCAGTCCATTACCTCACATGATGGACTGAAGGCGAATATCTCAGACGACCACCCATTACCCGTCAACGATCTGCAGGCTGTCATAAGGACTGCAGATGTGCGCCGGAACGCGAAACATACTGTGCGACTCATGTCTGCAGGCAGACGCCGAAGCTTGTTGACTGTAGTCCGCGCACTGCTCCCAAAACTGCAGTTCATAAAGCTCAGAGCAATTGTAGTCTAATCGCAGCTACGATGCGTAGGGGAAAACGTTACACTATATATGAGTATTTGCCATCGGCTTGTGGCGATGAAAGTCAATTGCCGTAAAATTTTTTGTTGGTTATGGCATTTTTGACATTGGTTTGATTCACCCTTCTATGAATGTTGGGAAAGGGCAGTTGCTTTGCACCGAAAGGGCTTTCCAGCCGTACATCAGCCAACTCTGCAAGATCCAATTCTTCCGAAAATGTTTGACATCAATTTTTAACCATTTTCAACAAAATACATATTTTTAATTTTAAAAACAGGCGCAAATTGGCAAGTCATATTTTTGACTGGTAGCTGATATAAATTAAGACTTTATTTTCGGGAATATATAGCTTCAAATGTTAAAAAGTAGTTTTAACTGTATCGACAGTTGCTGATGATACGGTTTTTTTTTATAGGAGTTCAAGAGCTCTTCATAGGCCTCGTCACACTTCAGCCCAAAAAATGTATTTCCAAATCACGCAACCAGAGAAATTTTCACACGACGAGACATACGCCTGCAGCCAAACTGTTAGTGAGTGGCGAATGTATTCGTCAGGCTCAGATCGGACAAGTTTGTGCTTGTGGCCTGTTGCCACATCTTCAGGCCAACTGATGTGTGTATGGCCGATCACTCTAACTGGACAGACCAAGACCTGTCGGCCAACTGATCGTGTGTGGGGTGCTTTAGAGGTTGTTGGGGTTTTATCAAAAGTGGAAGAGGTATGACATCAAGCCAGAGTGGACGTCCTACTGGTAACGCTTGACGTAGAAAACACCTTCAACTCGGCGAGGTGGACGGACATCGTACGGGCCCTTGAACAAAGGTTCCGTGTCTCTGACGACTTGCTAGCGATAATGCTGGACTACCTCAGGGGCCGATGACTGCTAAACGACACCGGCGAAACAGTCAAAAGGAGGCCTGCCGTCACGGCACAGGAGTAGATCTTAGGACCTGACCTCTGAAGGATTATGTACGATGACCTGCTGTGACTGGAAATATATGCGGATGTGTTTCTGGTAGGTAACGCTGATGACCTCGCAGCGGTGATTTTTTGCAGATCTGCCGAATCCACTCAACCCAGACTTAACCAATTCATTACGAGGGTGGATTGGTTGATGTTCGAGCATGGCATCCAGCTGGCAGTCTCTAGAACAGAGATTGTGATGCTGAGGAAGCGGAGGATTCCAACTGTCATACCTATGACAGTTGACTCCGTGGGTGAGTCCAGACCAGCAAGTCGATCAAGTATCTGGGAGTGACTCTGGACACCAAGCTGACGTATTGCGATCTCAGTTTTCGTGCAACGAGAAATCGGATGACCTGCTTTGCCCGCTTTCCAGTATGACGACGTGGGGTATAAGCAGCGTCCACTTGCACTTGAAGAAACACCGTGCAAAAAAATTTCAACGCTAATGGTTGATCCAAAGGAAAAATAATTGGCTAGTAACAGCAGGCTGAGTCACAGGTTACCGAAGATGTTCTGCACAATTGTGAAAATCGCAACTTTCATCATAGAAAGTTTACCTAGGCAGTACTACTGTTAGCTCTTCACGAAGTTAACGACGCACAGTGGGCTGAATCCCGATTCTAGCTGGACAAAAGTCAAAAAATCAATGTCAAAATGTAAGGTTTTCAGGTATAGGATATTTTTCTTAAGGCTTCAGTAAACCTAATTTCACAAAAAAATTGTAATTATACCGAACTTTAGTGTGTAAGAACTTACTGTGAAAACGGTCGAATGCAAGTAATGCGTGAGACGCTCTCGCGGTACATTAATGTGACCTTCCTTTGTATTATCTGCTCGGTGACATGAATGTTTATTTTCGTTTGAGTGTTAATCTAACTTGTTTAAATACTTTTCAAGAAAAAGTTTCAAGCACTGAAAAGGCCCAATTGAAAAAAGTAAGTTTATACGATTAGAATATAAGAGAGTGTCATTTTGCTTCGTGGAAACTGAAGAATTCTTCACATTTTAACGCGCAACTTTTTTTCATTAGATTTCATTGACTTCAAACTTTGAGAATTTCTTTATTATGGTATAATTAATATCATATTCAAAAATTGAGAGCCATAATTAACCATAAATTGAGATATAACAAAAATTCTGGGGTCAGAATTATAAAATTTAAATTTTCAGTTTAAATCCTAAACGGACTCTCATCTTTTATTTTTACTCTATACCTTAAAGACCTTAAAAGGAACATTTAATCCTATTTACTTTTTAATGCTAATTACTTTTTAATGCTAAATTGGAATTAAGAAAGCCAACCATGTTGGGGGTACTTCTCATGGGAAGGCTGAGGCTGACATCAGGAAAAAAATATCCAGAAGGCTTTATGGAACTCTATAGGGTTAAAAGTCGACAAAGTGGTTCAAGAAAGTGGGACGTCCAACACCGGACACTTGTCCCACCGATTTTTTAAGCATGCTAATGAAGCCGCTGCAGCTACAGGAGCTAATAAGCGATTAATATCTAGATTAGAACTATTCTTCAGGTATTTATAAAACAACTTCCTCAAATTGTTCACAATTGTTCACTTATTCGTTCTTTCTTATTGTTGCAGCTTATTTCAAGCGGAAATACAATCAAGGATGAAAAGTTCAACACATTTGCTTATGATTCTGCCAAGCTGTTTGTGGAGCTATATAGCTGGAACAGGATGCCTCCCAGCGTATACAAAATCCTTTTGCATGGCTCTTTAGCCATCAAACATGCTCTTGTTCCAATAGGGCAGCTTTCAGAGGAGGTAAAGGAGGCAAGGAATAAAGACATGAGGCGATTCAGAGCCCAGCATACTAGAAAGTCCTCATGCATAAAAACCTGTGAAGACTTAGTTCACATGCTTTTGGTTTCATCGGATCCTGTTATTACAAGCCTTAGAACTTTCTAGAAGGTCCCGTTGAAAGCGCTGAGTCCTGATGCAAGGGAGCTGATCGCGGATTCAGTGGAAGAGGATACGAATGATAGCGAAGCGGAGAAGGATTCTCCGAGCAAATCGGAAAATGATTCTGATTTTGAATTTTTGTAATATATATAATAAAAATACTTGATTTTACTGGAAAATAAAAAATTCTGTTTTAAGAAATGAAACACCTACTTTTTATCTCGTATATTTTTTTTAATTATTATTTTAAGCTATTCCACCCTTTAAGCCCTTGTTAAGCCCATTAAATAATTTTGTCCAGCTAGAATCGGGATTCAGCCCACTGTGCGACGTGAGAAAACCTTGAATTCCTGTGGTAAGTATCTTTGCTACACTGGTTTCATGGAATTTCAGTCTTTTTTTCTCACTGCAGTTGCCAAAACAAGACTGGACATGGCAATTCAGCACGGATGATCTAAACGTCCTGGCTTATGACGGGGACTAAGAAGAGCATGTACTTCTAGGAACTGCCTAAATGACGCACAACAAGCTGCTTCACTAGAGGAAATGACTAATCTCAGAACTGAGGCAATTAGGAAGAAAAATATGGTGTTCAAAAGAGCGGACGCCAACGCGAATCATACTTTTGGATGCAGCTAGTCTACACTCAGTTTAAGTTTCTATTTTATTATCTATTTTAATCCTTCCTTAGAAAATTAGAGAAATGTCCCTGCCTAGAAGGTATCTCCTATCAAAAACACTCTAAGAATGACTCTGCACAATATAGAATTGAAGAGGCATTGAACGACCACCGGTCTCTGATCAATGATACATAAGTTTCACTCTGAAATTCAGTTTAAGCTACAAATTTCATCCACTTCGTAATCACAGGAATACAGTGGGAGACATTCAAACGGGAGTTTGGTAATGGTTTAGATTCTCTCCTAGGATTGAGTCTATAACAGACCTGGAGATTGCAGTGAATAAACTCACGGGCAAACTCAAGAAAGATTTTCAATACTCCTTTCCCAGAGTTTGCCATAAGCACATACTCAAGCCACCGTTGAGAAACTGGGATCCGGACGTCGCAGAAGACAAGTAAGGAAACTCTCCAAATTAGCCTGTGTAACTGATTTCGGAGAATAATGGGAAGAATACAAGAAAATTCGATAAATCTGAAATATGGAATGCCAGCTGGAGTTCCTAGAAGGAGTTGTGTGGTAGAATTGAACACATTGAACACAGAAAACTATTTGTTAAGCTTTCTATCACGTCAAGCCTACCATTCACTCCAAATGAAGAATGATAAAATTACTCCTCGGAAATAATGCTTACAAAGACAAAGACAAATCAATCGATAAGATTGCCTGGCAATCGAGCCAACACTTGACTCAACATTTCTGGAAAAGATTCTCTATTGAATAGAAGTCTGAATGGACGCGCCATCCAAATGTTGAAATTAATGATCTAATTGTCCTTAAAAATAACTTTTACCTTTATACAAATAGCCAATGTGCTCAGTGATAAAAACATATTGTGGAAATGATGAACTGGTATGAGTAGTATCGGTGAGCACAGGAAAATCAGAGTTACGAAAATTACAGCGTAATCCATAGAAAGGACCCAAGAAATAAAGCAAAATGTAACTGATAATGAATAATGGAATATAATGAATCATCATCAACACTCAAAACAATCGGCCAGAGTCAAAATAATCTTATTTTTTGCTGACTAAAGGAAAGAGTACGTTTTGTGTTATCCGAAATCTATAGGACGAGTAGCATTAGAGAAAAAAATAATAATCGTTTTCTTTGTTCAGTCGTCGTGGAAAAAAATACTGATGTTTTCAAACAATGCAGATTAAAAATAACCTTCAAAAGTTATTTTTTAGCATTCCTTGCATATTTTATTAAAACAAACATTGAAACCTTTTTACTGAAGATCAGCTTCTTTTCACTGATTTTGAAACCAATTTCTTGCTAAACTGAATACCCCCGGAGCCCGGAAAAAAAACTGCCCTAAATTTCAAAATAGTGTCATTCTCTAAAAAATTGTTCTCTAAAGGTTTATCGCCAATTCTTCCGCTCTAATTTTATTACCGAACTAGAATATATTGTCCTGTTTTCTTGCTCAAAGCTGTGTCTATAGCCCAATTTGAATCATCTTCATCATATCAGATATCATTTTCCGGTCCCGATTCCATATTATCCCTCGAGGGATTCTCCGAGTGACACGAAAAAATTTCGTATCCTTGATCATATCTTTCGAAATTGCTTTACCCAGAGATATTGTCTGAATGGGAACAGTTCCCAGAAACAGTGCTTCGGGACGCACAAACACAATCCAAAAGCTAGTGTTGAAAGTAGCTTCAATATCTGTTTTTCTTTTGCTGACTTCACATAACTTTGTTTATTTGTGTATTTAACAAGTTCGACCATCGAATGACAGCAGTTGTAAGAGGCTACTGAGCTGTTGAGAGGTCATAGCTGCAAGTGCTGAAACTGAAATAACACAAGATACGATTTTTCATCGAAGAGGGATATCCAAGGGCTATATTGGGTCGGATAGTGAAAAGTATAGCAGAGTTAAGTAGTTTTGGTTCATGTGAGCTGATGTGCATTATCTTGCGAAAAACTTGGACATGAAGTAGAAGATGAAGAGCATTGTAGGAAAGAAGTTTGAAGATGACTTATAGTTTTAACATTCTCCGTTGTTCGAAAGATTCTTCTAAGGAACTCTCAGTTAACACGATTGAAGTAAAATTACGCTGAAGTACTATTTACTGAGAGAGTGTTTTGCTGAAAGTTGGACAGTTTCAATTACATCAAGAGCGTCTCTGCTTGCAAGAAATCTGATCCCTTTAACTAGCTGAGTGAACCTAAATGGTTCATGGAGAAGTTATTTTTGGGAGGCGCCATTCTCAAATACATTTTTTCCCCGATTACTCACTCTCGGAAAATATTTATTCGTAAATTGATTCCATATTCACTCGCCCGCTTCGAGAATCATTCATCATAAAATCCAGTCAGTGTATGCTTATATTCTACGGATAGTCAAATTATCTTTCGATTTCCTAATCATGTTTGCGTAGACAGTTTCAGATTTACGGTCAATAAAACACAATTTGTATGAGACCGTTGCCCCTAAAGTTCGCCATCGTCGCCATTGCAATCGACATAGTTGTTGTAAGTCCTCGTCTCATTTGAATCTACTCATATAACTCAATTCGGTTTTGTGCCCAAGGTAATGATAGTCCCAAACCATTCTATCATATCGGCTGCTAGATATTTATTGGCTGGACAGGGGTCAATGCTTGATGAGGTCAACCCAAACAAACACGAATTTGTATACTTTGAGGTTATAATAAATGTGGCGATTGGGTTTCATGAAACCAACTCAAAGTCTTTGACTTTTTCGATGTGGTCATCATAAGATGTATGCGAAAAAAACTAGGTCATCATAAGATGTATGTGAAATGTGGCCAAATATTGAAAAATAGTTTGATATTATTTGTTTTTTTTTTGCTCACGCCATAGAGAGCAGAGTTGAAATTGGATAGTGCCCAGATGGTTGTGACCCACTTTCATTTTCTCTAGAGGAAACCAAATTAAAGTCACTTATTGATTTCGGTATCTGTTACATTCAATTGTTTTTTTTTTATTTTAACATTAACGTAAAGAATTTGAGCAATCAATTTTTTTTTTTTGAAAGTTTAATAAATATTTCCCGCCCGGAGACATAACTCTTTTCGATCCAAATGGTTGATCCCCACACTGTTCATGACCCGTTAGTTCAACTCATTTTCATTGTCAAAAAATCTTTGCTTATCCATGCTAAGCAGTACTCGTTCATCGTGTATTTATAGCCTCAACGGTATCATTTTCAAATCTTCACAACATTCGATACCGTACAAGGACATTGTGCTGATGTATCTTCGCTATCGAATTACGATTTTCTGTACTCACATGACCATTAAATCGCCTTTTTCTAGCTCGAAGGCACATAGAAACCATACTAGCTTCACAGATTTATGTAAGTACAGAGCTATAAACATATTCGTCCTTTTCTACTCACTTCTATGATGGCGGCACATATCCTTATAGTTATGTCCGGTCCAACGTTACTCAAAGTACTCAAATGGAATCCATCATAGCTTTGTCTGAGGCTAAATACAAGAGAATGAACTAAAAAAAAGAACGCATCAAAGGACTTTCAACGATAAAAACGGTATTAAAGAAAGGAAGAGGGCATAAGCGACGACAAGACTGCTCGTTGGTTAAATGCAGCCATTTGCCATGCGAAAGAATTGGGTCAGTCGACCAAGATGGTTACCCCAAATTGCTCTTTGGCATCTACACATGATACCACTATCGAGCGGTTTTTCGTCAGTTTCTCAGTATCGACAGGCATTGAACTGGTCGTACAACAACACTGTAGCTATGGTTGCTTTTGAGTTTATTGGTCTCCGTTTGGGTCTCATTATGTTGCTAAAGTACGGAAGCGAGTGAGAGGGAAGCATGACAGGATCCAAAAAGGCTATGATGTGGTTTTGTTTGAGTTTTTTGAGGAAAATTATTGTTGGTGGAATAGGATCTCTAGATGAAAGAAATACATATGGAGAAGTTTTATGAGAGATGTTTATGCTTATAAATCGGAATATAATAGACCTGAACTAGAGTACTGGTATCGTAAAAGTAGTTCCGGAATAAGTTGGATTTAAAGTGATATAAAATACATTTTGATGAGCGAGATAGCTTTGAAGATTTTTGAAAAACAATGTTCTTAGTTTGTTTGAAACATTTGTGCATGGTGTTGCATTAAGATGACTAGTAATGAATATAGCAAAGAAAATAAAGTTTTTTCGACCCATGTTGACCGCATTGAATTAACTGTTTTTAAGATACCCTAGCTTCTGAAATTGTAAAGCAAAAATAAAAATAAAAAGAACGAAGAGATCCTGTATTTTCCCTAAGATTTCCAGGAATTTTTGTATCCAATGCTTTAACATTTAACACAGCCCGCTACTGAATCTGGCGCTGTCAACATAGCTTCCCAGTTGGTCTCTGGCGCTGAAATAATCATTACTTCGTGTAATACACCACTCGTTGTTCCTCCGAAATACAAAACTCATACAAATATTTATCAAAAAGGTGTGTTTCTGCTAGAGTAAACTTATAGCCAAAATAAAATTTAGATGCAGCTTTGTTAATCCAAACAGCTCTTCTGACAATTTTTCAGGAGTGACATCCAGCTTTTAAGACCCATTGGTGCTCACACTTGTCAAACCTGCTATTCTCTCAAATACTGAAGTGCGTCTTTTTTCCCGTTTCCAAGCATAATGCCAGCGATTGTGCATCTGTTGAGGTCAAATCTAAATTCAATGTCAATGCCATCACTCGGCAAGAGGGGTTTTTTTAGTGACCTTGATGCACTTAATCTCTTAGTTATTCGAAGACCAGATGAAATGGGATTTATAAGTTTACACCTTGCATGTCTCATTTAAATGCACTAAACGCCCTCCAGAGAGCGAGGAAAGATTTCAAACAGTATTGCTTCTAATAAAATATCATCACCAAATGACCTCAAGATAATTCACTACAGCTGTGGTGGTATGAGAGCCAAACCAAATTAGCTTTTTCTAGACGCCAAAAATCTTACCGATTAAATGTACTCACTTTTTGATACTCTTTTACAACTACCTGATTAAACAACTCGTATAAAAAATAAATGCCTGATGCAAACTGAAACATCTACAGAACCGTCCGTAATTACAACTGTGTTGGAAAAACTCGGTAAGATAATGTGTTAATTGTCTGGAGTGGCCGATCCGATTGAGCTGAAATTTTCGGAGCACATAGATGCATATAGTAGGTAGGTTCATGACTTGCTAGAATTCAGATATCTATAACCCTTTGGTGTCGGCGGGCATTTTTGTGAACTTGCAAGTACCCATATATTTCCAAGCAGTGTAAATTTTTGTTAAAAAAAGTATTGGAAATGAAAACTTTTTTAGCTTGCCTATGATAAAGAATTGGAAGTTTTGAGCCGTGTGTTGGTGCTGAGCGTCTAAAAGTAGGCAAGGATTTTTTTTTCAAATTTTGATTTGTCATAACTTCTGACAGAAACATTAGATTATTGTGAAAATTGCAGAGCGTATTGACGTTGACTAATTTTTAACACATATGGATTTTCAAGGCAGTGCAGGTAGCTCTGTAGCTACGGCAGGCTCCTGAAAAAAAAATTATTCAAATCAACGACCCTCCTGAAAAATTTTTGCTTTTTGACAAAAATTTCAAATCATTGATAAACTTTAACCTCTGTCCATCTTGTCAAACAGAAATTTTCAAAATTCCAATATGCACAAGAACGGCAACCTTTCACCAAATTACCTCTCTTTTCAGCACTCGAAACTTCTGTTCACGAGAACTGAAGATCAGTTTATCCAATCATAATGAAATTCACAAGACATATTGGTATTAACTAGGACCAGGTCTGATAGAAGTGATTTTGAAATGCAGCAACACTGTGAGAGTGATACCATCTTGAAAAATCCCTTAGAAAAAAAAACTGCTTTTTGTCCTATAACTTCTGACTCAGTTATCAGATTTTAATAAAATTCACACAATATTTGAGCCTTAATTTAGGCAACGCTTGACAAAAAATAGAATAGAGCTGCCAGCTATGATTATTTTTGTCTCCTAAATCTTGCAAATTCGCTCAGCAAAATAAAGCTTTTCCCCCTATAACTTCCGGTTCAGTCATGAAATATAAACGAAGTTCATGTAGTAAAGCCAAATGTTGTAGGAATATAAGCCAAATGTTGTAGGAATTGCGGAAAAAAAGTCATGAAAGTTAGTTAGTTAATTGAAAGTTGGCTATGACAATTTTTGTAATTTTTTAGAATCTCTTTACTAAGCAATTATGTCATTAGATTTGCAAATGGAAATGATCCTGCAATCAAAATTAACAATAAATATTAACGTTTTGAAAATTTGAAAAGTGTTGAGGGTGGTAACCCTGAAATTCTTTTCACCCGTATAACGTCCAGCGCCGTGATTCAATCGAAACGAAATTTACACAGTGGATTTAACTTAACGTGAAGTAGATTTCGTACATATTTTACTTTGCTGCTAACATAGGGTAACCAGCACAGACATTTTCGTAAATATTGCACCAATAGATAATTGAAATATGTAATATGTAAAGCATTTGCAACAAAAATAAGGAAAATTTTTTTGAATTTTCATAGCTCTGAAAATTTTTCGGATGGCTGCCTCAAACAACGTTTAATCGCTGAAACTTTAGATGAAATCCTGCGATGAGAACGAAATTCAAAGGATAAGTTAATTTATGTATAATCTTGGTATGGTAAACTTATTGCTGCTTCGTTGCAAAAATGTTGCCAGCACTGAACATTTTCATTACCTTTTTTATAGTTAGGTTTTGTTACTTTGGATAAGGAATGGTTGATATGATACTACAAAAAAACTGTATAACGTCTTTCCACATTTTTTTGTCACTCAAAGACAATTTCTACGAAATTCAGTTTTCTAGCGGTTCTGATGCGCTAGAGTTTTTTTATTCTTCAGCTTTGCATTTGTGGAACACTTCGCATCTAGCGCCGATTCCCGAAAATGATGAAAAACGTTTGCTTCAAAATTACAGAGGTACCTATCAGTCAACAAAAATCATCTGCTTGAAACTCACAACACTAATTAAAATTTGTTACAGGTTACAGAAAAAGCAATTTAACTATTGCCAATCTCATGATAATCAACTTAAATACTGTCCGCAGCATGGGAAAAAGGAACCAAACTGATACCATCTATACTGACTTTAGCAGAGCTTTTGAACATGTCTACTATAACATTCAAGAATTCAAATTACAGAAGTTCAGCACATCGGAAAACATGAACAGCTGGTTAGATTCCTATCTAAATCAGTACGTTAAATTGCAAGGCTAATTATACAAAAAAAATCCAAGGGTAAAAATAATTCTATGGAAACTATCCATGTGCATTCAAAACTTTAGGAAAGTAAAACCCTTGCTTTTTATTTTCATTTTAGGATGCTTATCATATAACACATTTATCACGGTATCTTCTTTAACATATATGATGAAAATGTTCAGTGCTGGCAATACTTTTCCAACACAGCAGCCATAACTCTACCATTACAGGCTCACGTTTTCATAAGAGGATTCATCGAAAGTTTCAGTAATAAAACTTAAGCATTGGTTGCTTATTTTTATTGTAAATGATTTACATATGAATATATGAAGCAAGCATCTGTTTTCGCAAGATTTACGAAAATTTCTGGTGCTGTCAACTCTGTATTAGCACTTCAGCCAAAAAATGCCAAATCTGCTTCAAGTTTAGCTAAACCCACCCTGTGAATTTTGTTTCGATTCGATGACTGCGGTGGAAGTTATAGGGGTCTAAAGAATTTGAAGGTAACCACACGCAAAACTTTTTAAATTTTCGAAACCTCAATGCTTGTTGTTAATATTATTGCAGGAGCATTCCTATTTGAAAATGTAATGACAACATCGCTGAGTAAAAAAATGGCAACAAATTACAAAAATTACCACAGCTGGCAGCCGTTTCATGATTTTTCAACAGAATTTCTATGGAATTTATCTTACAATAAGGTCCACTAGCTACATGAATCTCGTTTTGGTTTCACGACTGCATTGAAGATCATGGAGAAAAAAGCTTTATTTTGCTGAGCAAATTAACAAGATTTAGGAGACCAAAATTACCATAGCTGGCAGTTCTGTCCTAATTTTTCAGCTAGATTTCTAAGAAAACTTGGCTTAGTGTATCGATTACTGTGTGAATTTCATTAAAAGTTTTAGGCTAAATTGGAAGTTATGGGCCAAAAAGCCAAAAAGCCAAAAAGCTCGGTGATTTTTCAAGATGGCACCACTGCCACAGCGTTGCTTGCATTTACCTTAACAAGGACCCAGGAAAAATCGTAATTCCTCCAAGCTTTCATTTTCATTGCATATGATTGGCTATTTCACCTTTTCATATAATTTTTAAGAAAACAGTATCATGCAATCTACTTCCTATTTTCTGGAAATGGGAAATTTTCCAGCAAATAGTAAATATATCGATTTTCAAAAGTGGTAAAACATTCTCGATTGAAAATTTGCAGTTTTGTCGCAACTTTTTGAAAAAATGGTCTACAGCAAACTCACAACATTAATAGAATTAATCTTAAACGAATGACAACATGGTTTCAGAAAAGCAGGTCTATCTAGTGATAGCCTCATGATAATCAACTCCAATATTCTATGCAATAAGGAAAAAGAGGCACCAAACTGATGGCATCTATACTGACTTTACTAAAATATATGGTAAAAATTTAAGCTGCCGAGGCTCGTCAACTCGGCAAACTTGCTAAGCTGATTGGGTTCCTATCTACGTAAAAAATTTAAGTCAATAAAAGTAAAGTAATCACATGACAACCTTTTATCATATATTATCATATATTTATATAATCACAAATTTACAATTAATGTGAATACGAGTGTGAAGTGATTAATTCCACGACTCATTTTACTCCTGATTGAGATCATATGCCAAGTCTGGGCTTGGTAAACCCAAGTTCGGTGCGCGGTCTCTTGTCCAAAGCTGGATTCGAACCAGGAACCGCACATTCAAGAAGCCTGTACTGTACCCATTAAGCTACTCAAGCTTTGCAATATAAATAGCTCTCGTGAAACTTAAGTTAATTTTTACTCAAAAACAGCTTGAAATGATTCGGTGGTCACAATCTGAGAATGTCAATGATAATGTTTTAGCGATACATCGATGAGCTCTGGGTTAAATAAATAGTAAAAAACTCCGTCAGTTTTGAGTTTTTTTCACAGGGAATTCAATTTCTTGTCACCAACCGACTAAACGTTTCCTACATTACTATAGTCTTGGCCTTTGCCAGAAGATAAAATCATAATGTTCCGTCATTGGGACGTTGTTTTTAAAGAAAAACTTGTTTTTAATGTCTCGTTATCGTTTTTTAATGTTGTCCTAAGTTTTTCTGTTCCTAGTCACGGAGAGAAAGTTATTTCCTTCCTCTCCGTATTTTATTTTGTTTTGATGAATTGAAACTTTCCTAACATATCAATCGTCATTTTTTCAGCTTTGTTTTAAACAAAATATGAACGTTGTATTACATTTTTTTTTTCTTCATTTTTTTGGCTAATTTCAATTCTCGAATGATGTCAGCGAAAATGATTATTCTTCTTTTATTTTGTTTTGGAGTCAACCACCTTGGCGCTATGCAAAGCATATATTTTTATTTACTATAAAATATTACATGCAGCTAAGAAATAGGCTAATACTTAAACACTTATCTTTTCAAATGGTGACATTGCTTTTGTTCAATTTTTGAATCAATGGAAGACTGAGGTACTCCTTGTTTTTTACTACTTTCTGCCTTTTTAGCTGCAATCGTTGATATTTCTTTTTGATGCTGGAGAATTATTCAGGACCTTGCAAATATAACCTGCAATTCAGGGAGCAGAATATTACCGAAAATAAAAAATCAGCTGGACTATGAAGACATAAAGTGTGGCTGAAAATGAAAGTAAGTGAAAGAAAAAATTACAGCAATCATTTGCTGTTTAAATACTTATTTCCTCAATTAGCTTGGAGCCGTAAGCCTAAAAATATAACTCAAAGTACTTTGACTTTGTTTGACTTCATACAAGCTTGATGAATCTCAAAGCACTCAGAATACCAACCTTTATTCAAATTTACTATTGCACAAATTAGATTTGCTTATCAACTCGTTTCTTATAATTAATCTTGATTCAACCATGTGTAACAGCCCTTGATTCCCCTACAGATACTTGAAACTTTAAACATTAACTTGCGAACATAAGTGAATTATTTTTCATATCTGTTTGCAGCACCACAATGTCTTACATTGCTGCCTTCCAGCCAATTCCTCCACAAAATCGCTCCACCTTCATAAAAACGAATTGTCTTTCTATCGTTTGACGTCACTTCTCTGGCTTCGGCAACTGTTCTTGGAGCCTCAAGCGCTCAAACCAACCGGATAGGTTCTTTTAGCGGCAGATTATCCCAGCATCCTATCTCACGCTTTTCATTCTGATCGCTACAGATGCTAATACGGGTACCTACTACAAACTGCTTCCATTCGAACAAGATTCCTAAATACATTCAGCGTACTTATATTCTTTCATAGCTTTTCTATTGTGCCGCCAACAACTTTTTGTATCCTGCGAGCGCGTGATTCAAGCATCGTGTGGGTGAGGAATTGCAAGAACTCTTCATCTGTCGTAACACAATTGCTTGAAATGGTACTGCCGTCAGGTTATTTATAGAGATCTGGTTTCACAACTGCTCAAAAGAGGATAGGTCATGTCACATGTGCTACGACTTATCCAGGGCGAACAAAATGGTAGTGAGGTGGAATGGTTGTGAGTCCTTGTAATGCTTTGTTCTTTTAGTGTCATCTGTTCACGTTCTTCTCATGGCCTAGTCATAATTTCATGTTTTGCCTGAAAGCAAATGGTCCTTAATGTATATGCCAAGAGCTACGGCTGAAAGGAGTGAGTAAAATTAAAAGGATACTGTTTCATCAATGACCATAAAACGTTTGGAATATTATATGAAACGTTTTGACTGAGCTGAATTGGAGAAGTAGGGAAATGCAGTCGGGGAAGCTTGTAAGCAAGCAGGGGATAAAAAGTTTTACATGCGCAATGAGTGCTTTGGCCCCACTATAAGACTATATGGTGAGAAAGTGTTGTCGGGTAGAATATATGACGTTAAGTTACGTTAAGGATGTTGCATCTCCAGGAAGGTCAGTGATTAATATGCTGTCCATACAACGCTTCGGCTACTTGATAGTGCTATGAAAGTAGTAGTCTAGAAGATGTTTCATCTTCTTTTTTGTTTCTTGTCGAGGACGTGTTATGATTTTATTGAAGAATTTTTTTTTTAATATTGCAGTTGCGAGTAAAGGAATAAATTTATGTAGGAAAATCACTAAGCTGAATTTTATTTCTTTGAAACGTGAAGTAGATGTCTTAATATAGTGCGTCTGGTTCAGGATGTTTGTTTTTATAAAAATGGAATGATAAATATATGTGTCCGGCCTTAGCCCCACATTGGGCGCAAAAAGAAATATATACATATTCGGGGATAGTTCATATATGAACGAATATGCTGAGCTTCGAAAAATAGCTTGAAGTCTATATGCATTACTCAATATTCAAAATATTGCACACTTCCATACTATGCGTAATGGGTTCGACTTTTCGTTTATCAATTACGTAAAAAAATCTCAAGCCCAAACTCTAAAAAAATTCAAACCCATCCACGAAAATGATGAGCGAGAAATGAACTTAACTGATTCAAATAATTCTTGACCTTGGAAATAATCCAAAAATATAGAATCTACTATCCCGAAACGGACAATTCTATTCAGATCTACATAGTTTTTCATCGTGCTATGCGCGAGGACTCCCTTTTTCAAAAATACTCGAAACGTTGTATACAGTCATCTATACTATGTGCAAAATCGTTTCTGAACGATTGCCAAAAATATCTTGAGAGTTGAGCTTGGAACATATTACCATAGTCGTATCGTACATTGTTGTCGTAGTGAAACGCAAAAAGGCGGAAGAATGATATTGAGAAACGTTGAAATGTCTGATGCGGTTTGACTATGGGACTACACTAGACGCCAATGTATCGAACGATGGTTTTTCTGCTTTATAATATGGATGTTTATTGACATGAATTCATGGAATGACGTACGAGTATTTTGTAATGATTTTCTCTTATATTGATATTGTTTTGTTTATTTGTTAAAAATCAATTAAGTGAGCTATCGAGCTTTAGTGTAATATTAGAAACTAACGCAACTTTTAACTAGTTTGAGAATTGCTTTTTGACTTTACATAAACTGTAAATGAAAATAAAGCTATAAACGTGAAGTCAAACAACCAAAAATAAACTTACATTGTTTTCTTCTTTTTAGGCTTTAAAATTGTTTCAGCGAATATCATGCCTAAAGATATTTCAAGGATTTTCTTTCAGCTCAAGAGTTAACTGATTTTTTCATTTAGAGATTTCAAGAGTTAACTGATTTTTTCATATACAATTATATCTACAAACAAAAAAAAAAAATTAAGAAAGGCTGAACTTCTTACTATTGTTCGTAATTTTTCAAATAAATATGTTTTGTAATTGACCGGGCTCCAGATAATACTAACATACCCAATTTTTCTGAAATTATTCAATTCTTGAAAGTTTGGAGTGCGTTGTTTTGGAAAAATTTGCTATGTATTTCCATGTCCTATTACCGGGAAATAATGTTTAATGTGCAGCCTTCATTTTCCGGAAGTAGCTAATTACTCAAGAATTGTTAATACTAAGTCAGAGTTTATTCATAGTGTTTAAATAAAGTATGTAGTTAAGCTTATTATCGAGATGCATTGCATTGGATTTTGATTCTGTAGCTTTTTAAATACTTTGACTCTGTAACTTTCTAGCATGAGCTAGTTAAAATTAAAAGTATAACACGTGAGATGAACAAAATTTTAATAATTTTCTTTAAAAGGGAGCCTTCTCGAATTGGTTAACTTAAAAGGAGTTCTTTGTAAAAGGTGTGTTCTGTTGCAATAATAGGCTACATCAGATATATTTTTGCTTTAAATAGTTCTTTAAGTTGAAGCAATTTGTTTTGTACAACCATTAGAGTTGTTGAAATTGTTTTTGCGGGATGATCAAAATTGAAAAATTTTTTATTTACATACAAAATTTTATTTGACAAAGTTGTTTCGAAAGTATGCACTGATTCTCATCAGACACCAGCACACAGTGCATACTTGACTCATGTGACCACTTGCAGTTGGAAATCATTAATTTTTATTTATGCTAGTTGTGACAAATTTTAACATCTCCCACTTATATCCATCGAAATAATTTACTTATAAAGGTTATTGATTTGTGATCATTGTTCCCTTCTTGTCTATAAATCAGCATAGACAACGTATATCGTCTTGAATCTTTATGAAGTAATTTTATTAAATTTGGGTGTATAAAACACTGGGACTCACTCTCAGTCAAAAATTCTCTATTTAAATATTATTAAAGTAATGATATATTCGAGGATATGTTAATGTCATGATAGTTACTATTGCTATAAAAATATAGTGATTCTTGTTAAGAAACTAATTTAAAAATCGATCAACAAAAGTTTATTTAAAGAATTGTTTGACGATAACTGAAAAACATTAGTACTAAATCGAGTCAAAAAATAGTGATCCTAGTTTTTTAGCTAGCTCCTGACAGTCACAACATTTTCATCGCTTTTTCCAGCAGATTTTATCTGTTGCCAAAATTTCTTCCAGAAAGGGGTCCACAAATTGATATTTTTAAAACAATTGAAAGTACCTTTTAATTTTTTCGAATCACCTATTGGTTTTTAAATTTAATGTTACGTTAGTTAAAAAGAATTTAAATTCAACATTCATCAATCTACAACCTAAATGAAAAAAGCTGAATTTAGTAACACGTTTATACTGCTTCCGCAGAAAATTTTGAAAGATTTCTTAACATTTATATTTTTGAAAGCCCAGCCTGATGAATTCAAACATATTTTATTACATCAATTAATCGTTATCTTTAAATTTTATTTAAAGTAGTCGTTTACTAAAAATAGACTTGCCTATTTTCAGAGGAGGTTTTTTTCAATCAAACGAAATTGGAAAAACAAGAAAGCTTTAGAGCTTATCACGAAAAAGCACCTAATGTTTTAAAATGAAATCATTTAGCAAACTGTCTTTGAGAAAAATGTATTTCCCCCAAAAATTTGATTACTTTCACTTTTGGTGAAAAAATTTGATTACTTTTGATTCGTATCAGAAAAAGGAAAAAACCATGTAGGTAGTCAGATTGAAAGAAAACGATACTATGAAAAGTCTCAATTGGCAGGTTTTACTTTGTTTATTCTACACATGTCACTCTAATTGCCTAGACATGATTTTCGGTCAAGCCTCCTCTGGCTCCAGAATTACCCAGTTAAAGGTAGATCTTGGACACCTTTCGTTCACTCCATCACTAAGCCTCGAAAGCCACTGAGCAAGTTTCAACTCACTGGACTCAAATTCCAATTAAACTCGAAGACTTATTCAAAGTGGCAGCATTCAGTAGTGACAGTTCTCAAAAGCAGGATGCAATTACAAAATAGGTATCATGTGAAACTTTTGATTGCTATATTTTTCTCTTTATGTTTTTCCTATTTCTACAACTGTTTTCGTATTTCAAATTTTAACCCAGACGAATTCCTTATGGATGGCGTTTATCAAAGCTCTTATTATAATTTATTCAGAGTCACTTGAAAAAAATGAGCAAAGTCTAATTGGAAAAGTTATTTCAATTGATAATTTGTCCTTTTGGTGGACTTAACTAAGAATGATGTATATAATTTATTTTTCAAAATGATTCAAAATAGTTTTTGATTTTTTAAAAGCTTAAAAAATGCATTTGTGTTTTGAACAAAATACCATTAAAATGATCACCAGACTGAGTTTACACAGATGAATTCGGCGGTCTCAATTTTTCCAATACATTCAGCTGTATTTTAGCAATAACTTGGTGAACGTTGGCTTCTGAAGCCTCCAAAGTGTCCAGTTTATTAGCATAAACATTTAACTTAACGTATTGGGGAAAGAAAATAATCAAGCGGAATTAAATCTCATGGCCTGGGTGCATAGGCGTGCCGTGGCCTAAAATCTGGCAGGGGCCAGGGACCGAAAAGTTCAAAACATGCGATAATTTTGTTTTCCGTAAAGTACACGTACTGTTCATACAACTTATGTAATTTACTAATACATTATATATTTGTTAATTTATGCTTTGCTACTGCCAAATGCATATAATGTGAATTATTGGTATGAGCTACACACGGTCATAGATACCGCTAAGAAAGAAAGCTTGCATGAATTATAAGGGAATAGAGTGTAAATAATTAGAAAAATAAGACTATTTTTTCGTCTAGAAGCTAAATATATTTCAACTTATACTTGAAGAAGAGGATATCTAAGTTTCAAAATATCTTTGAAAAAATTGGAATATTTTAAGCTTAGAAGGAAGAAATTGATCTCTTGCTTCAAACTTTTGTTACCTAGAAAACCCAGAAAATGCAAAAATAATTTGCCAAGATGAAGAGTGCTGTAACTTACTCTTTTCGAGCCATTTGGTTTGCAGGGATATCCTTGTAGCCCTAACTTCGTATCCGAGGCTAGATGAAACAGCAAAACCTTTGAAACTAGTGCTTTTTGCTGTTTTCCGTTTTCGCGATCCTCTGGAAAATGTAAGATCCAGACAGTTCTTCTCTGCGAATGATTTAATTTTTTTCCAAACTACATATAAGTCTTCTCGCTCACTTAGTAGTGTTTTAACAATTCCATTCACAAGATCTACCCCATCCCTAAGAGTAGCATTTTTAGTTTGAAAATATGTGCTTAACATAAAGAACATAGTGAAAGATGAAAAGATTTGCTACAAACTTAGGATTACTGATAGAATGAAAGATCCCCAATGCATAAACAGAGTCGTTGTATTTTCCTTTATATATTTCTTTTTCTAAAGCCTCTTTTATATTTCCATAGCTATTAACCACATATTTGCAATTGTGAAATCTCATTTACTAACGAGCCGAGCTTAAACTTCTCATTCCATGCCTTGTATTTACACCAACTGCCTCTTCAAGCTGCTTCAACAATTCATGTTGTGATGGCCTCGAAAAGTGTAGGTAAAGGGATTCGATGGCATTGAAAAAGGATGTACACGTTTCGATTGTGAAAAATGTGTCCATCACAACAAGGATCATTTTATGAGCTAGACGGTGTACAAAAGTGGCTGCAGGGTGTTTCATCTTAATTTAGATTTATACACCACTTTTTTGTCCTGACATGACACTAGCACCATAATAAGACTGTCCAACAACAGGCAATTCGCTAAATCCGTAGCTGTCTAACAGGTCAAAATTATATCTGCTGAATACGAGACATTTCTAGCTCCTGAACAGTCTACAAAGCTTAAGAACCTTTCTTCGACAGCTAGCTCTTTAGCAAATTTGACAACCACGGAGAATTGTTCCTTTTTGTGGACCCTTGCCTCGTCTGCCATAATGGATATCAGTCCGCACTCTTTTATTTCAGCTGTATTATCCTCGCGAACGATTTCAGCAATGATTTTTATTAATTCATTTTGTGTTTTGCCACTACAGTAGTTCGCAATCTTGTTTTTAAAATCATTTTCAAAAGTTGTCACGACCGGATAAAATTCATAGCATATACTGGCCTTGAGTAGATACAGGTCTGACAAAAGTTTAATGAATATAATAAAAACCATGTGGTGGTTATGCCACTATGAAAAAACACTTGGTAAAATTGAAGTGCTATGCCTTTTAACATCCGATGCAGTTATCAAATTTTAATTAAACCTGAGTGTAAATTTAAAAATTTAACCTGAGTGTAAACCAAGTAGGTCATAGATAGCATAAAAGTGGCGGGATGCCATTTTTATTCTCCAAATGACTTCAAAAATTGTATTTTACGTTAATTATCTTATTGCCTACCATTTTATTACTCAGATTTATCTAAATACCTGTATATTGCCTAGTAGGAATGAACAGATAATCTTGATAAAAAAAGCGTCTTTTTCTTAACGTACAACTTGTCGAAATTAGATATTGCCGTCCATATCTCGAAATAAGTCCCATAACATCGTAATTAATACCGCAAATAACACAGTGTCTATGTTATAAGTAGTGTGTATGCTATGGCATTGGCTTACACTACTGCACTACTCAACTCTTGCTGTAACCACAAAAACCTTAGAGGCGAAAACTTAAGTGTCTGTTGTTGGAAATGTTTATTTTTCTGGGAGGGGCCAACCTAGGGTCTGGGGGGTTCCTGGCCCCCCCTGGCCCCCCCTACGGCGCGCCTATGCCTGGGTGGCCAATTTACGAAACCATTGCATGAGATAATGCAGTCACTAAACTTCACTTTCAAAACACCAAGTATTTCATTGGAACAGGGGCATGTTCCACCTATAGCTGCGTTTTTTTCATCCAGAGTAGAGTAGGTAGCCTGCATGCTTAAAAAACTATCCGGAGTAGCATGCGAGTTAATTTCATTTCTACTTAGTTGGTAGCAGTTTGTTTGTCAGACATTTGTCAGTTCAAAATTCAAAATTGGAATTTCAAAATAACAAATGTTTACCTAGAAAACTAGAATCATGTGAGTTTCTTTATAAAACGTAGTAGAAGAATACTCCGACTCATAGGATGAGAATCTTGTTTTCAATGTTTTCTGACTGTTAGATTAACAGGGAAATTTTGGGAAATTTGTCACTCCAGCCAACTATTTCAGCTGACATGAATTATTGAAATTCGTTCCACAAAGTACAAGAGTACGAACTCCACTGAATTGACAAGTGTTCGTACTCTGAATGTTTTTGTTGTTTCGCGTGCAAGCTGCAATCCTGCACTACTCAGGCTGCAAAAAAAACGCACCTAATATCAATGTTATCCAGCTCGGGATAGAAAAAAATCACGCAATATGGCTCTGTAGCGAATGCTATTTACCGGTACTGGTTGTCCTTTGTCATTTCGATGGAAATAAGGTCCAATGATGCCACCATGCCATAAATGAAGATTTTTTGTATTGTTCGTCTCATAGTTGCAGTGTTTTTACTGAATTTGGAAAACTCCGAGCAATTGTTTTCGTTCGGTGAGTTGCGATTGAGCTGTGCGCACGTTTTTCATGTTGGACTTTTTCAAGATTTTTTATTTTGTTTGTAATTTATTTTAATTTTTGTTCAAAAACTGTTTTGAATTTTTTTGAGTTCACAATTTGTGCTCTTTTTGGTTATCATGGCTTGGTGAAGCTAAAAAAAAGTGTTACTGAAGCGGTACGTTTGTAGAATTATTTGTGGGATTGACCACAAAAACCGTATTTTCAAAAAGGATGGTTGGGCTGCGATCGAAGCGGAGTTTTCTTTGAGTCTCGATGAAGTACAAAAAGAATTTATAAATTTATGAACCTATTTCAAAAATTAAAACAAGACGGAGCTGAAAAAACAAAAAGAGCGGAAGTGAACCATCCTTCTGAATACATTGGATGGTTTACTTTCTAAAGCATATTATTTCTGATTGGAGTTGATGAGGCTGAGCCAGGTCAATGCACAGAATTGGAATTAAAAAAGGTAAGTAATTTCAATAAAACAATATTTTTTGGTGAGCTTTTCTCCAAATCACACATATATGGTTTAATAATATTTTTTCTCCACTGGGAAGTGGCTCTGGCGCAAGAATTCGCAACGTGTTATCCTTAAGCGATTTCGCTAATTGTTTACTTGTCATTACTCCTCCGTTGGAAATTCTCCCCTGGCAGCCGATAAGTACATATAAAAATCGGTAGTGACCACCAACAACGGCAACTTTGTCGTTTATTCTGGAATGGTATATTTATTGTGTCCAGTGCATGAAATATTCTGTTCTGATCAAAGTAAGTCATGATTATCTGAAAAATAACGAATAGTCCGGGGAAAAAATTAGGGGAAAGCTGAATTTTAGTGTGAATCTTGGTACTGGCATGTTGAACAAAATGTCAAAAGTCCCCATCGATCCAAGTGCTGCGTTATTTTTTATACGGGGTCAAAGGTTACCAAAAGTGATCTTTCCTAAATATCTCAGTAACGGTCACCTCTTCAGAAAAACAATGTAGTACAAATAGCTTAAAAAATTTCCAACAAAAAGATCCGGCAAGTTTTTCTTGTAACCATAACCGTTTTTGAGATATATTCATCTAAACATTTGCCACTAACAGCATCCTCTTTCTCAACAGTATGTTGATATTATCCGATTTCGATTACGACTTGGAATGTTTGTAAGTTGGTTTTTCTATGTTTAAGAGGCCCATAAGCACGCTTTTCCACCTACCTTGAAGTCTGGTAGATAAGTTTGTTTACATGTTTTTTTATGCGCTTCTTCTTCTAGAATACTTGTCGCGAAGTATTTTTCCTGATAAAGTTTTTATCAATTATTCTTAGTTTCTATTTTTCTTGAGTATGTGTTATTTTTTTGCATTCACTTGCCCAAACTTAAAATTTGAACTATATGAATAATAATAATAAACTAATAGCAACATGTTTTGAAAGAATATTTTAATTACGTAAGAAAGTTTTGTCGCGCGAAAAATTTCCGAATTTGTCGACAATAATGCCAATTTAGGAGAAAAAATAATAAATTTTGAGTATAAACCTTGACTGATCATAGCTTTATAATTTTCGCACTTGAGACGTCTGCGTTATCAATCACTGGATGCTGCAATCAAAAAAGCGTTCAAGCAACCCAAAATGAGGCTCATTGAAAAATAAATCTAATGTCTGAACCCTAAAGCTAAACGGCATGGCATTCCGACACTCAATTCGAATCAACTAATTTTCTAGTTTTTACAAATTCAACATCTAAATCAAACTCACTTATCTCATACAAAGCTCAAATTCAACTCGATAAATCTCATCTATATCCTCTATTAGCTCCCTAACACTCTCAATCTTCGGCGCAATATCCTCAACATAATGGAAATTTCTCGTACTGATTCCAAGCACGTATCATCGTTTCATCACTATCCAAGTATCTGACTGTCTCGAGTATCTAACCCTTAGGCTGTCTTTTACACACGCCGCCAACGTAAAAATACTGCCGTAGTACAAATATAGTATGCAGCCAAAAAAATGCTAAGCGATTCCTTACCAAAAAATCTTGTATATGGCCGTTAGATTCGTTTCTGATCTCTTGTATTACGTAAGCTAAACAACTGAGTCACTCCGTGATGGAGATTCAATAGAAATATCGAGGGTCGTGTTTGAAGTGGAGTGGAGCTAGCTTATCTAGTCGTAGTCTGGCCGAACCGGGTGAGGAATAATTTGGTGATAATGGAAAAAATTTGTGATGACATTGAGAAGAAAATATAGAAAGGAAAATGATTTGTGATTTTCGGTATGGAGTATAATGGGTGAAGTAGTAGGAGGGTGCTTGAAAACTTAGCGACAAGTTAAAGTGATTGTTGATGATGGAATGACATGTCAAGAATTTTCGGGTTGAAGTGGCAAGTTTGGAAGATTAATTTTCGAGGAAAATATTGTTTTGGGGTTTGTAACTCTGATTCAGTGAGAATTAAGTGAATTAGTTGGATTTTACTACTAATTTATGTTCAAGTGCATTAAAGGAAAACCATTACTGAAGTTTTAGTTAAGAGAGGTCGATGAGGTGATTTTCAAAGTCAAGGGTGGAAGTGTTAGAAGAAATATTATACTGTGTTAAGTTTACACTTCCAGACCCTTCCCCATTCTTCTCTGTAAAGATTGTTCCAAGTGACTGAATATCGGTATTTCTTTCAATTTTCAAGCTTTTTTTTGGAACCATCAGATGGGGTCTTTGAGTTTTCTTTTGATCTCAGGTAAAAAAAATTTGGTGAAAATGTTTGGTTTGGTTTGCCATCTTTCATGCGATACGTAGCGGAAACCTCTATTCGATGCAACTTACACAATGATTTTGTCTTATCCAACAGCAAAGATATCTTTCTGCCACATGATTGTATTTTTAGAAAAAAGTTAACGTCCCCTATAGCAGAGCATGCATCTATTTAATTAGCAGACCTATATGTTGCAAGTAAAGTCAAACGTTGCATGACATAGTGACCAACTCTGTGAAGTTATTTGCAGATTAGTGACAATTTAATCAGTTCATTATCTCTTCGCTTTGATTTTCCATTATTTGAATCAAGAAAACATTTTGATTTCAGGTAAAATCAAATCTTTTTATACATATGTGAAATACGCAGCTTCCCCACACTGGGCGCAATAAAATTTTATGATCGATATGCTTCAAAATATTCAAATACTGAAGTGAAAGCTCTAGTTATAAACATTACTTTCTGAATGAAATTCAAAAAACTCTTTTTACCTTCTTAGGTGTTAATTCACTTTAACATTCTACGATAATCTCACTTCAACATTCACTTTAACATTCAACGATAATAATTTCACTCCATAAATTCATGAGACAGCGAAATGAACTCAAAATCAATCCAAAGCAATTAAAATGTTCATTTTAACGCGACCGAAATTAAATTCAGTTCACTTAAGACCTCTTATCAACTCAAAAATGACATTCATATTACATACCATCGCCATTGCTGTATGAACAATAAAATCATTCATTCGGTGAAATTTACGCAAACGTTCGCAATCACCAACGCTATCAAATCGCACACTTTATCCGTTCATATGGAAAATCAATTTCCATAAATACATATATTAACACACGTGAATGTCTAATTAAGTTTTGGGAAACTGATAAAGTTGACTGGTTGTTCGAATAAAAGATTTATGGATCGTTATTTTAACGCTTTACAGGACGATATGCGTAGGATGAATATGAGCATGTTGTCTTTTATACGAGTTTCATATCCAGAGTTTTGATTTGGCCTTTGTTTTAGATAAAGTATGAAGGCGGTGCATGGTTTTGATGAATGAGAAGAGATTACTTGAATATTTGGAAAGCTAAAAAAGGCGTATGAAATATATTTCAAAAGGATTCTTTGTAATACGATCAACACATACAATTATTTTTGGTTTGAAAGTTTTAGATTAAAAGTAAAAATTATCTCAGCATTGCTAATAATGATGAAATAATAAATGTGCAAAATAAAATTATTAAAATATTTATTCAAGCTTCTCAAAGCTGTAATTGAGTGCGATTGTCAGTAACTTATTTGAAAAATAAAGAGGAAACACCAGATGTAAGCAATTAAAGAAATTATTACGAAAACACCATACGTAGGTGGCTCTTATTTAATTTCCTTCACCGATTAAAATAAATTAGCGAGACTAATTAGTGGCTTGTAAAATACTACGAACCAATATAATTAAACATTTGCAAACATCGTGGAAATTATGATCGTAGTTCTTAGTATTAACAGAAAAGCTATTACAAGTACATCAAATACAACGATCCAATGAATGATTCTCGAATAATGTAGAGATTCAAAAGCCGTGACATTTTTAGATTTTATCAATTAACAGCATGCCTAACTTTACATTCTCACTCCGTGCTTTTTCATCAATATCAACATCTGACAGAATAATCTCCTTTCTACGCCTCAATAGTATCAGACGCATCTTTCGGAGCGTGAAACATCCCATTTGGCAATTGTCTAAAAATAAACTTTTACTGCCGATTGTTTCAACCCTTTCAGAAACCAGCCAGTCACGTATCCTATTCACATTCACCTCTTATCTTGGTTCTTCCTTACCAACAAACATTGGGAAGCTTCCTTTGCCCGATTTCATTTGAACACAGCGTCAATTCACCACTACTACACTGAAAGTTCATTCTCTTTCCATTCCATTCAGACAAACCAAGCCGATTGACTTTCTTTCCACAGTACTGAAGGTCACGGACGATTTCTTTAATATCAAATTTTCAATCTTGAAACCGAAGCTTTTTCTGCCGGTGGGATTTCTAGTGACGACTACAATGATGATGATGCCTGGAGGATATGAAGCTTATCAGCAAAACAATTTAAAATATTCGTGTATATTATCCAAAAAAAACATCGCCCGCATCTGAAATCCAAATATTTTTGTATTTGTTGTTTCCTATGGTAGTTGAAGGTCTGGGACACTTAGCGAATCCAATCCCGGGATCCCGCATCCCGGGATCCCGGGATCCCGGCTAATTTCTGGTCCCGAAAATCCCGGGATTGATGAGATCTAATCCCGGGATTTTCGGGATCAGAAATTGGCCTGGATTCCGGGGCCGGGAGTCAAGCATAATCGGCAATCAAATTACGGCAAGACTCGAAAAGAGCAAATATAATCCATATTTATGAGAAAGCAATTAGCATGCAGGTTCACATCAAAATGCGTAAAGAATAGAGCAAAACAAACCGATGTAATGCCTGTTTTACACATATGGCAAACGTTTTGTCGAGGAACTTGTGAAATTACTTCCCTCCATATCTTCGCATGTAAAAAAAACAGCCGAAAGTAAACAAGGGGACCATTTACACACTCGGCTCGCCAACATTTGCCATGTGTGTAAACCCGGCATAACAGTTAACAAGAGAATACAAAGGGGTTTGTAAATAAATAAGTATGAACTGTTTCGCATTTAGTGCATTCTTTACTTCGAATGATTTGAGGAAATTAATACTAGCGAATGCATACACAGATTTACCAAAATCCTCAACAACAATCAAAAAAAGGCTGTGGGCTATGCAAGCAGGATAAAAAAAATAATAAATGAGATGAGATGAGACAGGCTAGTATCTCAGGTGAACGGTTTAGTTTGACGTTTGATGAGTGGACCTCGACAACAAATAGGCGCTACACAAATATTAACATCTACTTAGTGAATTCTTACTTTAGCTTGGTGCGAGTAAGGATATCAATGACAGTTGCAAACTACCTAGACATATTAAAAGAGCGTTTCGCTGAGTTTGATGTTTCTCTAGGAAAAGACATTGTTACCATCATAACTGATGGGTCAAATGAAATGCGAAAAGTAGGCAGACTAGTTAATACAGAGCAACATATTTGTTTGGCGCATAGCATCCTTTTGGCAGTTTGCAATGTTCTCTATAATAGGAGGTCCATTCTTGATCAAAGAGTTGATGAAGCAGCTGATAATCTGGACGAAGACCACGAAGATTTGGACGCTCCTGAATTAGCTTACTAAGTTGAACCCGGTCGCCTGCAAGACACGCTAGATCTGACGAAGGACATCAGCGCATGCATAAAGAAAGTTCGTAAGCTAGTTTTATATTTTAAAACAGCTCCAGCGAAAAACAATAACGATCTTCAAAACTATGTCAAATCCGAGCAAGGTATTTAATTGTCTCACTTACTGGATTGTGAAACAAGATGAAATAATCTCTTGACAATGTTTAAACGGTTTTCCATTTTGAAAAATAGAATACATTAATAGGCCTACAATATCCAGAGCGATTAAAAGGAACTGAGTTTGATTCGATTCAGAAACTTATTGAAGTTTTACTCCTTGTAAAATTGACTGTGGAGGCCTTAAATCGCAAAGATGCAAATTTATGCACTGCTAATACTTCATCAAGATTTTTATTTAGGCTGCTAAGAGAAAAACGGTCCATTCTTGTGAATGCTATGAAAATTGCAATATTGGACCGAATAAAAGAGCGTCCATGTACTGAGCTATCTGGTTAGCTAAGCTATCTCCAGAATCTACATTGTACCAGCAAAAATTTACCAAGTGAAATAGAATCTCTATTTTGGAAACCAAGCAACGCAAATATTTAAAAAAAATAATTCAATGATCTAGATGCTGAACCCTTTGCTTGCTAGCCAAAGAAATGAGGAGAATCCAGTAGATGCCCATATTGAATCAGAACAAGGTAGTCGTCAATTGATGCTACAAGAAGAGCTGCAAAAGTATGAAAATAATCAATCGTGAAATGCCGCAAGAAACTAATCTAATTAAAACTATTGCAAAAGAAATGAAACTTTTCGAAAGTGGTGGCACTCGCATAGTTTGGAGCAGGCTTACCAATATTTATCGACCGTTTCCGCGGCGTCCAACATCGGGAATAAATTTAGAAGCAGGTTTGGAGACGATACTTTGGATACTTTGCTATTGCTTCAATGTTACTTCCGAAAAACCAATGAACTTTGGCAGAATTTTTATGTGTTGAATATTTTATATGTTAAGAGTTGTAATTTGCAATAGTTGTAATTTTAAATATTTGCTTTCATACTGTCAACGTCTCAAAAAACAAAGCAATCCCACGACAACCCTCGTACGGGTCTAGGGGTTGAAGCTGGTAGAGAGCTTCATTACAATTTCTTTAAGGGGTTAGTCCACTGTTAAACTGCTCCAAATGAACTTTTTTTTTAAACAGCTACCAAAATAAAACTATTCAAGATATCGATTTGAAATTTTACATGAATCTTTATTGAAGTTAAGAGTTAACATTTTCATTGGAAAAAATTATTACAAAACAAAATGGCGGCCGCCCCAATGGATCGCCGCAGCACCGCCGAAAAAAAAAGCAAATTGCGCCTCGTAAATTCCTGGACAAAATAAGCATCTGTGAACAAATTATCAAAAATATTTCATTAGTTTTGAGTATAAAGGACTGCACGGGCCTAAATTTAGAGCCCTAAAGCGATTAAAAAAAATGTGGTATACTTTTGAATCAAAAAACTTGATAAAAAAAATTTTTTTAATCAAAAAAATGTTTCCCAGATCGTCAAAAAATTTTTTTTTGTTCTAAATTTAGGCCCGTGCAGTCCCTTATACTCAAAACTAATGAAATCTTTTTGGTAATTTGTTCACAGATGCTTATTTTGTCCAGGAATTTACGAGGCGCAATTTGCTTTTTTTTTTCGGCGGTGCTGCGGCGATCCATTGGGGCGGCCGCCATTTTGTTTTCTAATAATTTTTTCTAATAAAAATGTTAACTCTTAGCTTCAGTAAAGATGTATGTAAAATTTCAAATCGATATCTTCAATAGTTTTCTGTTGGTAGCTGTTTAAAAAAAAAGTTCATTTGGAGTAGTTTAACAGTGGACTAACCCCTTAATCATTGTGAATACGAGTGTGGAGTGATTAGTTCCACGACTCACTTTATATAATATAATAATAATAATAATCTGTTAATATAATCTAATAATATAATCTGTTTGTTAAAAACTTGACTTATTTTGTTGTGTTATATTTTGAATCTCGAATCCCGGGATCCCGGGATCCCGGGGATTTGAGATTTTTTAATCCCGTAATCCCGGGATTGAAAAAATGGTTCGGGATTGGAATCCCTAGGGACACTATAATAGGCACGTTTTTTTTTCTCCCATTATCCATAACAGAACAATGCTAACCACTGCAGACGCATTGGAAACAACAACAACTCCTGTTATGGAAAGGGGGAGTTGTTGTTGTTCCCAATGCGTCTGCAGTGTTCTGTTATAGATAGGGGGAGCAAAAAAAAACACGCCTAATATTGATTTGACCTTTTCCGGATAGTATCATTTTCTAGTATTTACATCACTTATGGAGAGCAGAATTTACAAAAGATAGAATTACGATGGTTTTCTTAAGGCAGACTGTTTTCTAGATTCTGAGAGGTTATGTTAAAATAAGCATCAGAATCACTATAAAGCCAATGAAATGAAGTCTATCGATTTAATATTGTGGTGGTTCAAACGGGGATTTATGTAATAGAACTAAGTTGCATGTTTTGATAAAAATTTTCGGAAATAACACAATATTGAAATTGGAGAAGAAATTGTGATGGAGATTGTGATTGTGATAGCGAGGAAATTGTTAAAGCAGTAATGATATTTTGACTTTTTTGGGGAGAAGTTTGTACTGGCACTAGCATCGAGCATTGAGCTTAAGCTTGCATAGAGTCATAATAAATATAACATTAATAAGATGCCAATGGATTAATATTTATAGAAAAACTGTTTTCAGAAATTTGCCGTTACATATAATTTCGATGTGTACATATTTGAACAACAAAATAAATGTCTTTAATTTTGCCAAAATGATAAGAATTAGTATGGTTCAACTTATTTGAAGAGTAAACAACTCATATTGCAGTAAATTACTGGCTATTTGAATAAAACTTATTCAGTACAAAGCTCTAAGACGCTAAAAGCTTTGGATACTCCCTTCAGGTAGATAAAAAGTATGTTCCCGTACTACAATTCATGGCGGTTAATTGCAATTAATTGCAATGAAGCCGTTCCCGTACGTCGTTTTACTTAAAACTGAAAATTTCTCCTGTTTCAGTAAATTTCAGTAGGGTCTGAGCTCCCGAAAAATACTGAGAAGTGTCAAACGGTGTGGCGCGAGTAAAAATTTTCAAGTGTGCGCGGCAAGAAACATATGTATTTTTTGCCTAATGCTGTTATGAAGGTCGAATATTTTTGTGGCGATAATTTATCACCGCTTAGGATGACTTTATAATCACTATTGTTCTCCCAAAAATCGAAAACTGACACTTTCGGTTGTCAATTTTCGGGAAATGCAAGGAGAGCGTTCCCGTACTTTATTATGAATTTCCCCACCACATGATTCAGGAAAATTCAGTAACTGAAAGTTCGGGAACATACCTAATAGCTGATGCGGTTACTTGATTATTTATTTTAAACAGTCTGCTTCTAATATAGATGAGTGAATTTAGTTTTCACAACAATCTCAGCATGCTATTCAAAAATATTTTTGAGAATAATATTGTGACTAGTCCTCTTAAAATCAACTAGCGTCTCGTTAAGTATTTAATACTTGAGCTGATAGTAAATGTTTTTCACACGTTATTAATCAATCTAGCAAAGTTTCGAAAATGTTTAAGCTGTTTTTAAAAACATAGCATCTTGAAAAAAATTGTGTGAAAAAAATTATAGTATAAATTATTGCAAAATTGTAATTATTAACTTTTGTTTTTCATAAATATATTAAGTAATTACGCTGATCAACAGTGGTCATGCGACACGAACTCTGATAGGTGATCGTGTCTTGACTACTTACCCTCATTACGAAAACACACTTATTTTTTTTCAATCACCCTTTGCTTTTTTGTGATGAGGTCAAGTTCAATTTCGGTATTGTAGCGATAAACGCATATGAACGGCCGTAAAAAAGGAGCGCTATACATTTGTTTTCGCTATAAATAAATTTTTTTTTGGTTTTCTTCTTTGGTAACGCGAATATGTCGAAAAAGTTTATTAACAATCCTACCTCTTTTTGTTATATTTGAGGTGAACTGACTTTCAAAAATCAAGGGCGATATTTTGATGTTCTTTTTTGGAAGTGTTATTGCGAGTATTTGAGTTTTGTAGCGGCTCATCAAGGCAAATCTTGGGCCCTACGTATTGGTTGCATAACATGTGTAAAAATTCTGATTGGCCCTTTGCTATTTCCATGATATGGACTGAGCCAAGAGATCATGTTTCAGACAGCTATTTTTGTCTTACTCCAATAATAATGATTAAATAATAAAAAAAAATCTAAAGGCAAAACACACAGTTCGATACCGTTTATCTTCAGCAAATAAGACCTGTTCCTCTTAATGACAATTTACCTATGCGAGTTCCATCTATATAGTTTAAGGATGACGATTCTCAGCACTCCACTTCAAGCCAATTGAATAAGTGATGCTAAAATCAAAGAGGGCATTTTCGTAGAACCTATAATCAGGGAATGAATAAAAGATCCGAAATTCGAAGAATAATTGAACGTTTTAGAAAAATCAGCTTGGCATTGTCTTAAGAACGTGGTTAAAAATTTTTGGGGTAGCCATAAGAGTGAAAGCCATATAAGATTGATTAACGAGCTTCTATTGACATATGAAGCTTTGGGTTGCAATTAGTCGCTTGAAATTCATTTTCTAGACTCACATCTGGATTTTTTCCCTGAGAATTTGGGAGCTGTAAGTGATGAGCATGGACAAAGGCTCCATTAGGACATTTCAACAATAAAGAAGCGTTGTCAGTGTAGGGGGAGACCAATGATGCTGACTGACTACTGCTGGACGATCAAAAGGGACTAACCGGAAGTCAAATATTCCAGAAAATCGTAAACCTATAATTTACAAACTACATTATTCACATGTTTCTGGAGAACTATTTAAATTTTCTTTATAGTTTATGTTTCTTAAACAAATAAAATTCATACGTGATAAAAAAGAAATAGCTACGTATTTTTATTCACAACACCTAATACATAGAAAAAATAATAAAAAAGCTCGTGTGGCACGATGAAGATTAAATTTTCAATCAATGTGTTTCATTATATACAATTATTTTTTATTGATTTCCAACAACAACATTGGACTAAATTGAATTTTGCTTTTAAATTTTGAAGTAGCCAAAGGAGCATCAGAAGTTTAAATAGAAAAATTCTGGCTGATTTGATTGAAAAAATGGAGTAGAATTTGAAAGAACTGTAGTAGTGAAGTAGCTACCATTTTCAACTGAAAAATGAAGTAAATCTACTTCAAATAGAGTAAAGTGTGAACCCTGCTCGCGACTGGTGAAATTCAGCGCATTCAACGCAACTCAATTTGAAATTAGTGCTGTTTGCGTCGGAAAATACGAATTTGGGCTCTCTCTCTTTTGAAAGTGGTATAGAGAGGAAAATAACAATATCAAGATATGTCGGCTTATACCTAGGGACATCTGCATGAAGCGAAAGATTTTTGAAGTCTTCTGAGGTGGGATTGCCGCACAGGTTTATATTTTATTAATTTAGGAATATTTAGGAATATTTTTTTTAATACGGAAGTGGTTAGCATTTCGGCCTGCAAAATAATCCATTCGTACTCCAAAGGTTATTTGATTAGAGTTTCTAATGAGCCGAACCTCACTCGACAGCTCAGGCCTCATTATTTGGAGGTGAGTGAGTAGCGCCCACGATCCGTCTCGCTAAGTTGGACCGGGACCAGGAGGGTAACAATTTTTTATCAATAATTTTGTGGTTTGTGTGAATCGAAACAATATTATTATAAAATTTAGCTGAATCGCATACTTTTCATGAACTTTTTTTGTAACACTTTTATACTTTAAAACAGTTCCAAGAGGTTGATTGGCCTTAAAGTCGCTCAATATATTTTATTTTTAGTAATTAATAAAACATCTAACTAGCATAATTTAATTGAACTTAGCTAAACTCAAGTACGAGTACAAGACGATTCAAAAAAATTTTTAATTGAAAAATTATTAGTTTCAGCATTTGAACTATGAATCATAAAATATTCATTTGAAAAAAGAAACCGTGTTGCAGCACGAAATAACTGTACATTTAAACACATGCAACAATGTACCTTTTAACTTTCAACACTTACTAGACCTTTTCTGACAAGTACTTTTATTGTTTTTTTTGCATTACAAAATTTCACACAGAAACGTTCCAAACATAGATTAATTATAATACAAAAAGCTTCCACGCAACCACAGGTTTGCATTTTTCTATCAATATAAAAGAGCCCCTGTTTTACTCGCAGAATGAGTAACTGGCATGCTTTCGCTCACAGACCACACCTTAAATGTAAGTAAATGTTCTTACAAACTGGGTAAATTGTCGAACTACTTTGGCCAAAAACCGTCATTTGAGCGGTCAACAAAATCTAAGTACATGGAATGGTAGCGTTATAATTGACACTGTTAACTTATTCAATTAAGTCACGATGACAAGATGAATTCAGCTAGCAACATCAAATCAGAAAAGCAAAATTTCTATCAACACTTAATTGTTTAACTCTTTCAAGCCAATCTTAATTCACTTTCCAAACATTGTTTCTAAACAATATACAAGTAGAAGTAGTATCATAAAACGATGAGATACCACGCGCCTCAGATATAATCACATCAAAAGAAGATAAAAATAGATAGAAAAGCTAAAAAGTCACGTGCAAGTCTAGATGCTCTCTCTCTCTCTCTCTCTCTCTCTCTCTCTTGCACTGGCTGTGCTCAATGGAATATTTTCTTTACTAGGATACAACGTCAACAATAATTAACTAAAATATGGCTCATTCTTGCGGATGTCATCAGTGTATAAGGTGAAGTGATTTTTTATGCGCTTGAGGTTAGAGAATTGATATGGCTCTAAAATGTGCAATAATCGTAAATTAAGTCGAAATTTTGATTTATGCCAAAAGGAGTTTCGGCCGCATAAAAAAAGTGACTTATCGTAGTAAAGTCTTTAAGTTACATTGATTTACATACTTATCTTTAGTTGAAAACAACTTAACAGAATTTTTCAGAAAAAAAATATTAAAATTATTTTATTTTCATGCATCGATAAAATACAATTTTTGGTCTTGTTTTACGCTTCTTCACAAATAACTAGGAAAAAATACTTAAGTTCCACTTTCTATATTTTGTCTGAAGCTTTCGAAACTTACCTCTTATGTAATTTTTCATTGCACCTGGGATGAATGATACAGCAGTAATTATTTCGAAAAACAAACCAAGTCCATTGTCAAATATAGTGATATACACTATTCTTTCCCATTAGTGTTCTTGATACACATCGATGCACCATCTTTTATTAATGACACTCAGCATCAAACACTGTCCAATTTACCCAATTCTAGTAACGATAGCCACGTTGACTAATTAAGACCATGGATAAACTCTCTCAGATCTTCTCTTTGTGTACAGACTTTTGCTTACACTTCCGCTGGATAGTCAAAGAAACCGTTATGTCATTGTTAAGCGCAATCATGTAACCCTTGTTGAAACTTGTCTTCTTGCACGATCAGTCTTCAAAATGAAATGTGTCCATTAAAATTCATCCGTTGTCTTCTGTGTTCCATCATAGCATGTGTGTGTACAGTTCAGATAGTCCTTTCGCTCGAATTCACTCAAGCTTGTGAGTTGCGAGTATGTGATTTCCGAGTTTCGAGATGAAAATGATGATGGCGATGATAACACAACACGTGCCGTGAATACAATCAAACGAAAGAGGCCAATGATAGCCCGCATTTGACAAATTTCTGTCATTTAGAGTTCGAATAATTTTGCTACTGCTTTGACGACTGTGAGCCTGAATGAAATGGATGAATTGATATGAGGAAAACGTGATGGTTTAGTTTGATGGTAGAAAGAGGTTGAGATAATTAGAAGGCTTTTTAAATGTAGGATGTTTGGAGGCTTGAGAATATCATTCATTATATGGCCAGGTAAAATACAAGTATTGCAAAAGGAATGAAGTTAGCGCTGAAAACAACATCAAAGTAATGCACAAGTATTTATAAGTAAAATATTTGTAATTTTTTAAAAGATTTTTGCTGAGATTATTCGGGCCGACTGTGGATTTAAGTGGCGAAACTTAAAGTATTACCAAATTTTTCTTTTGTTTTGTTTAAATTGCTTTAATATTGAGGGCACATATTTTTATTCTTGAGTGTTTTGAATGGAAAACTGGGACTTATAACGTTCTCATCAAAACTCACTGAAAGTTATTTCGTTCAGTATAATTGAAATAATGAGTCTTGTTTTGCTAGCGAGTAGAGAAAAGTAGGAAAAACTTTACAGAATCGAATTTGTTCCGTAAGTGCTTTACTCGTTTGCGATTGGATTTAATTAACGTTTTTTACACAAATATCATATTCACACATCGCACATATTAATTGCTTAAAACGTTCTAAATTAGATACCTTAGCGCTAGGCAATGTTAAATGAGCAAAATATTTCCTACTTGATAAGTTGTAATTAATAGCACAGCCAGCAAGGGCATATAAGTAAACCAGCAATATTTTCAACATCTTGTCAACAATATCAATCTAAAGAGCTTCTTCCGTTTCAAGGAACATTTTTTCCTTTTCATCTCTGCTGTCGGTCATATGAGCCTAGCTATTTATTTACCTCTTCGTCCTAAGCCACCCATGCATGGTCTACAGTTATCAGCATATGTTAAATGTACAGCACTAGGTAAACAATCTGTGACACCCGAAATTAATCGTATCTTGACTGCAATAGGAGCTTATGTATGATGTATTTCTTTCGTTTCGTGGCAGAAAGTCGGTTTCTTTTTACTGACTTTGTAATAACTTAGCCTCGTGAATATTGAAACTCAACGAAGAGTTTGCTTGTTTTCAAACTTTGTTTCAAATAGTTGTGAGTATGAAATTAAAAACTTTGTTTTAATTGCAAGTTCAGAAAATGAACTTTATAGCTTAATGAGTATCTGTTGTGATTCATTACAAGTAAGTAGTCTGTTGAAATGTTAATTGGTTTGTGCAAAGCTTTTCTTCTGCGGCGTGTGGATTGAATTCGGACTCTGAAAGTTTTAATTGCACTGAAGTTTGTTTATTTTACGATTGTTAAAAAGTTTGGATTCTTTTAATTGAAAAATCTGCGAAAAGATATTTGAGCAGGAAAGATAGTCGACCCGAAAAAGTATGGTCTAAATTATACTTGCAAAGTTTGAAAAGAAATCTTTCAGATTCAAATATCTACAAAAAAAATGCTCTTAGAATGTTTGGGAAATATATTATTCTATAGGCGTTTAGTAGTGAATCGGTAAAAATGTTAGTTTTCACTGGAAATGGTAGTAACAAATATAAGCGCCCAGTGTGGGTAATCTCACTGATGAGATTGTACTTTGCATGTTTGGATCATTTTTCAATATTTTCGGTTAGGTCTCCATAAAATATCAGCCTTTTTGTGATTAAATTTAGCTCAAGCAGGAAAAATTAATTGCCAATTAGTTATGGGGTCTGTTTTCGTATATAAGTCATCCATTTGCTATATGACCCCTAACTATACTAATTTTCTGATCCATTTCGGATGGGTTCATTCCAGGAATCAAATTGATAAAATATATGAAAAAATAAAATTTCTAATTACACTTCGACCAAAATTTCAGACTTTGAATTTTGATTTTAAATGTCCTCGATTATTTAATGTCCGCAATTTTTGCATTAAAAAATAAAAATATGCATCAAACAAATTTTGATTCAAAGAAAAAAATTGTAAGGTGATTTATCTTGATTCACGTTAATAGTGACGTCTATAGGAATAAATATGATAGGGATAAAAATCATTTAATTTTTTAATTGGTGTAATGGACCCTGTGAAAATATATGAGCAGTTTTGCTGGTATTTTATTGTCATCTGAAAGAATTACGTGTCCTATTTTTTCGACTAAATTTTCTATGCATTACATTTTTCACCTTTCTTAATAATTTGCCAAACTCATTTCCATACCCAGTTTCTATCTACGCAAAATATATCTATCCCCCCAAATTCATTCATCAAAGTGAGAATCGAATTAAGGCTAGAAAGCGCTCTGAAAGTATTGCATTCAATCATTTCAAATGCATGAAATAAAATCGATATAGAAAGATATTGAAACGTTCAAATCGAAAATAAAGAAACAAATCGATTTAATAGAATTTCAGCGAAACGAGAAGGATATCGATTTTGCTGTTGTCGTAGCCAAACATCGATAAGAGCCACGCAATATAAAAGTAGCACAGCACAGAAGAAGCACTTAATGCCTGATGACGCCAAAGGCTTTTGATTCGAATTGAAATGCGTCTGGATGGTGAATGGTGATCGTAGATTGTGTTTATATCAACTGATTGAAAGGAAAATGATGAATGCAAGCACAAAGTAGGTTTGTTGCTTTGAAAGGCTGATATGGTTGTGTTAAATGAAAAAAATTGATGATTTGAGATAAACGTGTTGATGTGAGCCCAAAAATATATTTTATATGTGTAAAAAATTTAAGAGTCGTCATTATTGACTTATTATCCATATGAGATTAAGCTTGCAAATGACGGATTAAAATATTAATTATTTTACTTCAATATTCCTATCGACGTATTTGAATACGATGTCAAATTTGGTTGATAAATAGAATGGGTAAATTTATTCTACTGGCGATACAATTTAGAGGAGTCGTTTTTCATTACATTCTTTTACCTTGATACTTACTCTAAATCTCTGTTTCACTCATGAATTTTTTTCATTCATGCTATCATCTTCACTCGAGCATTGATTTCTTTTCCTTATCGAAGCTTTGATATTTTTCAATCAACTGTGTTCGAGCCGATTCAAGGAAAATAAATTGGCTGTTACATTGCGTAATATTCCGTATTGGCTCAATTTTATATGTATTACATTCATAAGCGTTTTGCTGTTTTAACATTTCTTAAATGTGCAGAATAAACCAACTTTCCTTATACTTGTATATTGTTCTGCGCGTTTAGTGACAACACTTCGCTCAAGAAGATAGAGAATTGACAATCCAGTTTATGAAAGTAATTTATATTTTTGTTAACTCTTTAAGGTTCGTATTTAACTCATGTGTTGCCATTATCAGATTAAAGCTTGGTTTAGTGTCTTTTGAGCCTGAATATGATATTTCGCGCGTTTTGCTAATCTCAAATTTAGCTTTAAGTCAAGTTTGGTTTATTATATACTCTTTGTCCAGTCTGTTAGAAATAGTACAATTTAGTTTATTTTGACATATGTCAAAAGTTGCTAGTCTGCTCCAAAAATAAATTCCTTAGTGATGGAGGTTAAACACTAACTATCCTATACTGTTAAAAAATAAGATTGAAAATTTGCTTGCATTCCTCGAACTCTAGAGACATTATAAATACTAAATTTTACAGAAATATTCAAATAAAACTTAAAAAAACAGAAATACCTTAGTGCTCAGATGTGTTCAAAAGTGAAGAAATCATAAATGTATTCATACTCGGAATCGCGAAAGTATTTAACCTGTGTCCAAAATTTCAGGAATGTTCAATTATTCAGAAATAGTCTGAATTTACTCAAATGCTCATAAATATGTTAAGCTCAAAAAATGATCAGAAATGCTCAATTACTGAGGTACATGTAAGCTCTCAGAAAAACTCAATTGCTCAAAAGTACTCAGATGCAGAAATAATCAAAGTTTCAGGTACATTCAAATATTCAGAAAAAAACTCAAATACTCAAAAATACTTAATAGCTCAGAAATACTCAAATATTTTGAAATCATATTTATCCAGAAATAATCAAATCTTCAAAACTACTCAGATACTCAGAAATGCACAGGCATTGAAATAATTAAGCACTCAACACAAATGTAATTTGCGAGAATGCTCAATTATTCAAAAAAAAAAAAAAAAATACTCAAATATGTACTCCGAAATGTTAAAAAACGTAAACAAGATTATTCACAAGAATAATTCAAATGTTCAGAACACTAATATATATTTAAATTTTTCTTTATTATATATATGCGTGACATTAAGTATATCAAATAATTCTGCCTAGTAGAGGCTGGTCTTCTTAAGCAAGGAAACGGTGCCTGCTCCTACTCTACGATCCGGCTTATTCTACATTTGTAGCCCTTTGTATCCTTACTGTCAGGCCATTTGTAAAGTCAAGAGTGGCTAAATATTTACTGTTAAAAGTAAAGAGACGCCCATCAGCTAGCAAACACTATACCAGTAGAGATAATATTTTACCCTGCGGACTTCTTCCCTTACCGCCCAGTTCAAATTTTCTTTCGCCCAGCACTTCCTTTAAATTTCTGGGTTTTTTTTCCAGCCCATTTCACCACTTCTTGAAGGAGTTCCCTCTTTTTTAGTGAACGGTGCTGTGAGCTGTGCTTTGCATTTGTCAAGTTTTCAAATAAAAGCACGAGAAACATACGATCTTACATACGTTATATTGGCTAATACAATGTTAACAGCGACTCCACTACTTGATGGTCAGCGATCAACTACCCGTTTGGCTCGTTCGTTTCGTTGGCAACTTCGTGGGGTTCTGTGTTCTTCACACATTTTTAAATGCTCCTTCTGAAGGCGTATAGTGCAGTTTTCTTACCAATCAATGATTTTTTACTGATTTCCGAAGAAAATTAGTATTAGCCCCAATTCGCCAAAAATCCATATTTCTTTCTATATATATATATCTATATATTCTATTATATTTCTTTCTATATATATATATATATATATATATATATATATATATATATATATATATATATATATATCAGTAAAATCGTTAAGGGAGAACTCTGGAGTGGCCAATCCGATTAAGCTGAAGTTTTCGTATGATATAGATGTATATGTGTGGGTAGCTCCATGATTTGCCAAAATTAAGATACCTTTAGCCCTTTGGCGGCGGCAGGGATTTTCGTGAATTTTTAGGTACTCCTATGTGTCTCTGCAGAGTACATTATTGTTGAAAACAAAGTAATGGAAATGAAAGTTTATTATGTTTTATGCTTGTCTAAGATAAAGAATTGGAAATTTTGAACCATGTGTTGACTCTGAGTGTTGGCAAAGATTTTCTTCCAAATTTTGATTTGTCATAACTTCTGACACAAATATTAAATCGAATGAAATTTGCAGAGCATATTGATGTTGACTAAAACTCATTAGAAAACATTTTTCGTGACTGTGCATGCAACCCTGTAACTATGGCAGACATGTGAAAAAAAATCCTTCAAATCATCGACCCTCCTGAAAAACTTTTGCTTTGTGATAACAAAATTTAAATTATTGATAATTTTTAACGATGTCAATTTAAAATTTTCAAAATTCCGAGTTGCACAAGAACAGCAACCCATCATCAAATTACCTCTATTTTCAGCACTCAAAACTTCGGTTCACGAGAACTGACGACCAGATGATCCGATCATTATGAAATTTACAGGACATGTTGGTATTAAGTAGGTGATTAAGTGATTTTGAAATGCAGGCATCAGTCCTGTGGCAGTGGTTTCATCTTAAAAAATCGCTGAGAAAAAATAAATACTTTTCGATTCAACCATCACATTTTAACCAAATTCACACAGTATTTGGACATTGCTGTAAACCACATTTTTTAGAAATTTAGATATAAAATAAGAATTTCCAGCTATGGTGATTTTCGGCACCTGAATTATGCGAGTTTGCTCATCAAAATAAAGCTTTTTCCCCTATAATGTCCGATCCAGCCATGAAATCAAAACGAAATTCATATGGTAAATGGACATTAAAGTAAACCAGCTGTCAAAGGTATTCCGTAGAAAAATCATGAAAGGGTTGCCAGCTATGGCAATTTTTGTAATTTTTTGGCATTTATTTACTAAGCGATGTTGTCATTACATTTTCAAATTGGAATGATCCTGCAATGACAATTAACAAGAAATATTTATGATTTGAATATTTGAAAAGTTTTGAGGGTGGTAGCCCAAAAAATCTTTTTATTTCCTACTTGAGAAGTTGTAAATAATAGCACAGCCAGCAAGGGCATATAAGTAAACCAGCAACATTTTCAATGTTGATGCAAAAATTTACTTATTTTTTGTTCAAAGCATAAAGACTGTTATTCATCTTTGTCACTAATGTACATAACGGACGATGTCATTCTTTAATATCAACTTATTAGTATACTCTGAGAAATTTTTCAATAGAAGTGTTCTTGAAGTGGAACTATCAAGGAACTATCAAAGAACATTACATAAAAAATTAAATTGTTCAAACTAAACTCATCCGTGAAAAATTATTCAAATGTCGGCTCGAGAATAAGTATTTGTTGTCCAATATTTACCAAATTCAGTTAAACTAAATATATTAGTGTTACTTTTGATGAAAATTAAAAATGGAATCATCGAATAATAATCGTCATAAATATTTAAAAAAAACGATTCACTAACAATTTTATACGTACTAAGTAGATTAATTCCTCAAAGGTTCTTCTTTTTCATGATTTATTGTATTTTCATAAATAAGATAATGCTAATAAATGCAACTGTCAGTTTTATCAAATTTTATAACAAGTCTGGTTAACATGCATAAAATACACGAAAAGCTGTCATTTATCACTCGTAAAATGTATTTTATCAATTCCTTTATCTTCTAGGCGTCTCAGTGAAGATGCCATTTTGTGGACGGGTTCATATTGGTTGCTCGATAATGCTGGTCTTCTATAACATATTTGCACTGCTAAAAATAAAACTTTAAATGAAAATTACTAGGTAATCTAGGTTGGTAGGTTGAAGTGGCTGCCGATCGACAGAGGTCTGACGATCGACGCACATCTGCACAAAAGCGGCCCGTTGTGAAAATTGATTCCTTTGATAAACCGCACTACCTTCTTCTTCTTCTTCTCGACCAGGAATAGCTTGATAAAATTTGAGAGCAAGTGCCCCCACATGTCTCCGTCTGTTATTGCCAAAGGCAGGCAATGACAGACGAAAGACAAATAGTAAGTGCTTAAAAAAATGAGGAGAAATATTTTTACCCCATTTGAAGAATTTAGTGCTTTTGAATTGAGTTAAAAATATGAAAAATTAATAATAAACGCCATTCAATCTATAGAAAACTACCTTATTCGTGTTTTATATTTAACCCTAAAACTCCATCGTCATTGGCGTCAATCGTTTTGATAATTAAATTTTAATAAAGCTTTGATTAAGTGCAAAAAGTTTTGCAATAAGCATGAACGAAAATCTGTTGCAATATATCATATTGAAATAGAATAAAACTCGTGTACAGAAATGCTGCAATATAATCGATCTTAATTTCCAACTCGTGTATGTCACTAGTTATTTGTTGCGCTGTTTTTTCAATAGGTTTTTTCTCCGGAAATATCTCTTCTGTTAATCTTTGAGTTTACCTTTGAATAATGCAATATGTTAAGCTTTCTTCATATTCTATTGTTTCCTCCAATTACAAATTTCAAAACGTGGTCACAGTTGACTCATATTGCTTGCCATTTGCTAACACATATTTTTGAAAAAATACAAATAATATACGCATTGAAAGCTATTCGTTTTGTTTTGACTTTGATTTAAAACCAGGAACTTAATGTATTTATTTGTTTCCCAAAAACAAAACCCTAAACCACTTCCAATTTCAACTTTTAGCCCACCAGACCAGATAAGATTACGAAACTGGTTTCACATTTCCAACTTTCTCATCGTAAACTAATCGAACTTTCACACAAACATTCAAACTTACGAAAAAGCAATGAAATCACATTACAACCTACTCACGATATCAGAAAATTGAATTAACTCCACTCGATTCACCTCATCTTTCTTAGCACTGGCGAAACTTGAGAAGTTTTCCACTATCACAACTCAATTCAATCCAAACTACAATTCGACCCGACGAAACAGTAAAGCGATATCCTTTCGGATTATGTGGTGAGAAAGTTTTTCAACTACCAAATTATCTGATTCGATTTAATTCACTTACACGGCAGTTTATTTATTACAATAGAAAACGCTTGATGTTGACGAATACATAAAAATCAATCAAAAGGCAACTTTTCAGATAAGAAGAGATCAGAAAGATGAGGAGTGATACTTCAATTGGTGAAAGATTGAAGGTTTTTTGACTTTATATGTGTTTTATACTTCATACAACTGTTACAAAATCGAAAGAAATTTTTCTAACCTTAAGTTAATATTAACAGGTAAATCTACTTAGCAAACAGTCAAAATTTATAAAAATCTATAATATACTTAGATTTCAGTGTTAAATAATTTTAAACTTAAGTTGTTTTTGGACCTATCTGGATGTTCAAGAAGACCACAAAAGAAAAGAACCACCATTCCCTGAAATTTTTGTGTAATACGGTATTCCATTTCAATGGCCCAAATGATTCCTATAAACAGATTTTCTCAAAATACCATATACGTGTTTCAGAGAACCCGACAAAAAACACGGAAAGCACCCCAAACAAAAAAAAATAAATCATGTCACCTTACCTTTTGATATCCTTTCCGATACTAATCCCGAAAAGTAAATCATTCCGGTCACGATGCTGCCGATGATTTGAATTTTATTCGATTTCCGGTTTCCACTGACTGACAAATGTTCGTTGGTCAAGCCGAATTGTTCTACCCATCTAAACGGTACACAGGCCTGGTGAGGTCAGGGTTTCGATATGGAGATTTGATTATGTGTTGTGTTAATATGGTTTTTGAATCGTTGTCGAGGTGATGATCATGTCCTTCTATTTGCAACATTTGGCGAAACGCATAAAGCTGAAGAGAATATGACCTATGTTAAGCTCGTGTGACGAATGATGTGTGTTTTTGTGAGCTCTGGATTGAGTTACATAGTGATGCTTGTGAAAAAATTTCCTGGGTGAGAGGATCAATAAATCGAATCAGAGTAGAAATGCTTGGATGCGTGCTGAGATTTAAGCCGAAAATGTTTTTATGGCTGTGCCTTTGAAAGCTCTTGACAAAGTAGACAGATATGTTAGAGACGACAAAGAGTAGATAAAGTAGCTCTCGACAGTTTGGCGTCTGCATGACAAATATATGTTCCCACTGAGAATAATGCGGAAGCTGAGGTAGGTTATAGAAATAAAACGAGGTGCTTGTAACTTGTCTGAAAGTAAAAATTATCCTACGTTCGATTTTTATGCTTTTTGTGGAACGCTTGAGACTACGTGTTGACCTTAAGATTAGCTTTTTGAGATATATTCACTGCCATTATTTATTGAGTTGATATTTTCAAATGTCATTTTGACTAACAATCTAGCGTTTGTCATGATTTAGTCGACTCATTGATGTAAAACTGTCTTTCAACATGTAGCGCCCAACATGGGTTGGTTGATTTCAAAATTAAATTATTATTTTCAGGCTGTTTGTTTTTGAACTTTCGTATTTTCAAAATAAACAATGCACATTGATTTGAAGTTCAATTACAAAACAGATTTAGATTGATAATTGCTACTTTAATACTAACATTTAAGGTGCTAATTTATTTTTAAATTTTCTAATTACAATATCGATTTAAACTTTTTAATTACTTTCAAGCCACAACTGCATTTCCTAAATGATTCAAAGAAAACACCATCAACGGTAAATCATCCATTTCCACATCCATTTCCTGAATTCACCAGAGCAGACAAGACATTTCGTTCGCAAACATTCAATGCTTTTAAGAAATTGAGTGGGATGCAATCCGATTACTACCATACATATATGTATATGTGTATAGGTTCATTCATAAAGTATAGTGAGTAACTTTCTCGGGCCACCCAACTGTAACTTCGTTACCCAAAAAGCGATGTATGTGAGTATGCGTGGATGCAGCAAGGACATACGAGGAGCGGATAACGCGCTTTCTTCTGCAATGCAGTCCTATTCCCGGTAGATTGCTTTCAAATGACTAATACTTTCTGCTCGTTGTGGCTGCTTCCAAATAAGAATTTTTTGGGGTAGACAGTTCATAGTCGTCTTCGTTGTCGCCGTCGTTATAATAATCCTAGCCAGAAGATTTCTATCTTCGGTACCCGAATCTTATATCTGCTGGCAATGGATTTGGTGTGCGGAAGCTCTTGCAGATTGCATATATGAAAATATGCAAGACCAAGAGATACGTATAACCTTTGTGCAACGGTTTTTAATAATTTTGTATTAAAGGGGAATTTCACCGGTACAGATTATTCAATATGTTATTGGCATAGGAAATTGTGTTTTTTTGTCAAGGATAAGTTGAAGGAATTTGAAGTGATTTTTGAGAAAAAATATAACCGAATAAAATGGGGCTTTCACTTATTTTTTCATTGAAACGATATGAGCGAGCAAATTCGTTGGTTGAAAGTGGTTAACATATTCTAAAAAAGAATTTTAAAAAAATTGTTCAGGTTGGGTTAGGTCGAAGGGCTGTCGTTCGGAGAGTTCTCCCAAAAGACACTCATAAGTACAGTAGAGAATCGTTGTCATACTTATAATAATAATAATAGTAATAATAATGAAATAAAAATTTTGATAAAAATAAAGCTTTATCAAAAAAGGTTTTGCATGCACAAGAAACTATTTCTAGAGGTTGGAACTGTGAGCCCTTACAACTAAGTTATGTCTTGATAAGGTTTTCAAGATAAAATATGTATTAGCTTACGTTTTTGTCTGTTTGTTATTGAAGGAAAACGCTTTTCAAACTTTATTTAACTTATGATTAAACTTAACATTTTAAAAACTTAAATAGCTAACCTTAAACCTGTTTCTACTGGGCGGAGCAAAATTTTAATAAGTATGTGCGATGGGTTTAATGACTGGGTAAGTTGAATTATTATATTTTCGTATGAAATTTTGGTATCTATGTTCAGCTTACCTGGAAGCATATTTTACTTTGGTCAGCCGATGTAAGTGTTACGTTAAATAGAAGAAAGGTTTGTTCATGATTATTTTCCAGCACTTGTTTTATATGATTTGCAGTCTTTTTTTATGACAGGGTACAAAAGGGTACATAATCGGTTTATAGAACACAATAAACTGCACCTAAAATAAGAAAAATATCTAAAAGGTTGATTGGGTGCAAACACTCGAAGTGCGTTGAAAACTATCAAGGGATCAATTGAAGTTGATAAGAAGGCTGTTTCAACGGCGTGCTTAGGAATTTCAGAGGCTGGGCATTTTTCTATAACTGAGGTAAATATTTTACAGTGTTGAGCTTAAGGCCGAACCTTACTCTCGTTGGATCGTTGTATTGAGAAGAGATGGATCGAGCTCTCACTCATATTTTCCAAACATACTGTGAAGCTATCGGATGCCAGAAAAAGAGAAATGAAACGAGGGTCTCACTTGAGTGTCTTACGTTATTACTACATTTTATTTGCCCCTTTTACTGGTGAAGCATTGAGAGAATTACATTGTCTATGTATATTGGCCTACTCTTGTAACCTGCTATTTCTTTGCAAAGTACCAGCTTGACTTTGCATCAAGAAACGCCATATCAGATACATTCTGCACTAACTATGACTGTTGGTAATCCTCCTCTACAAGTCTTTGTGACTAGACTTACATATGAGACAAGTACTGCTGCTGTGAAGAACTACATCGAACACAAACGTGGATTTTTATCAGCCCTTCTGGACTGCGCTAGACTTACTCCAGATAATATCGCTGGAAGATTGATTAGCTGATTCAAAATAACCACCACTGGTGACATAACAACGAATTACTGGACGCCAGTTTTTGGCTCAACGGTATGATTGCCAAAACTTCCATCAGAAGACCTTGTTGAAGCAGCCTAAAAGGAAAATCGATTAATCGTGGTTCTGATGTTGTTTACTTACCTGATTGTTCGTTGACAGATGACTGACTGCCATCATGACATCTCCCAGCCATTCCAGTAATCAGCGAAATTCCAGTCAGCTGATGTCAGGCATTAATGCTGTATTTTATTATGAAATTACGACTAAGTTTATAGTAGTTTAGTAAACAGTTAAAAAAGTACCGAAATTTTCATTGCTATATAAGAAATAGATCAGTTAGTTGAATCGCTTCTTCTTTGTTAGTTATCGTTCGCTACATTTCGTATTTCTCGCAAATTTCGTATTTTTCGCATTATACTTTTCGCATTTCGTATATTTGAATTGTTTTTGTATAATCGAAGTAAGAATAAACGTTTGAATAGTTTTTCTCGCGTTTTCCTTCTTGAAAGTGAAAGAAAAAACATTTGATTTCGTATTTTTTCGCATAGTGAAAGACAAAACAGACTTCGTTCGAATTTTCAATTAGAAACGAAAACACCTGTTCCAACCTAATTTCAAAAAATTCTAAAATTTCTTTATACTACCAAACCATACGTGGCTTGAGATCGAAGCTCCAATCTATATTTTTTAACTCTTCTTTCGCCTTAGATAACATTATGTGCCGCACGGAAACTTGGTTTTCAGGCAACGGTTTTTGCGCTGGGTATGAAATTTTTGTTTTACTGAGATATCTTCTTAGCTTCATAATTTTTGTCCTTTTGACCCATTAATAATCTGTGGTGATTTCAATATGCCTTTCGTTGATTGGGATCCAGTTTCAAATTAGGTCTAATAATCGGGACTCCATAGTACTATCGTCCTTCCTTTCCCTTAGCTCCCTTTCGCAGTTTAGCACTACACGTAACTTGAATGGGTTCTTAACCTTATCATCTCTTATATTCCCTCTACTACGATATCTGTATCCACCGTTTTCCATCCGAGTGTTTTAGTAGACGGTCACTACACTGCTCGGTCTCTCTTTATGCCCCATTGACATACTCCTCATAGACGGGAATCTCAGTTGCTCCTCAGTACAATTTTTGCAAGACAAATTACCCAAGAAAAGCATCGGAATTTGAAAATTGATCAAATATTGATCATGTACTTTGCAAATTTCATACGTTCCTGAATGACCTTTTTTCTACCTAATCACCTACTTTTTATGGTCGTAAATCGACAGATCTTCCTTGGTTCACTTTTTGAGTTTCGAGGGCAATCTAACTAAAAAAATTGCTCAGAAAAAAATTTCGGAAATTGCATTCTTCTTCTGAGCTTACCGTATTTCGGACCCTGCGATCATCGGCTAGTATCGAAATGAAGCAGACAATCCACGATTATTTTGTCATCGGTTTCTTCTTGCAATACTAAGCCTTTTTTATCTTACATTCGGTCTGTGGAGGGAAAATATTCTCATCCCGAATCAAGTAACTTTCAATGGCTCTACCTCCTAATCTCCACTAGATGTATGTAAGTTTTTCTGTTCTTCCCCCTTTAAAAGATTTTCCTTTCTCTCTTGATTTTCCTTCCCTTCCTCTTTCTTTTAGTTTATAATATTTATCCAAATTTTAAAACTGGCGATGCTTCCTCTTTCTCCAATTATCGTCCTATACGTCTTCTCCTTTGTTTCAGTACAATTTTTGGAAAAAATGGTTTCTGTAGAATGTATATCATGATTCATCTTATCCTAACTCCGGAACAGCATGGGTTCTTGAGGGGTAAGCCTACTCTGACTTACCTCATCTCCGTCTCAAACACAGTTGTCCTTGCCATAGATCGTCTAGAATAAGTTGAGGTAGTGTGCACAGATTTCTCTAAAGCCTTTGATATTGTTAACCATAGGATATTACTGAAAAAAGATAGACAGTTTCTCCCTTTCACCTCTCTTTTGGTGTTCCAGTGCTTTTGGCCATTACTTCTCTTGATTTTTGTTAGTGGCCTTCCTTCCATTATCGATTCCCCTTGTCTACTGTATGCTGACGATTTGAAATTGTTATGAGTCACCAGGTCAGCTAATGACTGTTATATTCTTCAGAACGATCTGTGTGCTCTTCTCAATTGGTGCAACTTTATTTACTTGTCCTTAAATGTTAGCGAATGTAAACATATGACATTTTCTCTCAGACCATCTTCTATTTCATTCTCTTATTCATTTTTTGTGACTATTTCTCGGGAAAGCGCCATTCGATTGAGCTGAGACTTCCAGGATACATTGGTGTATACTCAGAATAGGTCCAAGTTTCACCAAATGTCAATTGTCTTTAACCCTTTGGCGCCGACGGCCATTTTAGTGATATTTTTAATATACCTATTATTCCGTTCACAAATACTTTTTGCAAAAATTAAGCTAGTAAAATGAATTTTGAATGCATTTTATGTCGGTTAATGTTTTGGAATTTTTTAACCCCATGTGTCCGCTAGGTGCCTAAAAAGAGATCAGGAAAAATTGAAATTTTTTGAATTGTGATAACTTTGGTCAGAGCTGTTAAATCATTATGAAACTTTCAGGACTTATGGGCATTATTAAGTTGCAAATTTGTATTGCTTTCAATGAGCATGTTGGCAGCTTTGTAGCTAGGGCAGGGCTGAAAGTGAAAACCTTCAAATCATCGACTCTCCTGAAAAACTTTCGCTTTTTGGAAAAAAAGCCACTCATATATAAATTTTATGTTTTGTGTACATAGCCAAAGTAAAACATTTGAAATTTTACAACGGGCAAAAACGGTAACCTTTCCCTAGTTCACCTATATTTTTAGCATCAAGAGCTTCTGTTCACGGGAACTCACGACCCGATAATCAGATGCAGTTGAAATTTACAGAATGTATTGCTGTTAAATAGGACCAGGTCTGGCGGTTTAATAGGATCGGACAGTTCTGTGCCAGTGGTGCCATCTTGAAAAATCACTAAGAAAAATAATTGCTTTTCGCCATATAAATTGGTACGTTTGGTAGAAATTTGGTTGAAAAACTCGGTTGGAGCTGAAAGCTATGGTAATTTTGGTGTCTTAAATTTTCAAAATTTGCTGAGGAAAAGAAAGCTGTTTGACATATAGCTTCCAGTACAGTCATGGAATCATAGCGGAATTCAAATGGCAAATTAGACTTATTGTAGGCAATATTCAGTAGAAATCTAGTTGGAAAAACAATGATAGAGCTGACAGCTATGGTTGATTTTGTATTTTTTTTGACACATCTTTAGAATGCGATATTATCATAGAATTTTCAAATCGTAGTGTTCGTGTAGTAAAAATAAACACCAAATATCAGGATCTAGAGAATTTGAAAACTTGTGCGAATGGTTACCCTAAATTTCTTTGTATCCCTATAACTTCCAGTGCGCTGATCGGATCAATACGAAATTCGTAGAGCAGGTTGACATATTTTAGTGAGGCAGATGTGACGTATATTTGGCTTCAGTGCTAGCAAAAGGCTGCCAGCACGAGGCGATTGTGTTATGTTCGTACCAATTAATGCTTGCATTTAGTATTCACATCGCGAACATTTGGAATGAAAATATGTAAACAATGTTTAAATTTTCTAACGTCTGGACATTTTTCGGATGGCAACCCGAAACACCTTTCTATCACTGTAACTTTCCATGAAGTCATTGAAATTGATATAAGCTTAGTGACTATTATTACTTAGGGTGTATTAGTCTTAAGTAGGAAAAGTAGCTAGAGGTCCCATAGATCCACACACTCAAAATCTGCAAAAATCCTCTACTGTTTTTCGAACATTAGTATTTCTAGCGGTTTTGATGCGCTAAGGGTCCTCCAATATGCTTGCCAAGTGTGGTCTCCACGTTTTCTATACTTTTCTGAGGCCATCGAGTGTGTGTAGCGTAGACTCACACGCTCTTTGTTTTTTTAAATATAATATCCTCTACTTCTCATTGGTTTCTCGCCTAGCCTTTCTAAAAATTCCTTCCCTGAAGTTATGCCAACTATTGCTTCATGAGTGCTTCCTGTTCAAATTGCAGCGCGGCATTATATCTTGCTTCGCCGATTCGTTGCGACGTCGCAGTTCGTTACGTGGTAACAGGTCTCCGGAAGTTTTCACTTTTCCGTTCGCAAGTACAAATGTATACTTTTTTCTCCTTTTATCGAAATCCCTAGACGTCATAATGAATTGGGGCCTGGATCTCTGCGATAATCGTTTTTTGCCTTTAAAAGTATTTATACTCGACCTAAGCGTCGGGCATTAGATTTTTGAAATTTATTTGGTTTTTTGTAAATATTACTCTTTATTTTTATCTCTTTCTAATTTCATTGCAATAATTGGAATTTGTATTTTGTTGCGGCAAGTTTTGTAAATAAATAAATAAATAAATAAATCAGCTCGTATTTTAATTTCAATAAGGCAGATATCATCTGCTGTGCTAATTCAATTAGAAAAATTGAATTGTGTTTGCATTTGTTGCCATTGACGTAGGGAGATGAGCTCCTGCGTTTCAGCGGTGTAGCTTCTGCAGTTTGCTAAGGAAGTCAATATGAAGCTTACCTATTTGATCACTTTGAATGATCCCCTACAGATCTTGGCCAGGCAGGTAGGTAGGTTAAGCGGTTGCCTTCTCCAGATAGACCCCATCAAAGGCACAATTAGATGTTCATTAATTCAAGAGCCAGTCCAAGTTCCTGATGAACTGGGTGATCCTCTTCAGGTTTACCGACGCTACATCTGTTAGATTAGCGGAGAAGTAGTAACCCCGAGATTGCTTTCTTCATCTGACAAGGACCAGACATATGCATAAGAGGTGAAGAAATGTATATTCTTCCTCCTTGCATTCCTCGAAATTATCTTGGCCCAACAAGCCAGTAGAGTTATTCCCTACTTTATTAGTTAAACTGTGAACATACGCTTATTCATTGAACTTTGGAAACTTATAAGTTTGAAAAAAAATCATCTTTTAATAAAATACCCAAATATCTTTAGAATTTATCTATATGTCCTGGATCTGAATAGAGCGAAATGGAAATAAACCACGCCTGTGCAAAACTGGAGAATTATCAACTTTTAACAAAATGAGTTTAAAAAGTAAAATAAAAACTTGAGAAAATATTCGGGACATTTTGAAATGTTATTTTTACGAGATATGAATATTTATCATTTTCATGTGGTAGCGTTTTTCGAAACTGTCTTCATGCTGAAACTTTTTCTATCTTATCTCTTTTTGCATTCATTTTCATCACTCAAGCTTTCATTCTGATAACAAACTATCATTAAATTTTTTACTATCTTCAAACTTATCATTCGTTGACTTTGAATATTTTTAAAACATTGCCTGGGTTAAAGATGGAATCTAAAAAAAAACCGTGAGAAAGTTCGTTTGCATTCAGCAAAGCAAAAAGTTTGAGCATAAGTTGCATATTTTTGAAGGTGGTCAACATGTGAGGCCTCTTTTAGTATTTTTATTGTGCTCTGCAACATTTTTAATCAAATCAAAAATATTTTTGGGAAATTTTGTTTAGCAATATCAACATTTCTTTACACATTCTAGTAAAGTTCATTTAACCAATTGGCTCAGAGCGTCTTTACTTTGAGCACGAACTAAAGATTTATACCGTAAATCGACTACAAGTTGTTGTGGTGGTGAATTAAATAACCATCGAACAGCTTATCTCCTTCTTCCTTCTTTTACTTTTAGAACTCTGTGCAAATCGGACAGTACTTATACGCTTCTTAAAATTTCTTGCTCATAAATTTGATTGTCTTTACTACAGCTTTCATTTTCCACATCTACCACCAGAATCGCCAAAATGAAAAATTTTATACGACTGACAATTCCACAAATCAACAAAGCACCTCACCACTATCACATTGGATATCGATCTTAGTGTCTTCCTTCAGCTCCCTACCGGCACGACAACGCCAACAAAAATATCACCAACGACTTGATCATAGCCAATAATGAAAATAATAATAGTTGTAATGTAAGTACTCAACGAATTTTTTTTTCAATTATCTAGATGAAAATATTTCCTTTTTTATTTCACTTGAAGAACTGTGGAAACTGTGGTTATTCCCAGGAAATGCATGGAACTCAAGATACTTAAGACAAGGCACTTTTCTACCTTTCAGCAGCGTCTCACTTTCGACATCCCAGCAATACTGTCGTTATTGTCACTGTGATGAGCAATGGAAGCGAGCGAGATTTTCCGAAAAAAGAAATCTCTTAGCAACAAACAGTACCACAGAGTACAGAAAAGAATACGTTTGGCCAGGATGTCGGTGACTATGAAATTATGCTTTCTTTGAAGAAATTTCAATTACTTAAAGTCCATAAGTTTAATCTCGCGATGAGGAAAGTTAGCACAAAAGTGGAATAAATATTTGCGTGCCTCAAGAAAAGCATAGAAGAAGTGGATTCATGACGAAAGATGGAAAATGGGAAAATCTTGAGTAATATTCGTAAGCTGAGTGGAGAGGATTTGGAGATGATGTGTTGCTATTGAGACTAAGTTACTGTTAGTAGTTGATATTAAAAATGGGTTATACTGCTGTTGAAGTTTGTTGACATGATTTATTTGTAAGCGAGTTGGTGGTGTTTTCCGGTTGGGTTTTTTTGTTACCGTTATAATTTAATTTGATAGTAAATAGTAGAAAATGCGGATACCAAAATATGGCCAGAAAAAATGTAGGCATCAAGTGAGCGAAAATATAAGGATGGAAAGGAATCACCAAAAACATTGTGCACGTGGAAGTCACTCGTATTTATATTTCTGTGAAATTTTTTTGGAAACGTCCATTTGGATCTGCTTGAGCTAATGCATGAAGAGTTGTTGAATTGAAGAAAACAGATAAAAAAAGCAGATTGCAAATACAAACTATGGGCATTAAACTGTGTAAATTTTATTTGGCAGCTGAGCAATTATAAGAAACAAAACAAAATGTGCTAAGGCTGAGTCGCTTCATAAAAAGTTTTAAATAGAAATGAATCAGAAAATGAGAGAAAAATCTTGGTAAAATCAACAATTTTTCTTAGTTGTTTTTGCGTTAACTACGGGCCATAGTAAAAAGAACTATAAGAAAATTACTTTTAAGTAAGCAACCACACACTATGGTATTCCAACAATGTACACTGTACGAAATAGTAAATGGCTATAGTTTGTGGTGCTCCAACAATAATGGGTGATTCAATAACAATATTCGGTAGACAAAAATAATTCCTCAACAATTAAACTGTATGTACAACAGGGATGTGTTCAGCTAACAACAAATGATCATATAAGAAATATTGGGATAATATGTCGATAGTTAAATTGTACACAGACAATGAGTGTTTCTAAAATATTTTAGTATTTCTATTATAATGCAATCCTGCGGAATTCGAAACCTGTATAAGAAGCAAAATGGCATACCCTCATTTTGATTTGAAACATTAACATATTTTATTGTATTTTTTATCTTTTAAATTGCTAGTGTATAATTCAATGCATCATATTATAAGTGTAATGTGAGGATGTGATTATAAAATCTTACTCGCTAGGTCACACTGACTTTGATGGTTATAGATTTCAAAAATTTAAATCAACATTAGTTTCGAACGTGGTTTATTGTAATAATTATCCATCTTGTGCAAAGCCCTTTTTATTTAAAGTTTCCAGCGTAAAGCTTTCTATCCCTTTTCTTATCCTGAGACTTACAGGTGTTGATGTGATGAAAATGAAGGATTACTTCTACTGGATGAATGTTATATAGATTCTGCTTGAATTACTAATACTTCATGTACAAGTATGATATGTTCGATTATTTCTTTACAAACTGTTACATTAGGATTTTAAAATTCCCGGAATGAAAAACCGCATATTGTACACACATTAAGAGTAAATTTTGAAAGCTTTCAGAGACTTTTATGTTTTCTTCGCGCCAAATCTCCAAATTTTTGCCGGAAATTAATTTTGCAGCCAAGTTTTCATTGGTCAATTTCGATCGATATCCTTCTCTGTCATGCCTCTGAGGAAGATCAATTTCATTTTTATGAAAAACTCAATTAAGTCAGAATGCTTCCACGAACTAGATCGACATCTCAACCATTTCGTAAAATAGTTTTTCTGGATTTATTTCTGAAGAACTTTGTAGAAAACAAATTGTTGTGGACATCTATTATCTTTCATTTGCATGTGAAACCTGGATAATTCTGCAGTTCAATAAGATACGTGTAAAAGTCGTTTGAATTTTAACCAAATATAATCAAATGAGAAGATTTCCACAAAAATCGTATTAAAGTATGTACCTACCTAAAAACCAAGTATTGAAGTAACGATGCTTGAAGGATTGAGTCGGTTTGCGAGTCTTTAGAGTGGTGTCCAAACAGTAACGAGGAGAAAATAGTTTTGAGCTGTAGACTTATAATTTTTACAAGAATATATCTCAGGGATGAAAGAATGAAACAATTATGCATTTGCCATGAGCTATTGGCGTCCCATGGCATGTGCTGAGATTTAATTTAAAATTTCCATATGTCGCCGCATAAATCTTTGAGCTCTTCATCCCAGAAACTTTTTGCTACAACTCCAAAACAAAGATTAGCTATCTGCAGTACCTTTAGTAAATTGCCGAAATAAAATCAAACTATCAAGAGCATTAAAAACTGCAAGGGTTTCAAAATGATCAAATTCATCAGTCTCTCAAATTATTGGAAGAGTTGTGCAGAACCAATTAAGACACTGTAAATATATACTGCAAATTAACCAACCTGAAGCAAACCATCTGCTATTAATCCAATTTGTTAATAATCTGCGCTCCAAAAATAATTACAAACATAATTACTACACAAAACTTACTGCACAAGCTCACTCGTCAACAATTGATTAGTGTCTAGATTTTTCAGAGTCTATCCCAAATGTGGTCTTTTGGCTACAGCACGAGACATGGCATAAAAAAACTTCCAAATGTTGAAACTATTTCAGGATTCATTGAATAATTCCAAAATGCCGGTTTGCTGAATTATGGTTCCTGAATTTAACAATTGTAGGGTTCGCTTACTATGAAAATTCTTGATAATTCAACATTGTGTAGTGATAAATGAATTGATGCTTATTTTGCTATAGATCAACTATTTTTCGTACTTATGAATCAATTAAAACAGTTGAATCCTTGAAGGTCTCGAAATTATTAGTATCAGCAGTCAACTACTTTTGTATGGTCAAATGAACTATTTTAGCATAGTAGAAAGAACCATTTTCCGTAGCTCATTCGACAATTTTGAATGAATCGTTGCATTGCTATCAATAATAGTTATATCAACCACGACTTTTTCTTTCAGTGTGCAATTCTATTTGCTATTAATGAACTTAAATATATTTGATAATAGTTTGATTCGTTTCTTAAGTAGTGAGATTAACGTTGAGAAAAGTAGAATTAACATTGAGAAAAGTAGAGTCGAGAAAATAAATCAAAATTATTCTTGAAAATAAAGCTGAACTATAAGCTTAATTTTTGTAATTTGTTTTTACAAATAGTCATGTTTTAAGATACTTTAAATGGTAATATATTACTTTATTCAAGATAATTCAAAATGTCTATAATATAACAACACTGTAATAATTCTCTGCTACTGCTACTGTTACTGTCGCAAATGCCAGAGCAAAAAAACCATTCAAACGGAAACGATCCTACAAAAAACAAATTGTACACGAACATTTTAGAATAATTTTAAAAAACCTAGGGCTTAGATAGGATTCTCATGCCACTTAGTGCTCACCGCTCATTCTGTCTTTCGTTGATTCAACTCAGAAACGATCAAATGCACAACCAAAACATAGAGATTAAATGTTTACGCCACAGAGTGAACATGAGACAAATTAAAATGAGGTATATTAAATCAAAAAAATTTTTTCTGGAAAAAATACAATCTATTGTCGATCGTTAGATGAGATGATTAATACGAAGAAACGACTCTGCTAAATTTGACAGAAACCCTTGTTACCTTCACTTTCCCTTTTGAAATCTGTTACGAACAGCTGCTCGACGCCGCCCAGTGAAATGTAGTTGCGTGGGAGGCGATTACGCCAATTTAATGTCATATCAGGACGCATGATTGCATTTGAGCTGCATTGCCCTGAATAATTATTATGCTAAGCGGTTGTTACTCTACCGGTTGGAGAAAGTCCTGCAGCACTCGTCGGTGGATTACAGATGATCATGGAGTTTGATTCTAACCGTCTGTGATGATGATATCTGTTGAAAGAGGAAAAAAACAATTATTCAGAAACACTCAGAAAAATGTCACTTAATAGAATCAAATTTAAATCAAAAGTTGAAATCACTTTGAAATAAAAAGCAAATCTTAGATGAATTCCACTTTATTATAAAAATTTTCTTTTCAAATCAAAATTTTTCATCATTGAATTAAAAAGAAACGTATATGAAGCCAAATCATATTTGAAAATTTTTGAATCAAAAATGTTCAAATATGATTTGGCGCCATATACGTTTTCTTTTTAATTCAATGATGAAAAATTTTGATTTGAAAAGAAAATTTTTATAATAAAGTGGAATTCATATAATATTTGCTTTTTATTTCAAAGTGATTTCAACTTTTGATTTAAAGTGATTCTAAAAAAGTGATTTAAAGTGACATTTTTCTGAGTGAAGGGAACCAGAAAGGTGGGTGTTTATATTTTGTGAAAAAAAAATCAAATTAAAATTAACTGAAATCGAACTGAATGTAAATAGTACCAGCAAATGTTTACCTGTATTCTAACAATACGATGATCAAAGTTCAATCGAATTTTCCAGTTCTAAAACAGAACCATTTTTGCAATCTCCTGGGAAGCATTTTTGCAGCCGCCATATTAGAATGCATATGGGTTACTCAAAAGTAACGGGAATTGGGATGCGCTGGGGAGGGAGAGTAGAAGAACCCATTGTTCCATCAAATGTCTGTTAGAACCACGCCTTTGGAGTCATTGTGCGAATTTGTGTTGCTTTGAGTGCATTCGTTCCCCTTGAGAATTTTTTTAGTAAAACAACTTTTTCCATTTCGCAGAAAACGTGATGGCGGACTACCGAAAGCAACGCGCGGCTGTGAAACTTGGTTTGTTTTTGGAGAAACCGACCTCGGAAGCTATTGAAATGCTTAAGATTGCGTGTGGGGATGCCGCTCTAATTAAAACCAGAGTCTACGAGTAGCTTCCACATTTTAAAAATGGAGAAATGTCAATTGAAGACCATCGCTGTTCAGGACGTCTCTCAATGCTTTCGTTCGTGAAGACCGTCGCCGAATCATTGGTCAGTTCTGTGAGATGTTTGGAATGACATGAAGCTCAATTCAGAGGAGTTTATGCATAGATTTGCACATGTTTTGAGCTTCAAAATCAGCTCGAAGAGGTCCCTGAATTTTTTCTAAATGAATCGTGATGCTATGTGATGAATCGTGGTGCTATGGATACGACTCCAATCAAAGCAGCAATCAAGCCAATGGAGGAGTTCCACCTCTCCTTGTCCCAAAAAAGCTCGCCAAGTGAAGTCAAACATCAAGACAATGCTCATTTGTTTCTTCGATTGCAAAGGTGCTGTTGATATCTTGCTCCCGTCAACCAGAAGTTCTAATTGGAGGTTTCAAAAAGATTGTTGGAGAGTATCCGGAAGAAAAGGGCAGATGTTTGGGGCACAGGCAATTGGTTTTTCTATCATGGCAATGTGCCGGTGCCCATCGCCCTCTCCGTAAAGCAGTTTTTGACCAAAACACCGAATCTAGTCCTCCTGCTACCTTTTTTGCTTTCCAGAATCAAAAGGGACAAGAAAGGAAAGCGAAAATTGCTGGAAGGACTAAAGGACATCCCGATAAGTCAATTTAAAAACTGTTTTCAACAATGGAAGAATCTTCCGCAGAAATGTGTTGTTTTCAATAGAGAGTACTTTGCAGATGGTCAAAATTTGGTGTAAAAATATTAATAAATAATGAAGTTTTGACGAAATTCCCGTTTTTTGGGTCCCCCTTGTAGAATATACATTATTTATTTCCGGTAATTTATGTTGAATTCGTCACACTACCAGTATCACGACCAGCCATTGACCAGACTCAGTAAGTGAATAAATTTCGATTATTTAATAACTACAACTTTCAATAAATGTCATTATATTTATATTTTTATTCTAGTTTTTGGAAATTTGATTGAGCTTTTACGTGTATTCATTTTGCGTATTTTAAAAATACCCTTGATTTGTATTTTGTTTACCATAAAATTATTCATTTGTGCTTACATATTTTCTTATTTCGTGTTGTTTCGTTTAAATAAATTGTACACTGGCGACAAACCGTTAAAGTTGACGCGTGACGCGTTGTTGATAGCAATGACAATATTTTTTTATTTCAAGGAATAAAAGCCCACGAAAATAAAACTGAATTCACGGATGACCCTTTTCATCATGGAGTGCAGTGAAACATTCAGTGGCTGAATTGAAACGTGGCCATATAAACATGGCTAATGAGAAATGTTTCGGGCGACCACAAAGTGTATCTATGGACAAAAAAGTTGAAAAAATTGAAAGTATGGGAGATTGCTGATCACAATCTAATGGTCAATGTGAAAATGAGAAAACTAAGTGTTTTCTGGGTGTCACGTTTGCTTACGGCTAACCAGAAACCCAACTGTGAGCTTGAAGGGTATGGCATGAGTCCTAAGGATTTTTTGAGGTCATTTATTAAGGGACATGAAATATGGTTCCGCTGCTACTGGTCTTGAACCGCAGTCAATGCAGTGCACTCAGAGGAAAAAACTGACTCCAAAAAAAGGGGAAATCATTGGAGGTTAAAAAAGCGAGAACATTTCTGCAATCGCAAGGGAGTTATCTTGGTTTTTATTCTAGAAGAAAAATGGCGATTAGGTGAGAGTACTAAGCAAAACAAGTGGACCCTTTCGACTCTACAATCGAAGAAAAACTTCCCGGTTTGCGAAAAAATAAAGTGCTGTTTCATTATCTCTTGTTCTCACAGGTACTGCTTTGAAGACTAAATTGCATGAATTATGATACAAAATTATCGATCATCCACCATATTCACTTGATTTGATACCGCATGGCTTTTTTTATTATCCAAATTGAAATTATCTATTTAAAAAATAAAATATCAGCAGCTGCTTCTTGGAGCAAACGATAAGAATCATTAGCATTTCGTTTGATTTTCTGCTTCTTCCTCCAATCCCTTTGTTTTTTCGGATTTGACGGAAGCCATTTCTTGCTTATTCGTCTTTACAAACTGTCAAACTAATTAATTAATTTAGTGCAGATAGATAGTTGATTACGAAAGATATGGTGGCATATTGGTCTTTTGAATCTTTAATAATCCACAGAGCGAAATTTCTGCTTGTTTGGCTGTCAACGTGCAATGAACAATAGTCAGGCTTTAAAAAAATAATCGAAAAATAAAATTCGAATTGCAGTGGGTCAAGGATATTTAGAAATTGTTAATTTTCCTATTGAGATCATACATTTTAGCTGTCTAAGCTAAAGTACAACTTGTTTCAGCAGCGTATCATAATCTTTGTTCATCCTCCTCATTTTAAGGAATTAAATTCCAATACCCAAAATATATTGATCCCCAAAAATGATTAAGATTCTATGGCTCCTTCCCTTTCGACTGAATCGTTGAAAATGACGGTGCATCAAAACAGTTTCAAGGACACCTTGAAAGACGCAATACAATTGGCTGGAATTTTTCAACCAAATGCATCGTACAACTTGTGTCCTTCTCCATTCACTCGTAGGCCTGCTTATATTGAAAAACTCACCACACATTGATGACGAATTTCATGAATGAAGCCAGCACATTTTCGTGTTTTACACTGGAATCAAATTGAAATGGCTAACGGGGAGAAAAAGCTTTAGTCCTCCCCTCCAAATTTTCACCACATACTCCCACAGTCTTCACACTTCTATCCTTCATGTGATGTACTATCGTAAGTAGCAGACCAGTGGCTCCAATCACTGAATATGTTGGGGGCTATCTCGCCGTCGTTGTTATTAGCATTCTTTGCTGATTTTACGTCACAAGCATGGGCACTCGCCACCATCGGCATCGTCATCATTGTCGCCGGAAACTGCTTTTTGGCGGAAGAACTCCAAGAATCACCATCACCACAACAACGATGAGTCGACGATGCCAGGACTTGGTATATTGTGGTGTTCTGGTTGTTGTTCGAAGCTGTTCAATACGGTATGTACACGCTGTCGTCATCGGATTGGATTGACTCAATACGGCATCCCTTGTCGAGCAAAACAGTTTCAGTCTAACGAAATCCGCCGTATTAGTAACATCGCGGTGAAAATGTTCCATTGTGAAGTATTGTGTTTACTTTGTGACTCTGCAACGATTCTTGAAGTGTTTGAAAATTGCCATTTGAAAGTGATTTAAAAAATAGTTCATGAACCTTAAATAAAAAATAATTACTAAAGATTGGATCAGTTTGTGATCATTGGATGGGAATACCGTAAAAAGTGATTAAATGCTCCAATCAAAATTCACAACACAAAATACACTTCAGAAAGCTATTAAGGGCTAAAAATAAATTTTTATTTACTTCGAAAATCGCTTAATTCATTAATCAAACAAACGCATAATTACAAACGTAGCATCTGGTTTAATTTGCCCATGCATCTTTTCCCGGTCAATTAGTCTAATGTCGATGCGTCAATCAGTTGTTCCTAATAGCATAGAACGAAAATAATCAACATAAACTGTAAAAATATTCAAGATAGGTTTCTAGCATCATGCGCATTTATTTAGTTTTCTTGTCTTAAATAATTTTTCTACATAAAAAAATTGATAAATACTTAATAATACCAGCCATTCTATAAATAAATACCTGAGAGCAATTCGCTTCAAACATTCATCTCGACATAATATTATGTACATTCAACGAATTCACATAGTAGAATTATATCTTCTTTGGCTGACGACCGCGACGACGATGTGAAAATTTTCAATCTGAAAAAGAAAAATATTCTCGAAATTTGACGTAAAAACACCGACCAACATTGCAGTATCTGTCTCTGCCATTGTGTTTTCATACGTGTGCATGATCAACGGTCTTCAGTTAAAAAATTGGATTTTTGTCACAACTGTGTCGTTTTGATTTAATGAAAAAATAATATCTGAAAATAGCTGTAGCTAAGGAGAAAACAATTAGTGGACAATTTTCATACTACTATGAATTTTATTGGATTACTAGAGTGCGCTCGATTGGTCAGATAATTTTATTGCGGTGGTGAATAATCAGTGATCTGAGACGTGGAAAATTTATTTCACTGTGACCGCGCAGGTATATTGAGTGAATGGATATTTAGATGAGTTATAATTGTGATTTTCGGCAGTGGGGCTTACAAGTGAACGTGTATTCGATTTGTAACGATTTTGTAAAAATAGAACACTTCATTCACCTTTGGCAAAAAAAACCATCCGTTGCTCTCACCGGAAATCACCGAAATAAAACTAACACTAAACATCGTGTATCCACCCTTGACCGAATGAATGAAGATCAGTGACCACTCATGCGTGAAACACAAGTATGTTCTAACGATCTGTTGTGCTTTTCTCAGTCTTGCCGGGAAGTGATGATGGTGACAAGTGATCTAAATTAAAATCAATTCGATTCCGAATTTCGATAGTGCTGCGATCGCGATCAAAGTCGACGCATATATTTCTCGATCGACCGGGCAAATATTTCAAATTCACGGTCGTTCAATAGAATTTAATTGATCGAAATGCGGGTGCTTGCATCATGTCAACTTTAATTGCCATGCAGATTTACGAAACGATCGTTGATCTTATTGTCTCTTGAAATTCAAATTAAATTCCATTGCGGGATTTTCCGATGTGGTCTGTTGTTTGATCTCTGCGTGTTTCTCGAAGTGTATCATTATTCCGAACGATTGCAACTAACGTAGCTAATTGGATAAATAGAAATTGTTCTTAGTGTTATTGTTGCTGGTGGTGGTGATTTATTTAAGTGAGTTTATTTGCTGGTGAATTTTTGTGCTTGTAACAAGTTGAAGAAGTGAATGTGATCAGTGCGTTATTTTCATTGTGATACAAAATAGTTAAAGTGAGTGAGTGACGAAAGGAGACAAGGTCTGGCTGACAGAGATAAGTGTGGATGAAATAAAAATTAGCTAGCGAAGTATAGATACATAGCTGAAAATAAATCTGATGAAGCAGGCGGCAGAAGAGGAGCAGAGAAAAAGAAAATTGATGGACGACATCAGGTGCTGCATGAATCTGCTGCGCTGAAAATTGTCGAGGTACAATATGCTTGAAAATTGAAAAGATTCACTAGCTCGAATTGATTGTACATGTTGATTTTTAAATTGACTCAAATATTTTCATCTAGTTCATAAATTTACTGAATTGTATTTAGGCCGGCGAAATGTTTTTTGTTCCACTCGATCTTGACATGCTTTATTTGTATTTCACAACGTCTGCATTGTACTTGAGTCTATTTTAGCATTTTCCATGTTCTTCGAAACAAATGTTCATGCAGGTCATGCTTTCATCGTCATAACCAAGCTGATTTTTATTTCAGAAGAAAAAAAAAGCAGCTATTAAATTAAATTACAGCATCATGAAATTTTCGGTTAGTAGACGAAATCAATAAAAATTGATGATTAATGGTAGTGTCAAATCATTTTTTTGTTCGTCGTTTTTAGCTGCTGGAAGTTTTTGAAAATAATTGTCGGTGACACAGAATAAGCCAATATTTTTATACCTTCTGAATTTTTTTTTTATACATTTCAAAATTTATAAAAATATTTTTTTTTTCTTGAAATACACCCACGGTCAAATAATAAATTACTGTCTTCTTAACATTTTCGTATTTTATTTTAAGAATTTTTCTTCGTTATATTTTTTTCCTTTTCTTCTCAATATATCTACCAACTTTCGCGCGAATACAAATATGATTTTGATCTGTGCAGTTTTTTAAGTTGTTGCGTCAAAATATGAAAATTCAGATATTAATGATTGCAATAAATTGGCAATTTAATTTGGATCTAGAGACAGGATTTGATGTAAGTGGAAGTTTTTTTTCCCGTGTTATACAGGCGAGTTTCCGTCGTTGTTCTATTTACAGAAGATCTTCAATACTTACTTAATGATAAGGCTACCTAATGTGAAAGTACAATGATTGATGTTTATTTAATGTTTAGAAAAATTCCAAAGAACATATTCAAGGTTTTCGGTGACAGATATATTTTGATGTGGGTGAAAGACATAGTGAAAGTTGTATGAAAAATACAAAAGCTCAATGGATCTCAAGTAGAGTTGTTTTGAAAATGATGTTTCGAGATGTTTGTCCTTATGCTTTTTGTTGTGAATGTTATTATTCATAAAATTCGACGCAAATAATAGAATAAAGCGCAGGAATTTGTCTAAGAATCACTCTTTTTATGAGAGTAAATAAAATGATCAATGTAAAAAATTCTCCTTGTATTTAATTTTATCGTGATGATTACCAACATAATTTTTTGTGTTTCGTTGCTGGTTCGTTGGATGATGGACAACAGGTAAACGTCATCTACACGGGTTATTCTAAGCTTAGGCTTTTGGCAGGGGCAAGCTGTGCTGTTGGATAAACTTCGCCAATTTAGCATTTATGATATCCTACACTTCTGGATCTCTTCATACATTGTTAATCGCGCTTGTCTTGTCAAGTTTGTGGTTCCGCACCTTTTTATCCCTCATTTGGTGTTCCCCAAGGTTTTATTCTTCATTTTCTCTTGTTCAGTCTGTTTGTTCATTACCGTTCTAGTTTATTTGTTTATTTTGTTTGTCAAATCAGCTTAGGTTTAGCTGATGTCCCGTTTATAAGTATAATATTCGCTATTGCCCTTATGAAGAACGCTTTCAAATCATAAACATTTATTTGCTACGTACTCACAAGTTATTCTTTGATGAATATTTCCTTTTTAAACTCTATATTGAATTACTTTCCTCTAATATTCCTGTTTCGGCGCAGAAATGGATCATCTAGACCGAAATTGGTATTTTCAGTCATGAAAATGAGTGGATTAAGATAGTCCCCAAATGCTAGCTACACTTGCCGTTAATACTAGCTATCATTGAGGATCTATGGAGATTTTGATGTATTCAATTGTTGTAGAATGGATCAAAACCATGGTACACTGGGAAGGGGTGAAATGGGAATCAAATTAAAGAAAACGCTCTTTTTTGGCGGATTGTATACGACTACAGTTTATTTCCATCATTCAGTGTATTTACAACAAATTCATTGAACTAAGTAAAAATACAATTTTCATAATAACAGCAAAAAATGAATGCATCGAATGAATGTGTTGCAAATTAATTTGAATCAGCAAATAACCTGTAAGAAATAATTCTACGTTAACATAAAAATATTGACCTATGAAATGTGGACGTTCGTTAATTGCATAGGTCAGTGAAATGCATATTAGCATTCTGTAGCTGTACTTTGCTCAGGAACTGCACAATTTCTATTTCCTATCTTGTATTAGTATATCATCGTCGTACCTGAATTAAGTGCACTTTTCCTGTTTTTTTGCATATACAAATGTATTTTTTCACTAACCGTTCTTTGGATGTTTGGAAGATACGATGATCACCATCTTTGTTCTTTTTTCAAATCCTTCATGAGTATTAAAAGGCGTATTCTATGGAATTCGTCTGAACCTGATCACTTATAATTTACTAATTTATTATTGCTACTGTTTTTATTTTGCCGATTTATTATGTAAAATAAATGTTTTGTTTTACTGAATGGTCCTTATTTTATTACTTTTCCAGTTTGTATTTGGATGGAATGAAAAAATAAATAAATGAATAAATAAAGATACTTGCCCATATTAACATTGAACTTTTGAAATTAAACCTGGATTTATATTTCATATATACTCGTATATCCTATTGTTAGTTTCAGTCAAAATTTAAATGTTTATCCAAAAGATTGTCTATCATTTGTACCATATATTTGACGCGAATGATAATCTCAGCTTCGTTGAAGGATTTGTTAAAGATAATTTCAGACGCTTATTATCCTTGATCTAGAATTTTCTACTCAAAAAAGCTCTACAATGCAGTCAGAATCTGACCATGTTTTTAAATTGGATTCACGTGTTTTGATGAGATGTATGTTTCATAAGCTATACATTTTTTTACCACCTCTTTTTGTCACTATAAGATAAAATGTAATTTGATGTCTGTCAACATAGCTTTGCTTCTTGAACAGCTGAAAATCAAAGCATAAAATAGAATTAGCCTTACATGCCTTGAATTCATATTTGACTTTTACTTTGTTTTCAGTACATACGTGTGTTTTCGTAGAAATCAACAGGGTTGAAAAATAAAATTTTATATTAATTCATTTTAAAACTTTTTAGTTTAATAAATTTTATTTGGGGTAAAATGATGGTTTTTGTACCTCACAGATGATCCACCAGTTCCTGGTTATGAGTCTAACATGCATTATGGTGTTTGGAAAATTCTTTCGCATATTTCAAAACTCTACTTTCGCGGTATAAAATGGAGGCAATTATATAATACAATTATATATTACTTTTCAGTCTGTAACATATTATCCCTTTTCATTTTTTCGAACATTTTGTAGTAGGAATTCAATTCAAATTTTCAGTTTCAATCATTTTAATTTTGACAATTGTTCCTTGAATCTTCTGATTTAAGGAAACGGGTTTTTAGCCATGCGATGCTTTAGAGGTGCGTTTCATACGCGTGAAGCTTCTGAGAAAAAGATTGTCGTCATCTTCATTTCATGTCCGAGAGCGGGTCGTCAAGAAAACGTCAGTATGCTTCGTAAAATCATACCATTCGGGGTATTTTTTCACATCCCCCATGAGCTGTATGTCGCCGTCTTCCATCGAACTTGCAACAACGGCTATTCGTTTGCCTTGAGGTCTGCAAGGTAATGGTAGAGCATATAGACTAACAAATAGAACGGAAAGCACGATATTTTCCAATGGGTGGGAAGGGTATGATGTTGAGGATTTACGGATCAGCTGGTGCCTGAAAAGAGGCCGCACAAAAAAGTACGTTTTTTATATATGATAGTAAGAAAAGCATATTCTCGGCCCTGATACAAAATGTGAATGTATGCCTAAAAAGAACCAAAACCAAATAAGTTTACTTTATCATATGCCAAAATGAGAGAATCCTATTCTCGGCCATGGCAATCGACCAAAAAGAACATTTCTGTTATATTTATGCCATCAACTATCAGCTACACGGATATATACATTCTAACCTGTCATTTGAGATATGCTTCTCTCACTTTTGCATATGATAAAGTGAACTTATTTTGTTTCGGCTCTTTTTAGGTGCCAGCTGATGGTAAATCCTTCACTCCCTATCCTTCCCTTCCATCAGGGGAATATCGTATAATACCGTTCTTTCCGTGCTATCTATAGTATTTATGCTATGCCTAGGTTGTGACGACCAAGAGTAGAAATATCGCACCCTGGACGATAGCTCAACGACCCATGTGCGGAGTGCCTTAGGCAGAAGTTTGTTTATAGAGGTAATTTTAAGTGTTTTTACATGAGAATAAGATGTCGTCCAAGAGATTTCTGTATCTATTATGGGGCAGCATTGTGTCATCAGGGAGGCTCTGCGAGCTAAGTTTACCTTTTTTTTTTATTGGGATACAATTATATTGTCTGAAATAAATTGGCTTATAGTTTAGCGCATTATTTAGTAAACATTTAACTGCTGCATTGAAATCTTTTCATTTAGATATACTCTTTATGTTCCTTCTTATTTTAGTTTCTTCTTTGCAGATAATTATTTTTTTGGAAGAAGGTCTTACTGCGGAAAAAATACCCAGTAGGTTATTTTGGCCACTATCTTTCTGTAAATTAGTTTCTTGAGCAGATAGCAGAACTCGTATTTATTAACTAAAGTATTTTGTTCTCCATTAAATTGAAATATTTCTTCCTTACCAGATATTAATGGACGAGTTATTTGTTTCATTAAAATTTTGACTGCAGATTTTTAGTATGGCACAGTGAATTTGAGTGTTTTGATAAGTAAAGCTACGCAAAAATCCGTTTTTGATTCGAATAAACTAAGCACATTTTTTTGTAATCCGTTTGTTTTTTCACAAATTCGTTCGCTTTTATTTACAGGGGACGGGAAGTTATTTGCTGTAAATGATAGTTCTTGAAAACCTGTTTAATACAAACCGCTGCCAATTAACTAGCTCAGTAAAACCTGGTTTAACAACTAAATAAGCTAAATTCAAGACTTTTCACTTAAACTTTTACATGCCAAACTTCAAGTAAATGATTATATTTCTCCATAAACCTCTGAATTGGACTTTCAGCTGTCCCTGGTCCACACAAAATTTGATAAATATTTCCGGGGCTCAATTTCTACATTGGCTGATGACTTTTTGCTCGTTGGTTTTAACAGAGTCTCGTTTCGTTATTGTGATCGCGTTTCTAAAAAATGATGCAACAAATGATAAGGAGGAATAAGATTTCTTACCTGGAGCTGTAGAGGCTGATTTCCAGAACATATTTCACATCGTTCCTTCCACATTCGAAGCATTGTTGATGGTTATTTCAATGACTGGGCTAAAAAATAGATAAGAGTCGAAAATTGGCCCTGTTAATTACATCTTTTTGACGAGCTTAAGATTTTAAATGGACCTCGTTTTCCAGAAACGTGGCTGCTGTGGTCGCTCAAATATGACAATTTCGCTTTTTTCACGGTTATATTAGGGCATCACTGGAGCTTTCTTTGTTGACATCCTCAGATTGTGGCCAGATGTCAGAAGGACGTAATCGTACACATTTGCTTTAACCTCACGAAAAATATTTTTGCTTGGATTTTCTGAAGCAATAATATTGAAAAAATATGGGTCCAAGGATGCAGTTCTGAGAGACAGCAGAATTAAAGGTTACAAAAGCCCATCTGTTGTGAAGAAAACTGGACACTTGTTACATAACAGACCTAGAGAGGTTCAAAGTAATAGCTTTGTGGATCAAGTCATCCATCTACACTGAATGGAAATCATTTTCTACATGCATGAAACTCATCGTGATAAATTTATCCCCAGTCTGTGGTGTTCTTCTGTTATATGATGGTGCCGTGCCGTCTTTTGAAGCCGAACTGCTCTTCATACTAACAACTACTAACATCAAATACTCCGTAAATTACTCTTTTCAAATGTTTTTTTAAGTTACGGAGAAGATAAATGAATCTCGACACACTAATTTCATTATTGCCAGGCAAATCTAGAAAAGGAATGATTTTGAAGAAAGAAAAAGAGAGTTTCATCATCATAAGTTGGATACATTGTCTAGATGACTTTTTAAGTCTTAAGTCAGAGTAGTAGATACACTGAGTTGACAAAAGTATCATTCTTAACAGGGAAGTTGGAAAAGTTCGTCGAGGAAAATTCGGAAACTGAGCTACTCTAAGCTCTACGTGGTTAGTAAAATTGGGACCCTCATTGTATTTTTCACCATCAAACAGCACACAGAGATGGTGTGCAGTAGCAGTGGCATTCTCGTCAGGAAGACCCCCACCATCAACCGTGAATGTCAGCACACACCCTTTCTTCCTCATTATCTTATTGATACTCCTGAATTTACGTTCAAAGCATCAGTTGAGGTGCGCTCTGGTTTAAGCCACAATGACAATAAGTAGAATGTAGTTTGAGAAATGGTTTTCACCTGTCGCTGTTCGTAGTTGAAAACGTTAAGTCTTCGACGGTAAATACGTGTAAGCCATTTTCGCATGGACTTGCACCAGGTAGTTTAAAAGAGAATATTTTGATAGACAAAAAGGAGTTTTGGTGGGCAAAGTTTCTGGTTGCGCGAGGGACCATGATTTCGTGGGTGGGTAACTTTGATGGTATTGATGGACTGTTATGTCAAAATATTTTTATTTCAGGATAGAAGGAGTATACTCACTTGTCTTCTTTACACATTGCTCGTGCCTAGGTGCTTCCTATAGATCTTACTGAAAAGTAGTATATTATGCGTAAACAAGTTATGATGGAAAACTGCTGCTGAAAAGGTAGCACAATATATTATTACGATGGGTATGACAAAGTAAAATTTAATTTTGTGTGGTTTTTCGTATCTTTAGTGTAATTTTACTTACAAAGCTTCTAGTAAATTTTCTCATGTAAATTTATGCATCTACTTGTGTCATGTGTACAGTTCTTTTTCATGTGAACTAACCTCTAATTATAGATATTGTTTTCGCAGTTAGTATGATTGGCCGCTTATCATCAAAATGTGAAAATCAAACCAGTTCCATGACAATTATGAAAAGACAGCTTACCACACACAGCATTAATTTACAGTGCCACACAGTTATTTCAGTAAACTTTGCTATGCACTCATTGCTATATATAAAACACATTAATATGTACATATATAATGACAATATGATCTACTTATGCGTATGTGATATGAGCAGTTTACAGGGTACTGGAAGGGTGCACTGTGCTTCCTTTCAGTTGGATATAATAATGGATGCATAGGACAGTGTACTGAAATGTACTGTGTGGCACTTTCAATGTGCGGTGTGTGCTATGTGCTGTTTTGTCCGGCACTTGTGGCAATATGTGTGTAAAGCCGGTGCCAAACGATGCGGTGAACGTTTGATTCAAACTTTTGCCTCCAACTTTTGAGTCAAATGTTGGACGGTTGACATGGCAAGTGCTCTGCTACACGGTGGATCAAATTCTTGATCCAATACATTTGATTCCAGTGTTGGTTCAATTTTTCGTGCACATTGATTTTGTATCATAAATTATATTACTTTTGTTAATTTCAATTTAATTGATAGCACGAAATGGATAACATAGTATAACAATTATAATATTAATCTAGAATGATTGTTTTAAAAATCATTATCTATTGAAATTTAAATTGATACTTAACTAAAATATGTAAGCAATAAAAATGCATACCTGTCAAAACACAACAAAAATCTGATTCAATTGTTGGAACGAATCGTGTAGCAGTTCACCAAATGTCTTCCAATCACACCTTCCAGTGACAAAAAACCCTTTGAAGCGGACAAAAAGACAACGTTGGAGGATGTTGGTAGCATCGTTTGGCGCTGGCTTAATAGTGTTTAATTTGTTTTGTTTCAAGCTATCGTTCGCTTATAGTGATCGTAGTAAATAGATCAAGATAAGCGCGAGTTGCACTGAAACCATGATGATTGTTTTTACTTTTACCAAGCAAAATGACATTGGTAGCGTTGTTTTTTAAATAACGGTGTACTTAATTTTCCTTGGTGATTTCTAATAAAATTGAATCTATATCTAAACAAATGATATGATCGATGCTGATTTTGCAACTTATCAACAAATCGAAATGATCAAACTAGGCATAAGCTAGTATGTAACAGCAAAATTAGAAAAAAATCAAACGACTTGCATAGCATAAAATTCATGATCATCATAAAATCATGTTCCGTAATACTGTTGGCTATTTATTGATTTATTTCCGAAATTGCTTGGGATTTCAGATGTTTTATGTAAGATACGGAATGTCCATAGATATTTGTAACTGAAAATAGATACCAATCAATCATTTTCCGATGTCCCTACGCACTGAATCAGCAAATCGTCTTCTTTCACATAATTCTTTGTTTCTCATAGGTGTGCATATCTATGCAAACTCGTATGTGTCATAATTGATCAAGATAAAATAATAGATAGCAGCCATATACTTTTCGGTCGCATGGTACACATTTTATTGATGAAAGTATACCCTACAATATGCAATTTTTTTCCCTGCTCAAAAAGGTAAATGTCTGAGCAATTTGTTCGGGATTCAAGAGCATTGTTTTGTTTAAAAAAATAAAAAATATACCATAATGTTAAAGATTTTTGATACAAACTGTCAAAACTAGTTTTAATTTATCGCGTCCATAGAGAAATTTTTTGGGAAGGATTTTTTTCAGCAGAAGCTTGAAGCGGAAAACTTTTGTATGCGATATAAATTGAAATGACTAGATCAATGATTAGCCTAAGAGAATATTCGAAAAAAGCTTAATACTCCTAATATAGTTTCAAATTCCACTTGAAATCAGAAAATAATGATTCTCGTTCGCATAATTGTCATTTAATAAATTTTTTTTTATTTTATACTTGATCAAATTATTTAATACTCAGTGATTTACGTTATATATTAATTCAAAATATGATATTCACCTTCACAAAATATTTCCCAACATGCAACCGCTTCATTTTAACTTTTGTTGTTTAACTTGAACTACTTGAGACTTGTGCAACATTTATTCAAAAATTGATTCAAATCTAAATAAATAATATATAAAGTACATAAATGACTTTACTTAAATAGTAGTCTAGAAAATAAAAAAAAACTCTTCAAACTTCGAAACATTGCACTTATCACTAGTACCAAATACTGTTAACAGCTCCAGAGATACATATGTTTGTATGTCCATTGTTATAAAAACCGTGGCTCAGAGCTTTGTTGAGGGACATCTGATTGATAATAATTGATATGTAATATAATAAATAATATATTTATAATAATTCGATAGTGATAATAACCTCTATGTATGGGCAGGTTTGTAAGAATAGTTTGAGACAGGATTTGGCTGCGCACACTGATAATGTTAGTCTGGAACAAAATAATGATGTTGATTAGTAAGAACATAAGAATCATTTGGAAGAGGTATTGTGCCATTCTAATTGACTGGCCAAAAATACACTCATGTTGAATTGTTCGACTTCATGCTTTCCCGGGAGAATTATTCCAAATTAATTCTTCGAGAATTCACGCGCTATCTGTTTTGTTTTCGTCAATGGGATTTTCGCTGTCAACTTCATTGAGGGCTTGGCTGGAGGAGGTCACATGAAATGTTTCGTCGCGTGTGAGTTCGACTGCATATTAGCTCTTCTGCAATCGGTTCCTGTAATGCCGCGTTTACACACATGGCAAATGTTGGCGAGCCGAGTGTGTAAATGGTCCCCTTGTTTATTTTCGGCTGTTTTTTTTACATACGAAGATATGGAGGGAAGTTATTTCACAAGTTCCTCGACGAAACGTTCGCCATATGTGTAAACCAGGCATGACAAAAATACGTAAATGGTTAAAACTCCGACTTGTATGTTTGGTTTTGGCGCAGGTTTGTCGCTATTTCTTGCATTAGGTTTATTTTTCTTTTCTTTTTAAGCATTTCACGAGAATCGTTGGTTGACCAGGAGGACGTTTCAACCATTCGTGTAATTTTACTCTTCCGCCGGTTACTTAAGCTTTGTGAGGGCGCTTATCCAGCCAACACTTGAGACGTTTGGAATAGTCTTTAGAATCCTGTCCCAAGTCCAGCATACTCTTCCATTTTGAACCTCAAATTATTTTTAAAAAGTTCCCCAGAATATTTTTTTCGAACTTGTAGCGAATGCGTTTGAGGTTTGATACTACTATTTTAAGGTATTGTTGTTGGAAAGTAAAATTACTCCATAGAAAGATTAATTTTGAATATTTTCTTGTCGAGATCAAGACTTTTATAGGACATTTTGCACTGGCATATCGTGAAAATTTAGCTTCAGGATCCTTGAGAATTTACAATCTATTAGGGTGTAGCAGGATCAATATTCTCACCAACATTTTTGTTTCCGTTTTTTAAATGATGTTATGGTCAGGTTTTTCTTTGCCAGAATCGGATATTTTGTATGACCTATTTCACATTTGTCGGAAAGCAATATTTGCTCTTCATATCTTGGTTAAATCGTAAACAAGCTATTCGAAAAAAAAATTTTCACAGAGAATTGATCGGAAAGATGAGGCAAATTCGGTTAATTTTTAGTTGAGGTTGCCAAGATAAGTACGATACCATTGAATGTTGATATGATAAGCATCTTACGATAGAAATGAGCAACGAAATTTCATTTTTCCTAAACGTTAAAACTTTAAGCACGAAGGTACCATATATAAATTTAACGCTAAAAATCTTTTCATTTTCATAATTTTCGATCTAATCAGAATACAAAAATCACAGACTTAGCCGTTTGCAATGTGAATCAGATTTTATATAACGTTTTTGCCGGCGCTAGCAAAGACCTGCCAGCACTAGTCGACCATAATGAAATCGAAGCGAAATCTTCACATTTCACCGAAAATCAGTTTTTCTGGTGGTGTCTACGCTCTTGAGCTTTTTTGATCAGCTTTCTTTTACAGTCAAGTTCATGATTTGGATTTGACGAAATTGCGGTCCTAGTTTATCTTGTTTGACAGTTGTTCATAAAAAATTTTTTTCGTTAATTTCTTCCTAATAAACTCTTGTAACTTAATATATTTTATTTGAAGGAGCAATTTAAATTTTCATGATTTTTTCTACTAAGATATTTAGATGGTTATAATGATTGTAAATCTTCTTCTTCAGTGTCTATTAGTTTTACTTGTAATAACTCTAAGAATTATTTGAAAAAAAAATGGAAACGTTAATTTTTTTTGATTTAACACTTTTTCAATATTTATGTTCTCATAACTTTGATCTATAAAAGAAAAACAGCTTAAGTTACCCTAAATATTTGGCTAATTAGGAGAATTTCTGAGGAAATGTTCATTGTTTGTTCATTTTAGTGCAAATGATAGTTATTGATGCTACCACGAACTCCTTGGGATCAAAACCTGCCAGAATTAAAAATCAACAAAAAATCACAATTAAATTCAAACAAACTTTTTATCACCCTACGACATTGCAGATGGTGACATGGTGCAAAGAAAATTTTACGCTAATGCACTTTCAATTCATGGTATTCATAATTTGTGCCACAAAATTTATTCAAATGCAAAACTTCTTGCGGTATAATAGCTTGAGTAATTTCCAAGTTTTTAATGCCTGCTTTTTTTTCGGCGAAACTTTTTTATGGTCTTTGCATGCGCCAAAATAATCATTTCACGTCATTCGATTCACTCTGCTTTCTTTATGAAAATTCTGCATTGATGTGCAAAAGAATACGATTCTGAATCACGCTTTCGCTTGTTTGGTTTTACTTAGGGTTTAGGTAGCACTGGCGAAGAAAAAGTTATTTGCCTCCAGAACAGAATCGAAAGAGTATGTTCGTTACTTATTGTGTTAATTTGTATTATTAAAATTTCAATTAAATTTTTTTGCGAGCGTTGTGATTAAATTGAACTATTTTTAAGATTCAGCTGAGAAGATAAATGTACTGGTCTGTTTAATCCTAGTCAAATAAATATTTTATGATGGTAAACGTTGGAAAAGGGGCGGAGGGGATTCCTGTATGCTCTGAGGTTACGTTCTTTTCACTGAGTTGTTTACAGTTAGCCCACATTTCGTTTAAGAGCACTTTCCATTTTTCACATAAGTCTCATTCAGGCCGTATTATTTTCAGGATTAGGAGCCATTCTTTTATTATACTCAAATCACCAGCAGCTGGTAATTTTATGATACAATTGGAGGAAAGCAATAAAAGTGATATATTTTGTATTTGCTATTTGATGAAGAAGCTTTGACGAAACAGAACGTGCCTTGTTAAGGACTATTTTGAGCCATTCATTTTGGTTCACTTGTGGTTTACTCTTGTGACTGGGTGCGCATTGGTTTCATACAAGTGAAGCGTAGAAAATAAGGGGTTGAACAATTAGTTTATTTAGCATGAATTGGTTAGGAATAGATAGTTTTGATTTTCTATTTGTAAACGGATATGGTGAAGGAACATTTTTGATGACTTTTGAGCCGGTTGCCTCAATATAGGCTTTAAAACTTAGCTTCGAGTCCAATATCCTCCCGAGCTATGTTTGCCGTTTTTCCTTAGAAACGGAATATCCAACAACTTTTTTTGTCGCACGAAATCTCACTGGAATTTCGCACTTGGAGGACGAACGCTGAACTTTTACTTTAAAGGATCCTGTAAATTTTTTTCAATATTTTCCGTTTTAAGCTAAGCATATTTTAATTTCTTGACAGATATCGATGTGTCGAGGATAGTCTGCCCTCTTTTCTAGACCGATAGACACTGAAGAAGTGGGCAGATTAACCTCGACATATCGATATCTGTCAATTATAATATATCTAGCTTAAAAAGGAAAAGATTGGTTTTAAATTAAACTTTAATGAAGCAAATTTAATTTCAACTCTAAAAAACGTGTCAGCCGGATAAACTTTTTGTTGTTGGACCAATTATGGTAACAATGAACCAATCACTGCAATAAGTAAATGCTTTAACGAAGTTTACTCTATGTTTGATTTTCATTTATCTATAGCATCACTCAAACGAATTCTGCATAAGAATGATTAATTAATATTGTATACGTATAGTCTCGATTAGTCGAAATTAATAAAAATGAAAATGATGACAAGTTATGAAGAACTACGAGCTGCATTATTGAAATGAAACTAATAGTGGCATCTAAGGGTAAAGTTACTACTAGTAAGATCTCAAGCTGATGGATTACCTCTGAGTGGAAAGCAAATATCTAGTGTGTGGATATAAAGGTTTTGTTGCGTTACTAAATCGTATATAATCTTCCCAGTTTTGGTAGCCTCAACATAAATTGAGAGGCATCAGAGCTTCTGAGAAGAAAGGTTTTCCTGATTTAGCGAAGCAAAATGACGGAGCTATGTTAAAAGATCCAAAGTTTAATTAATTTGATTTGATTCATTTTTTTTTGTAGCATTAAAATCTTTTAATTCAGAGATCAGTTTTTGCTTTAATAGCTAAACAAATTTCAGTTTCTTGATAGATATCGATATTTTCGGAGTAATCTGCCTTTTTTTAGTGTCCATCCAGATTCGATTAGGAAAAATCGAATATTAATTCAAAATAAAATTATGAATTCTTATTTTATGTGATTTTTTTTATTATTATTTTTTTTTTGGGTTTTTGATTGATAGGTCCAGTAATAGGCACTTTATTCATTAGCAGGACATTTATTAGTTTATAGGTCGCGAATCCACGCCTTCCAGTAATTTTTTGCACATAATTTTTAGTAAAACATACCCATTGCATTTGCGAAACATGTATCAGTAGCTGTTTGATACTTACTTGAGAGCTCCGGCACCACCAACGCCACTGACAGGTGCTTATCGACATCGGATGTTACGTTCTTTTAAGTTTCAAGGAACTTTTTCAATAAACAGGGTTGGCTTTCTCCATAAGGTAATCGCCATCGGGTCACTTTTTATCAAATATCACTTCTGCTAGCTTTTATAGCTTTATTTCCAAATAATAGCGTATTTAAAAACCGTATTTACAATTAAGGAGAAAAGTCATCTTTTCGAGAAAAACACACGCAGCCACTTACGATGAGGTTAAGCTACTGAGTAGTTCTCTTGCCCGCAAACTTCCACCTCAACATACCATTCGGGAATGGGATGATGTCAATATCGAATGAGAAATACGTTTCAGTAGTCATTAGTCGAATTCATCAACGGTAGTCAAGCAAAATAAGTAATAGTTTTCTTTGTTCTCATCTAGCGGGAGTAAGTTCCGATGTTTTTCAATTAATATAAATCGAAAATTGCGGTTTCACGATTTAATTTTTTCGATATTGTATCGCAAATCCGTTGATTTGTTCCCTTAGTTATTTTTCGTTTAGTTATTTCACAAAGTTTTATCTGATTACTTTTAAAAACTGAACTGAATAAAACGTTTGTGAAGCTGATAAGTTTCGTATCTTCATTGGCATTAGAGAAAAAAGAAGCAATTGAAATTTTTAGTTAGAAAACTGAATCTCAATGATTCCAGGAAATTTTTGCACGTTAGTGAGGCAAAATTTAGACATACCTGTTCTTACTATTATTCCATGTGAATGAATCTCCATGAATAATTTTCTATTTCAATTATAAATTTTGGTTTTCCTTTTTTGAACGTAAAAATGTTAAGTGTCGTTAAGTTTATTTAAAATTTCTTATATTGTGAAATTAGCTTTATGGCTTATTTGGATTCGTCATAAGGAAACTTATACATCGTTTAAGAAGAAATGGAAGCTGTTATACTTGAAATAACCGGCTTGAAAATTTGACCGTGAAAATCTTTAAAGACGCCATTACATCTAACTTTTTATCCTACACCATAGTTTGTCTAGATCAAATTAGTTGCATCTCGCATTTTCAAAATAATAAATTTATTTGCCGTTTTCAAATAATTCTCTAACTTGAAACAAGTAAATTTCGCACTATCTAGCGACACAAACACAGCTTCAAATTAAGATAAACTACAAATGTTTATTCAAACAAACCCATATCTCTTCATCTGCCACCACCCCATTTCATGTTCAACACAATTCTTTGTCCAGAGTCTGCAAATATTAAGCATTCTCGACATAATAATTGTTGGAAGGTCTGTAACCAACGAACAACGAGAGAAGTCATGGACATGTGAGTAAAGGTAGTTTCTACGCCGTTGCACACATGCACTCCTCGTTTTCACACCGTTACCCCGAGGAAACATATTTTAAAGTTTATTGTTCTGGACAATTGTGCTATAACAATTCGGTAAAAATATTTTCGCACTTGAAATCAACAAGCTGAGCTGCAAACAAACGACAGGAAGCTAACAAACAGCTTTGGTTTGGGCAAAAGAAGAACACGACATCGCATCGTTGTATCCTTGCTTTTTTCAGTCAGAAGTCCTATAGTGAAGCTGAAAAATTTCCGTAGCAGACATTCAGTGATTCATGAATTTATTGTGCTTCGTTTGTAGATTTATACAAAAGTGTACGTACAGTGTTGTGAAGAATCGTGCTGAGCAGTTTTTCGTTTCATGATACCCTTTCTCATTGCCGTATCCTTGTCCTAAATGTGTCTTTCCGAATCGACAAAATGCGTTTTGCTCTGTGTCTATCTTTTATCACAAGAACGACAATGGCAATGACGATGACAATGACATTCTAGATGGTGAGTGCTGATGCTTGCTGTATAGCAGACTAAAGTCGCACACAGAACTTGCAATGGCTAAGCGAAAAACAAAAACTGAAGGACATGGTTTCACAACTGATTCTCACCAGGACTGCCAATAACTGGTGCACTGTTCCTGGTTAGTATCCATTACGGTTGAAATGATAAATTGTGAAATCGTAATTGCTACATGGCTGTGTCCTTAAACGTGAGAAGATACAGATTCTGTGCTACAGTCTCAAGGCTAATACGACTGAGAGGTGTTTTGTTTTTGGTAAAGGAAAAGAGCAACGAGCTACTAGGCAAAAGTGCTATATTTAGACACACCAACAATTGTTTTGTTCTAGTGGTAATTGGTTTCTGCAATAGCAAAGAAATTAGTTTGAGAACATGTTTTGTTAAATCAGCTGAGTTGGTTATTTTGTAAGCTAAAAAGCAAAGCAATCCCACGACAACCCTCGTACGGGTCTAGGGGCTCAAGCTGGTAGAGAGCTGCATTACAATTTTTTTTTAATCATTGTGGATACGAGTGTGGAGTGATTAGTTCCACGACTCACCTTACCCCTGAATTAAATCAGGTACCTAATCAGAGATAGGTGAACTCAAAGCTTGGTGCGCGGACCCTCTTACGAACCTGGATTCGAGCCAGGGACCCCACATGCAAAAAGCCAGTGCTCTACCCACTAGGCTACTCAAGCTACATCCTACCATTTTGTAATTCTGCTGGAGGAAATCGAAATTGTTACTAATCGGATTACCACCTAATTAGTGTTCGTTCAACCAAATCAACTGGCAACGAAATTCGCTATATTATTCCAAACAGGAAAACAGGTCAAATCCCTGCTTTACTGTGATTTTCCACAAATTACGCAGGAATTGTTTGGATTTTCTCTTCGTTAATATTTTGAGCAAATATTATTTTCTAACAATCAGAACCATATTCTTGCCACCTGGTAACGGAGAAATCGGTGAGAAATGCTACTAAAGTATGAGACGATTTATAGAACATAGTTTGTCTTTTATCTTTTACATGAGAAGATCTAACGAAAATATAAAAGTCTACCTAAAAAAACTTATTTGCCTCAGCCGACCCAAAACTATGATATTCGTGTTGTGTCTTTAGTGGTGTAAAGTGTCAATGCCACTATGTCAGTGGCATTCTACTGAAGCATTTTCGCTAATATTTGCACCGTCCCCGGACTCATGGGAAAATTGTCGGAACACTCGAATCATCCACAGCAAGATATGACAGGACTAAGAAACAAACAAACAAAAACACACAAGAAAGAAAAACTCGAGAAAATACAATCCCGACCATCATCATAAACGAAACGGCAACCAACTTGAGATGAGAGAGTCTTTAACGTTAAAACTGTTTCAAAAGGACTTTTGTCATTCTAATTACATTTTATTATCCTCGCTGTGAATTAGCTCTGTAAGCCCATGCTATCTCATCACGTCTTTGAGCTTTCGGGCTTATGACAACGACAACGGGCTTGTATTTAGTTTTGGTGTTTCTGTAGTCGGTGTTGTTTTGTTGTTCGTGTTTCTGCCTTTGGTGTTTTCGGCAACAACATTAATGGTTTTGGTCGGACTAACTAAAAGGACATTTATAGCTGTTTTCATTTAGCCAAATGTTTTCTGTGATCTGTGGTTGTTTTCGTTGATTTCGGTCAAATTTTGAGGTTATGCCGGTAATGGCTGGCAAAGATGTGTTTGATGATGATGGTTGAACTGGAGGTGGGCGATTGTTGAGAAGCCGGCAGATGATTAGGAAAATCAACTTGAAAATAACCCAGCGGGGATAGAAGTTAGATAGTTTGAAAGAGTTCATTTTCAGTAATGATGATTCGATGGGACTTGAAAGTAAATTGGGAAATATAAATCGGTCAGCGAGGTGGCTGAATATTAGTATTTCATTTGATGTTGTTTTTCATCCAGAAAAGCAGTGATGCCTCAATAATCATTTCTCATCGGATGTGCTTCGTAGTACGCATGACTGATTGATCACACTTGGTAGTTTTTTTATCTTCTGAAACCTGAAACTTAAGCGAAATTAAAGTGAAGTTTAAGCCTGCATTATCAAAAAAATGTCAAATAATTAAACTTTCTTTCCATTTACTTTGTCACATTTCATTTGCTTCTTGAAACTTTAAATTTGTGAGTCTACAGTTTGGCGTAACGGAAAAATCTTTATTTGAAGAGTCGACAAAGTATGGCATTCAGGGTTTATCTTAAATATGCATGATTTTTATATTCTGAACAAATTTTTATATTCCGGCCAGGAATTTTTCAGTCAGTTCTCCACTATTACATACGAAATACACTGCCGAAATTCCAATGGTGCATACTGCAAAAACTTCAGTTTTTGCAGACTACCCTTGCATCTACTGTACATGCAGAATTGGCAACCCCCAATCTTTAACAATAACGACTTCATACACACCCTAATGAATACCACAATCGAATAACCGCCAGCAGAATATTATCCTTGCAATACCAACTACTTACAAAAAAAAAAATTAAATATTAAGAACATCACCCTTACCTATTATCGTCTTTTACAAAACGCACAAAAAAGAGGAATTAATAGTTACAAAAAATGCTGTGCCAAGAGAAACCTGCGGCTCGTTTCTGTAATTAAGAAATAGAGCAAATCTCTACTACAAATCTTTACTTGACATCATTTTGATGACATTTGCCATTGGTATTTACATTTCTGTATGAAATCGTACTACAATATCTCAATTTAATCTATTTACCAGGTGGATTGGAATAGAGAAAGTATTTCTGCAATGCTCTGAGCAGAGTTTAACTTCTCTATAATTTGAAAATATTTTCACGGCCATTTTTGTAGATGAGGTAGAATTCTCGTGACAGATGCAAGAAAGCGATACTAACATATTGATCATTATTTGATGACGTTTATTTTTATTATTTATTTTGATTTATCATTGATATTTACAGAAAAAATTTACTGACCGTGTAGAGTTTATAGAGCGAGAAAAAAACCAACTTACACCAAATTGTCATCTTTCTATGTATTATTATGATTTAAATAAAAAGTCAGCATTTGCTTTTATGAATATAGACTAAAATGCTACCGCCAATCTAAGGAAAGAGACACTCGCAAGATGCTGTTATGTGGTATACACCCTCACACTTTTAGGAGTATAAATGTTTTCTCTTCGACTTTTTATCACAGGACTCCGGAAATTCACGTGCTCCGCTTACCAATACAAATTCAAATGCAAATATTATTGACGTACAGAAAAACCATGAAAAACTGTGAGGAATTGAAGCTTTAGTGAGCAGAGCTTGAGTGCCTCCTTGTTAAATTAATTCAAAAACAGTCTTTAACATGAAAAATTCTCTTAGTTAGTGGTGAAGATGTGTAACTGTCTCTCAATCTAGTCTGTCAATTCTTCTTCTTGATTGATTGATTGATAGCCTGGAGTGGGCTCACAAGGCCTCTAGCGCTGCAGTATCTTGCGTCTATTGTGCCTCCTCTGCGTTGTGTCCTGCACGATGCCCATGCTTCTTACGAACTTGGATATGTACCTTAATAGGAAGTTTGTTATGTCCCTGATTGAGGGAAGAGGAGAGTCATAGAGCTCTAATCTTCGTCTCACTAGTGCTGGGTAGAGTGTGAGAATAAATTCTACACACTCTGTCGTTTCCTCACAGTATCTGCAGCAGTCGTTCCGCTCCTTCGATGTTCTGTGGATATACTTTTTGCTAGGAAGGTGACCTGTCAATGCTCTATATTAATCTCTTATGCCACTTGTCTCTTGTGCGACTGCTTCTCTTGATATCGAAACCAAGGTATTTTTTGAGCATTTTAAACCCTCAAGATTAACCTAGCTTTCAATTTTTTTCTAGCTTCATGTTTTAATTTCTTTGTCCAAGTCTATCTTTGTAAAGCCCTAGTACGAAGAAAGACCTGTGAAGGGCATTCTTGCTCCATCTTTGGTTTTGGTATCAATTTCCTCGTTTCTTAGGTACCCTCATGACCAGGGATCCAAGTCAACTCGCGACTTTTCTGTGCCTCAATTTCATTTAAGGCCTCTCATCTCTAAGAGTCAAGCTGGATTTATTTGATCACGATTGATCGCCTTGAGAGCCACTTGAATATCCAATAGGGTCTTAATGCTGACCCTTTTTGTATTTCTTATCTTGATTATATTTGCGGCTCTAAGTATGGTAGATGGTTCTGCTTGATTCTTCTTGGTTTTTTCTTTGACGGAAAAGTGTTAGTTATACTGTTTAACATTTGCTAACGGATTTTATTTTTAGATCTTTTACCTGCTGCGAAAAATCTACTGGGCAGCCAAAGACGTTCCTGCCATTTAGGCAATGAGATGCGTTAGACAAATAGGAATGTACTAAAAGAAACTACCTTGAATTATGAATTTACATCAATACACGAGTTTCGAAAATGAACATTCTCGTGGCCTTTAATCTTCAAAAAGCTTGTTTTCAAATTTCTAAGGGTGTTCATTAGGTGCACAGCTCCACACCATTTCAGAGTTCTGTCCAGACATGGACCGTCATAAAGCAACTTTTTTCAAGTGCTTCCTGGTACTCGGAAGTGTTTTGGTGTCACTTTAAAGGTCTGTATTGATGCTTTTGATTTCTGGTTTATCAGAAACAAGGAGATATTGTCTCTTTCAGCAGCCACATTGACTAATTTGCCGAAAATTCTTGCATAAACGTGTCCTAATTGGCTTGTATGAGATAAAGAATGGAAGTTGAGAGGCAAATCCTTTTGTCTTTCGTAGTGTAATTTTTGTCAGCATGTGGTCTTTATCAGCCGCGAATACTATGGAACGCTACTTTCACTGTCAGTTTTCCCGCTTAACCAAATTGATCTGCAAAAGACCCAAAGGGATAGTAATACCAACCAGAAAACGCAGAACAACAATCTCATCTTCAAAATCAATGCTTTTGTTAGAAGTCTCATAAACTGTGAATGAATTTACTCTTGAACTCTGTCATCTAGTTGAAACTGTAAACATATAATTTTAAAATGTTTATTCTGAATAAAGACACTTACTGGTAATTGGATCGTCGTTTTCTTCCCACACAAATCCGTCTTCAAACAGAAAGCTCCTCTAAAGGTAATGCAGATAATTTGAGCATCATCTGCATAGGAAGAACTTAAAAGTTCATTTCGGTAGATAAAATCTATGAAATTACATCTCCTACCAAATTTTGCCAAGAACATCAACATTGTCAATTAAATTGCCTTATCCTTTTGAATTGATTAAATAAACATCGGTGCCAAGCGTTATTGAAAAATAGCTCTCGAACAGTTTCGATTTGAGCTTTGTGGATTAATACTCGTAAATTAGGAAAAAGAGTATTTCAAGTTTTTTTCATGTATCTTATCAGTTGAATCATTAAGGAAAAATCTTGCTGTGCAAAAGAAGGTCGTTACATACTGCTCGCTCGTCATATTTTCGTCATATTTTCGACGGGCGGTGGTCAATTTAGCCTCCTTGTAATTATAACAATCGACTGCCGAGCGTAGTTTCGCATTTTAAGTTCTTCGGGAAGCCACACAAAATAGCCCAGTTACAAAAATAGATGGCTTATATCTATTGTTAAGAATAGAAAACTGTTGTATTGTAATTACTTAAGGGTCATACTTTGTTAATGAAACTATTTTTGCCACATCTAAGAATTCAGTTTTGTGGCGAAACGTTCAAATTGATGTCTAAAAATAATTGTTCGCAGTTAATCTAAAAGCTATATTGTATCGCAGTTTGAGCAAAGACAAGTTTCCTATCAACCGTTTCGCTTCATCAAAAAATAATCAAATTTTTCTTGGAATCTATAACAAATAAAAAAAAATATTTCGGTCTCTGAAAATTCGATGAATTATCCATTCACCAGCACGATATTGCATGAATAACACACAGCTCATCCGCTTCAAACCAACATCTCACTCTCTCTATTTACTCAATGTAAATATTTGCAAATCACAATATTTAAGCATTATCTCCTAGATTTATTGTTGTTATTATTTATGCATGCTAGGGAACAGTGTACATTATTCAATGCGAAAATCAACACAAGCATAAACGACCAAATATGCATACACTGTACTAATATATATATATATATATATTTAGTGATAATGCTGAGCGTGTGCTTTTGTGCTTTATCCTGGTGATTTGATTGTATTTATAGGTATTATTAGCAGTGTGGACAAAATAGGATTTAACTGCAGTCAAAATAGGATGTTTTCCTGTTGATTTTAGGAGATTTGGTGTTGTTGATTATACACATTGAGGCTAATATTGGTGTTTTATTGTTGATTTTTCTATGATTGTTTATGTGATGTCTAGACAAAATATCATTTGTGAGCTAAATGATTTTGTTTGATGAAAATGATAAGGATCAAAGTGAGAATACTCAATTGATTTGGATGAATAAGAGGTTTAGTTGAAAATTTTGCGATATTTTACTCAGAGCAACAGCGGTATTATTTTCTAAATGGGTTGGAAATGAGCATTTTATATATCAACCTCAGAAAGTTTTTGTAACTTAAAGCATTGAAATCGATTTGAGTTACGCATATATTTTGTTCGTTTTAGGTGAGTGAAATGATGTGATAGAATTAATTTGCAGAAAAGTTTGTGGTGAGTATTATCAGTTCAGTTCAAAACACAGTGAACATATTAGTCAGATATTTATTTCGTTAGATCAGTGTGATTGAAATAAAATATCTTGATTTACGTATGGAAATATTCCCACATTGGGCGTCGTTTGTCTTTGAATATTTTTGAAGAATCTAGCATGAGATTGACGGCAATATAGCAGTGCTTGCCCCAAAAAAATAAAAAATTATACTAATTTAAAGTAATGCAACAGTTTATTTAAATTTTTCAGTTGTATTGCGAACATATCTCAATTGCAAAATACTAAATCATCATATTTTGATTTTCTTACATACTTTCAAATATCTTATCTACTGTATGAAATTATTTACTTCATTTGCTATTATATTTTTTCGATTCACTATGTTTTTGAAGCATTTTTCGAAAAAATGAGCCAAAGTTATTAACACCTTTAAATTGTCATAAATGATTTCGTATTCAGGTCACGGCATATCAAAAACGGAATACAGAAATCTACAAGCACTTAATAAAAAAATGCATGAATTCAACGGAGCGTCATAGAAGCAGTTATTTTCTTGAACTAGATAAGGAGAAAAAAAATATTTGTTAATACTATTCAAGATTCTTTTGTAATTGTTTCCTCCTACGATCTAAACATTTGACTTATGATACAAAAGCAAAACAGTAAAGGCGGCTTTAGATATGCGGTGTTTGTCAAACACCTCCTATTCGCCAAATAACGAACACCTAGTCAAGTCATTTGGCTTGGTGATTGCGAAATGACAAGCACATTGAATTAGACATTCGGGCATTGCCGAATGTTTGCCAAAACTGGAACATGTACGAGCTGCTCGTCGTTGTTCACTCCCGCCATTTTCATTTGAAAATTTTTACTCGCGCCACACAGTTTGACACTTTTCAGTATTTGCAACAAATACCGAATGTCTAAAGCGGGGATCCGAATATACCCAATCACATTGCTCGTCTACTTTGATTTGGCTAAAAGTTCCGCAAACTACGGGAATAGCGAGCACCCGAATGTTTGTGCTTGGCCTAGGGCAAGCACTAGGCGAGCAACCCAACCACACATGCGAAGTTTGCCAAACTTGGTGCTCGGTATTTGACAAACACCGCATATCTAAAGCCGCCTTAAGATTTGATTTTGAATGCACAAGCAAGTTGCATATTTGGTGTGCTGTTATTTTTTTCCACAATTTCAACGAGAATGCAAGAACATAAATCGAACTCTGTGGTATAGCAAAAAATTACAATTGCTAGCATGCACTACCATGCCACAATCACAATAACAATAATAACAAACGACCCAAGTGCACTTCAAGCAAATATAAAAATATTAAAGCGAAACTTTGGCAGTTATTGCTGAGGCTTGATTCGCTCTCTATATCTTGTGGCCTCAAACTCTATTATTTGTTGTTATAGATATTTTCCACAGTTAGATAGCGAATATTAAATTTTCCTGTGATACGACCTGATATATTTTGAAGAACTCTCAAGGAAGATTTATGTAAGTAGAGGAGATTAGAAGAACTGACGACCGGGTTAAAGTTTTGGAAGCTACTACTATGCATTTTGTATTTATTCTCTGTTCAGGAAGAGATTGCGTTAAGTGTAGTAATTGTGTGTGTATAAAGTGGATGCATATACGTAGCTGCTTGCACTTGTGGTTTCTTTTGTTTTTATCCTAATGATTTTCTGTTAAACGAGTTTGTTTTAGTTTCCTATAGAGTGCGGTGTGACGATTATCTTTTCGCTGATAAGATATCTCATCGTTTCGAGGAAGCCGTTCAAAAGTAACTTGAGTAGTGAAGTGTTTGTAGATAGAAAGAAAGGAAAAAGAAATTGTCTGATAAAAGGTATTTTGTTGCCTCTCCAATCCATGGAAGTTGGATTCTGGCTATGCCCCTTGTTCCGATCTAGCTCTCCAAAGACGGGACTTGGGTGCCATTCACTCACGAAATTTCGAACCTTGAGCCACCAAGTAAGATTCACCTCATCAGACTCTGTTCGGCCGCATAACACCCCACCGTTCAGTCCGTGAAGTCTACGCATTACTTCGTTCACCAAGAAGTCCTGCTAGTACGTTGACGCAAACAATACTTTTTACCTGAAGTATAACTGCTTTCTATGTATGCAAATGCATGTATATATATATATATATATATATATATATATATATATATATATATATATATATATATATATATATATATATATATATATATATATATATATATATATATATATATATATAGTGGTCCTTCAATAATCCGGACACTCGTTGATTCGGACCCCGCAGCAATCCGGACACCTCTTCATTTTATACTGCGGACTCTTTAATTCGGACATTTTCAAATCTTGTAAAATTCTCGGTAATCCGGACTAGCAAACTAACGAATTAGAATGCATTTCTCGATTCATACTTCAATGCATTCGGTGAATGCCCGGGTTCAGTCATTTTTTGTCATTTTGTGTTGACGTGTAGAATATCAGTGCATAGTTGCTTTTTACATTGAAGTGGTTTCATGTGATTATTAAAGTGAATTAAGGTTCGAGTAAACAAGAATTCAACGCATCATTTCCTTACCTTAAGGAAGAAGCTTGAAATACTGAATAAATCGAAAAGTGGAGGAAGTGTAAGGCATATTGCTAAGGAGTATGGAGTAGGAAAATCGACAGTCTCGGATATTAAATAGAATAAGGAAAAAATAGAAAGGTAGAAATATTAAAACTGCAAATATTTTCTTGTGATAAAACATCTTCCTTTTATGCAGTCAGAACTGAGAGTAGCCTATGTTCCAGGAGAACTATGAAATCTGCCGAGAACGATTTGATGGAGGAAAAACTTTTTTCGAAATCCTTGTTTGTGCAAAGGCGAAAGAATTTTTCGACGAAATTTATGGAGGCACACGTACGTATTTTGCTAGTAAAGGTTGGCTTCATAATTTCAAAAAACGCTTTGGTGTCAGATCTCTAAAGTTTTCCGGGGAGAAATTAAGCAATGACTGCAATGTTGTGCAACCATTTAAAATTAAATTTAAGGAAAGAGTAAAAGAGATGAATTTGCAGCTATGTCAAATTTATAATGCAGATGAAACCGCCCTTTTCTGGAGGAAATGACCGGAAAAGACTCCAACGTTGCGTGCGGAAAAAATGTGCTGCAGGTAGAAAAATTAGAAAAAAATGAGTGACTTTTTTAGTTTGTTCCAATGCCAGTGGAAAGCATCGACTGAAACTCTTGATGATAGGCAAGCTCAAAAGCCTAAGGCTGCTGAAAGGACAGTCTTTACCCGTGGAGTACGTCACTAGCAAAAATGCTTAGATGACGGAAGTTTTGTTCAAAGAATGGTTTCATACATCATTTGTTAGTTAGTTAGTTAGACGTTAATTAAAAAGTGAAGAGTTGCCAGAAAGAGCATTACTGTTATTGGATAATGCGACTTGCCATTCAACAAAATCCAAGATAAGAAGCGGTGATGGCAAAATCTGTGTTATGTTTTTCCCTCCCAATCGTAGTGCACTCATACAACCCATGGATCAAAACGCCATTCGAATTCTAAAACTAAGTTACCGCAAGAGTTTACTTTGCCATATTTTGGCTACCCTAGATAACGATTTTACAATTCAATCTCAAAGATGTTGCAATGATTGTCGCCAACGCATGGAACTCTGTCACAGAAAGCACTTTGCGAAAATGTTTGAAATAAACTTTTAGGAGTCGATGAATGGGAATCTGAAGATGAATTGCCTATTTCCACATTGAGAGAACATTTAACTGCTAGGGCTGAAGAGAATGCAATTATCGACTTGCTCAATGATATTTCTTCTGACGTCTACCAATTTTCAGAAGCTAACGAATGGGTTACAGATGACGCGATTCAAGAACTGGGTAGTGAAGGTGAAGACGATGAAGATCAAATCGATAAACCACTTTTCGAAAACACGAAGGTTCCCCATGCTGAAGCTATGTCTGCACTTAACAAATGCATTGAATATGCAGAACAAGAAGAGTGCAATATAAATGAAATATTGTGCCTTCAAAAACTAAGAGAAAAAGCCATGCTAGATCTCAATCGGGTTCGTGTTCGTCAAGCAAAGATTACAATTTTTTTCAAATAACTACTGCTCGATTGATTTTATTCCTGGTACAGTTTGTTGATTTATATTCTAACTTTATAATTATGAATTTGAGCCAATAAAATTTTTGTATATTTAAATAAAACGATTTTGTTATATGCATAAGGTACTTAAAATATTAGTTTATGAATGTTCTCGGTCATCCGGCCTATTTGGTAATTCGGACAAGCCATGGAACGTAACTGTCCGAAGTATCAAAGGACTACTGTATATATATATATATATATATATATATATATATATATATATATATATATATATATATATATCTATATATGTTGATATCTGTATCTACATATCTATCAACCGATTTGTTAATCTTTGTATATATTTTATATATATATTATTATTCCTTAGAGTCCTTAAAAGTTTATTAAAGCATTTTTATATGAAATACATTACGACTTCACAAAAAACCACTAAGAGTAACTTTTTTTTACTAACTTCTGATAAAGAAACAGCTTATTTTCATTTACAAGACTCGATTGTTTACACTATTGTAACAACTCACACACTAACCACAACTTTAAAACCATTATAATCGTGAAGCCCATGCATTTCGACCATTTATCTATCTTTTCCAGAACATTAATTACCGTACAAAAAAGTTTTGTCGGCAAATACTCTCCCAAAACTCGTGACTACTTTTCCGATTTCGAGCTTGTATGAAAGTTCCGATGAAGGAGAGTTATATGAGCAATTGGATGTTTTGTTGAAAAAAGTTCTCCAACAACTAGTTGAAGGTCAACCGATTTGGTAAAGAGACGGTTTCATATATGCATGTTGTATCCTGCTACCATATATAGCGCTGGCATGTCTAGCATAGAAATGAAATTCATGTTAGAAGGTTTACAGGAATATGGTATTTGTGGAATCTCATGGAAAATTGCATAAAGGATCATTTATTTGCATATGTAATCGTATTTCGTGTTTTCAGTTTCGAGGAAATGAGATGAATACGAATTGGTTGTTTGCATGATTCTACATCCGGTTCTTTAAGGATGTGAATGGTAGCACTGTAAGTTTTCTATAATTGGATGTATGAGATTTAATTAGGAGAATTAGCATTAGAGAGGCTTTGTATGGAATTGGATAAGCAGGAAACTATATTTCATAATTGAAGATCTATTTGTTGTACGATGCTCTGAATATGTATCGAGGTAAAAAAATTGAAATGTATTCAACTTTGCTCAAACACAATTTTGTGATGATATGATTACTTCTGTTAACCTAACTTCTTTTCAAAAAACTTTCGTTTTTCTCTCTCAGTTTTATCCAATCTCGTTTTATGAATTTGACAATGTTTAGTTCTTCTTCAATTCCTTTTGTTCTGAGAACTGGGTTTTCAATTAATTTTTTAGACGGTTGTTCTGCTCATATTTACTTATATTTCACCCGTCCACGAATCTGATGACCTAAGCAGCATTTCATGGGCCTATGGTTAAATACCTACATAAGAGATAGATCCTTAATTGTAAATGCTAATAACAATTATTCTCGTCAAATTTGCCCGACATTAAGCGTTTTGTAGGTTTCTCACATAGGTCCACTATTATTTTTGCTGTTTATTAATAATATACTTATGATTTGTCAAGCTGTTGCATTTCTACTATTTGCAAATGACTGCAAAATATTGAAGACTGTGTCATTTATGGATGATGTGATGACTTTTCAGTCAAATTTGAACAAATTTTACACGTGTTGTGTACAAAATTGCTTGCAGCTCAATTTCGCCAAATGTTAATGCATTGTTTTCAATAGATCTAGAGTCATATTTTAGCACTCATATACCATCAATACTGTAGATGTTTGTACACGTTTGAGTAGATCTAGTAGCCTTGTTTGATACATCCTGATATTTTACTTATCACATAAATGATATTTCACAGGAGGCGCTATGAAATATCATTTTTATTATTTTTATTATTATTTTGCTTTTGTTCGAAGTAAATTAGAATATTGCTCAGTTGTTTATAATTCTTTTTACAAGGCTCATTCACATACAATTGAGAAAGTCCCATACAAATTTCTACGATTTGTAGCTTACAAGCTTCGTATCCTTTATAAGAACATTGACTACTTACTCTAGCATATTAACTCTGCTAAATATAAATACACTAGAAGCACGCAGGAATTATTGTGATGCGTTGTTTTTATTTAAAATTGTTTATGGTATCAGTGATGCACCAGCTATTTTACAAGGGCTTTTATGTACAAGCCCAAGTAGATACACAGGATCTAACGACCTTTTCCACCTTCTGATGTACAGAAAAAATTATTTGCAGCATTTACCTATCGAACAATTGAGGCAATAGGTAATTTAGTGTCTACTCATGTAGACTTATTTAATTTGGATCGAGTCAATTTTAGTAAATTTTTTTCTTATTATACTTGACTTACATCTAACGCTCTTTATGTCAACATTACTTTTGATAAAATTTCCTTTTCCATCTTAAGTTTTACATAAATATATATTTAAAACAAATTTGATGTAGCATTTCAGCAATCAAAAGCTTAGTTTGTTTAAGCTAGTTTTAAATTTTATTGTTACTTGTCAGCTACTATGAAATTATATTTTAAAGGACATTTAATTCAAACATATAAACTTCTAACTACTATCCCAATCCCCTCCTTCCTTGCTTTGGAAAAATCCTCAAAAGATTCAGTTGAAGTAGGCTGCTTTTTATTTCCATCAGGTTTTTGCTCCTGATCAACATGGGCTCATCAAAGGCTGATATATTAGCATTCTCTGACTTCATCGACCTTTCTTAGACTTTTGATTCATTTCTATACAATCTACGCGAGCAGATCATCTACCGCTCGGAAAGCCTGAAAATTTTGCTTCCTTCGTTTTTTTCTTAGCATTGATACACCATCGATTTCATTAGGTGATTCTACTAGATGCATAATTAGCACTGACCCTGTGACGAGTAGTCAGTTGTTCAGTGACTAACTACACTTACAGCAGATGCCGCTCCGGTCCAGACCTTTGGATCCACGCCTTTCCTGATCGATTGATCGATTGCCCACTTTCATACTCAGGTACTCATCATCTCCATCCAGTCTCGACCTACATATGTGGGCGCTGAGTGCCTAAAAGTAGACAAGGATTTCTTTTTCAAACTTCGATTGGTAATATCTTGTCACAAAACCATTGGATCATCACGAAATTTAAAAAAAACGCATTTATGTCTGTAAAAATAGGATTTGTGTGGTTTTTATTGAGTGTGTGAGCAACGCTGTAGCTACAGCAGGCACGAGAACAAAAATCTTTTAATCATCGACCCCCCTGAAAATTATTCGATTTAAAACAAATGCAAATGGTTGATCAATTTTATGTTTTGTCTGTTAATTTTGCATTGCTCAAGAACGGTGCCACCAGTTTATCTAGTTTCTGAGCACTTAAAACTTTTATCCACGAGAACTCATGATCGGATCATCAAACCGATGTGATATTCACGGAATGTACTGGTTTTAAGTAAGATCAGCTCTAATATAAGTAACTTGGAAATGTGGGCAACGCTGTGGTAGTGATGCCATATTGAAAAATTAACCAAAAAATAAAAGATGAACGCCCTCTAACTTCCGGTGTATTAATCAAATTTTAACGAAATTCACACAATAGGAGAATTTGGTAAAATTTTGTTTTTTGTTTGTTTGTCAGCTAAGGTAGTTTTTGTAAATTATTTTTTATTTCTTCACTAACAAATACGACCCTTAATTTTTCAAATGATAATAATATTGTAGTGGAAATCAATAACCAATGTTTGAATTTCAAAAGCTGTGAAGTTTTTGCTATCAATAGCCTAACATTCTGTATACCCCTATAACTTATGGGATCGAAACAAAATTCACAGGGTGTGTTGACTTCAAGATGAAACATTTTTGGTTTTTTTTTTTACTATGATGAGAGCAAATGGCTGCCAGCACCAGTCGTTTTCGTTATTTTGTATGTATTTATGTACTTAAATCAAATTTTCATATGACTGACACATAGAATGGAAATAGGTAACAAATGTTTAAATTTTCCAAGTTTTCTGTTCGCTAGAGTGTTTTTGAAGATTGATATAATTCACTGAGGTGATTACTAAAAAGCGTTTGTCATGTCATACAATTCAACTCAAAACTATACGTCAAACTCAAAACCATACTATAAAAATTATTTGCCAATTAACTTTTATATTTTCGGACAAAACAAAAGCAGCGTGAAATAAATATGTGTGAGTTTGCACCTGAATCACAACTTGATTTACACCTTGCTGGGATAATGTTCTTAATTTTCGAATGTTTATATACGTATTGATCCATCAGTTTATTTTTATTTATCTACCTGCTTAAAGAAAACTTACCAGTTTCAATACCAAGTAAACAATAATTTGAATAAGATTTCGATAAATGAATTCTGTAAATAGGCTTTAGTAGTATTTTATTCAATTTATATAACATTTTGTTAGTTTTTTTATTGTTTTAGTAAGTAAGTAATTTTTCAAACATTTCTTGCAAGCCTCTTTGTTTGTTTGTTGCATCAGCTCTTTCAGACACAACGTGGCCTACCAAATTCGGTCAGTCTCTGTCGCGGCGACAAGCGATCCGGTTGTACAAAATTACAGATTTTTCTAGTGACCGCCTAAATATGAATGAGCAAACGGAATTATTCATCGAAAGATATAGCGTCCAATGTGGCGTCCCCATATCGCAGATCGCCGCGACGATCGCTGGATGGCTTCCCGCCGCCACAGACTGCTTTCTATGTGGCCGAGGCTTAAGCCAGTATACAGACTATAACTTGCTTTGGAGTGGTCCACACTGGGCGCATATATATTGAGTGACTTTGTAGTTATATTTTGGTCAAATCTAGGATTGATATTTTGTATAAACCTGTTGAAATATCTTCTCGTCTAAATATTACTTCACGATGTTTTTTTAGCCCAAGCAAGGGGTTACTAATTAAGGGGTTACTCCCACTTGTAACTTTGAAATTTTTCTTTTTTTTGTTGCATTTTTGTTAAGTATAACTATCTGAGAATACGTCCTTCAAATTTTATAATAATAATTGACCGAGATATGAGCGTTGAAAGAGAAGAAACTGTTACTTACATATACAACCGTTACTTATACTTATACACGCGTTTTTCTCGAAATGACATTTTTGAAGTCGGTGACCAAAATTACTCGAAAACTACTGAACCGATCTTTTTGAAACTTGAAAGGCTTATTCAAAACACAAAAGTGTAGTGTGTGATCGTTCGATTTTTCATTTTGATAAAAAATGGCCGTTTTATAGCAAAAAGACGACCGTTTTTTTAATAGAAAATCGAACCATTTAATTTGACTGTCCGCCATTTTGTAAAAAATGCATATTGTTTTAAATCCTTCGATCAAACACTAGTTTATACTGTTATTTAACTAAATTTATCGCTAGTTTTTGCTTCAGATGATCCAGTTCATCACAATACTCGTCACCGCAAAAAGTGAAAATTAAAATATCATTGTTTTGACGGCCATTTGTAATTTAACGATGTAATGTTTTTCAATAAAAAAATTGCTGAATGGTGCTCAATGTATGTACTTTAGGATAATATAATAGTCGTTAAAAAAAATTTCGTAGTTTTCTTGAAAAAAATTCATGAAACGACCAATTTTTTTCCGCTACAAGTGGGAGTAACCCCTTAAAGAAAATTTAAAACACTTGAATTTCAAAAATTTTTCGTGCACTTCAATGTTTACTCGGAACATTCGGTGGTAACATTACTTTTACCTACTGCTTTGTCGTAATTATTTAAGTTGTGATATTTTTTGCTGTAACAAAAGGGCTTTATTATGAGGAGCAATTAGCAGCATTTCTGTCGTTTTCAGTGACTGCGATCTATTTATATGTATATATTTCTTATTTTAGAAGATATTGCATCGCCAGATTACAAGTCATTAATTAAAAGAAAAGTTTCCTTGGACATCTTGGTATTTTAAATATTGCCTGAAACAAAATTAACAACTAAGGAAGTATAAATACATAAAGAAATACATAAAGAAATTTTTACTTATAACGATTTCACTAATTTAAGGTCCTAAATAAATCCAGTAAATATTTTGTTGCGCTCAAGTTTAAAAACAGATTTAATAAACAATTTTCTTCGTTTCTAAACATGAATTCAAAAAAAAAAAAAATTAAAATAATTTGTTTACTCTCGTGTGTCGAGAAAATACTTTATTTTATTACACTTTCAATGTCAATGTAAAAACAGCCTATTTTCCATAGAAATTGCCTCTTTAGTCTACTCGCAAGTAGCTTATTAGCATAAACATCCATAACCATTTCAATACCAGCTGTTACAGAAAAATAAATAAGCTTACTTGCTGATTCACTTTATTTTACTGGTGGAACGCCAAAAAAACAAAATCAATTTTCAGTCAATCTATTTTTATTAGATTCATATAAACAACTGTTTTTCTTGCTATGAATTGCAAAAGATTACTGTACACAGTTGACGCTTTGTGGTCTAAATTTAGATATTATTATCTGATTTGTAAGCAAAACCATACTGTTTGTGTGGAGTTGTATTCGTTGAATTGCATAAATTGGCTAGAACGTTTGATTGTGTTAGAATCGCGAGAGAAAAATATATATTGCAATATTTATTAACATATCGATAATATCGAATTTCGAATGAAATGAATTAAAACACATTTTCCACAAATTTTTCATATAATATACAAATAAAATATTTGGGACTGCTATATTTCAAAAGTAGCTGTCGCAGCAATTTTTTATGAAGTGTTCGAAGGTAACACATTAAACTTAAATTTGATTTACTCAGTTTACTTGAAGCTATTTCTTTTATCGATTTTTACTAATGTTCGAAGAACATTAGGATTAAAATCGATTCGGCCAAAAATTCATATTTTCATTAATATATGTATATATATATATATATATATATATATATATATATATATATATATATATATACATATATATCATGAAAAATATTCAGTGACTATTTCTCGGGAACGTGCCATTCGATTGAGCTGAAACTTTCAGAATACATTGGTGTATATGCAGAATAGGTCCAGGTCTCACTAAATGTCAATTGTTTTCATCCCTGTGGCGCCAGCGGCCATTTTAGTAATATTTTTAATATGCCTATTATTCCGTACACAAATAATTTTTGCAAAAATAAAGCTAGCATAATGAATTTCGAACGTGTTTTAAATGTGAATCGGATAGTGTTTTGGAACTTTTTAACCCCATGTGTACGCTAGGTGCCTAAAAAGACAACGAAAAATTTAAAAATTTTTAAATTGTGATAACTTTTGACAGAGCTATTCAATCATTATTAAACTTTCAGAACATATTGGTATTATTAAGTTGTAAATTTGTGTAGCTTTTGATGAGCTTGTTGGCAACCCTGTAGCTAGAGCAGACGCTGAAAGTGAAAACCTTCAAATCATCGACTCTCCGGAAAAAAATTTCATTTCTTGGAAAAAAAGCCACTCATATATAGATTTTATGCTTTTTCTACATAGCCAAAGTAAAAAATTTGAAATTTTACAACTGGCACGTCTATTAACCCTTTCCCAGTTAACCTATATTTTTAGCATCAAAAACTTCTGTTCACGGAAACTCACGATCCAATTATCAGAATTAATTGAAATTTACAGAATGTATTGGTCTTATGTAGGACCAGGTCTATTAGAAGTGATTTTGACATTAGGGCAAGTTTATGCCAGTGGTGTCATTTTGAAATATCACTAAGAAAAATTACTGCTTTTGGCCCTATAAATTGTGATTCAGTCATTCGATTTTGAAGCAATTCACCTTACTTTAAACCACGTTTGGTAGAAATTTGGTAGCAAAATTCGGATGGAGCTGCTAGCTATGGTAATTTTGGTGTCTTAAATTTGAAAAACTCCTGAGGAAAATAAAGCTTTTTGCCCCATAGCTTCTAGTACAGTCATTGAATCATAACGAAATTCAAATGGCATATAAAACTTATTGTAGGCAATATTCAGTAGACATTTAATGTCAGAATAAAGATAGGGGTTTCAGCTGTGGTCGTTTTGGTATTTTTTGGCATACCTTTAGTAAGCGATTTTATCATAGAATTTTCAAATCGTAGTGATCTTATAGTGAAAATAAACACCAGATATTAAGAGCTAGAAAATTTGAAAACTTTTGCGAATGGTAACCCTAAATTTCTTTGCATCCCTATAACTTCCAATGCAGTCATTGGGTCAATACGAAATTCGCACAGCAGGTTGACTTTAACGTAAGGCAGATGCAAAGGGCTGCCAGCACTAGGCCTTTTTGTTATTTTCGTTCCAATAAATGCTTGCATTAAGTATTTTCATCGCAAACATTTGCAATGAAATTAAGTAAACAATGTTAAAATTTTCTGAGATCTGCACATTTTTTGGATGACAGTCCCAAACACGTTTCTATCGCTGTAAATTTCGATGAAGTTACCGAAATTAAAATAAGCTTAGATTCTATTATTACTTAGGGCGTATTAGTTTTAAGTAGGAAAAGTAAGTAGTGGTAGAATACACACTCAAAATCTGTTCAAATCCTCTACTGTTCTTCGAACATTAGTATTTCTAGCGGTTCTGATGCGCTAGGGTTTTTTTTAACTGGACAGCGTTTGAATGCTCACAATACACTATTCCCAAAATTTTACATTGTCGTGACCACAATAGGCCATAGAAATGCTTCAGCATTAATTCAATCGAGTTGTCATATGAGCAACTGAAATCCAATATCACCCCAATACAGTTTTTCGCAATTTTTCGTACTATACTGCATACTTCCGAATCAAAACCAATTGTTACTAAGCTAGCGGAACATCATTTCCAATTGTTGTTTTTTGCGCTCGCTCTGTGTTCGCTGGATTTTCCCTTTCGGCAATGGTTATTTCAATTAGACAGGAAATTGTGTTTTCCAAACACCTGCATCGAAATGCAATTTGTTTGTGGACGCGAGAGAAAATTTCACTGCCGTCAGTATTTTGTAGTACGCTTGTTTTGCGCTATCTCGTTTTCCGTAGTTCCGACCCCTGTTTATCTTGTTTCGTTCATTGAGTTAAATTATATTTGAGACCTTCATTGAAGGTGGCCAAACTCCAGATATTTTGGGGGTAACAAATGGCTGATTGACCTTGATGATAATTGGTTTTGGTTTGCTCTAGTGGGCACCATGAGTACTTGTACAGTAGTTGATTGATGGCATGAATGGATATTAAAGCAGTACTTGGAGAGGTACTTATATTTTGAAGTATTTTGAAGTAAAATTGATGCTGGATAATTTTGGTGGATGGAAATTTGAATGATAAAAAAACTCTAGCGCACCTGAACCGCTAGAAACACTAATGTTCGAAGAACAGTAGAAGAATCGTGCAGGTTTTGAGTGCATATTCCACCACATGTGCTGCTTATTACGACCAAACTGTTTCAAATGCCACGTTTTACTTTGGTCTCAAGAATGAATTATAACTCATATGGTGGAAGGTTTCAGATATTACCACTGGCATGAATTTCAACGTTTATGAGAGCAAAACACTTGTTAATTATATTCGTTATCAGTTGCTTATTTCACCAAACTTTGAAAGCAGCATCTCATATAACATCAATGAAGAAAATGCTCAGTGCCTGCAGCACTGTAACTGAAGTTGGTGTTTGGGGCTGCGATCCCAAAAATTTGCAGAACTTTGCGAATTGCAACATTGATTATTTATTTTAATTGTAAATGTTTCCGGTATGAATACTAACTGTAAGCGTTTATTGATACAAAAGTAGCACAACCGACTCGTGCTGCCAACCTTCTGCCAGTATCAAAGCCAAGAATATATCACATCTGCTTCACGTTGTTATATAACATTCGAAGTTAAAGGAGTATAAAGAAATTTAGAGTTACCTGCAGCGAGTTTTTTCAAATAATCGAAAGTTTAATATTTGCTGTTTATTGTCACTACAATATCATTACCATTTGAAAATTCTACGATAAAACCGCTTAATAAAGATATTGCAATTAAACACAAAACCAATAATAGCTGGCAACCCTATCGTGGCTTTTCAACCAAATTTGGCCCGAAGTATGCTTAAAATAGGTTCAATTGATTGTATGAAATTCGTATTGATTTCATGACTGTACTGGAAGTTATAGTGCAAAAAGTTTTATTTTCCTGAAACAATTTTCAAAACCAAAGACACAAAAATTACCATAGCTGGTAGCACCAATCAAATTTTTCAACCAAATTTCCACCAAACAGAGATTAGAGTTAAGTTTAGCTACTGTGCCAATTTCATGAAAATCTGGTAATTTACTCACATTTCATAGGGCAAAAAGCAGTTTTTTTTCTTTGTAATTTTTCAAGATGGCACCACTGGCACAGACTTGCCCAGAATTCAAAATCGCTTCTATCAAATCTGGTCTTACTTAAGTCCAATGCATTCTGTAAATTTTAGATGTATCTGATTATTGGTTCGTGAGTTTCCGTGAACAGAAGTTTTTGATGCTAAAAATATAGGTTAACTGGGAGAGGGTTACCGTTCTTGTCCGACATGAAATTTCCAAAGTTTTATTTTGAACGTATAGATAAAACATAAAATTTATATACAGATTGGTTTTATTGTAAGAAACGGACATTTTTTTGAATATTCGATGGTTTGAATGTTTTCACTTCCAAATTTTTTTTTTTCAAAATGAAGACACCAAAATTATCATAGCTGGCAACTCCAACCGAATTTTTCAAACAAATTTCTACCAAACGTGGCTTAAGGTAAGGTCCAGCAGTTGTGTGAGTTTCGTCAAAATCGAACGATTCAATCAGAATTTACAGGGCTAAAAACAGTTATCTTTTTTAGTGGTTTTTCAAGCTGGCACCACTGGCACAGAATTGCCCGCATTTCAAAATCACTTCTATCAGACCTGGTCCTATTTAAGACCAATACATTCTGCAAATTTCAATTAATTCTGCTGATCGGATCGTGAGTTTCGGTGAACAGAAGTTTCTGATGCTTAAAATATAGGTAAATTTGGCAAGGGTTACCAGGCGTGCCCGTTATACCATGTCTTTTTTTTTTTTGGGTTATATAAACAAAGCACAAGATTTACATATGAGTGGCTTTTTTTTGAAGAAACGGCATTTTTTCAAGAGAGACGATGATTTGGAGGTTTTCACTTTCAGTGCCTGCCCTAGCTACAGGGTTGCCAGCACGCTCATTAAAAGCTTCACAAATCTACAACTAAATAATGTCAATATGCTCTGAAAATTTCGTAATGATTGAATAGCTTTGTCAAAAGTTATCGCAATTTAAAAATTTTCAAATTTTCCCGTCCTCTTTTTAGGCACCCAGCGCACACATAGGGTTAAAAAATTCCAAAGCATTATCCGATTCATATGTAAAACACGTTCAAAATTTATTTCGTTAACTTTATTTTTGCCAAAATTGTTTGTGCACGAAATAATAGGTACATTAAAAATATCACTTAAATGGCCGCCGGCGCCAAAAAGTTAACAATAACTGACATTTAAAGAGACCTGGACCTATTCTGCATGTACACCAATGTATCCTGAAAGTTTCAGCTCAATCGGATGGCGCGTTCCCGAGATTATCTCACTGAAATTTTTTGATGATATATATATATATATATATATATATATATATATATATATATATATATATATATATATATATATATATATATATATATATATATATAAATATGAATTTTTGGCCGAATCGATTTTAATACTAATGTTCTTCGAACATTAGTAAAAAGTTGTTTTGCTTAAGCAGCTGAGCTTATAGTGGGATTAGAACTTCCGAAGCAAATTGAAGTGATGATTATTAAAGGGTAAGCCGGTATGGCCTAGTGGGTAGACTACTAGTTTCCAGCATGTCATGTCACTGGTTCGAGGAACCAACGCTAACTCTGAATAGGTACTTGAGTCAAATTAGAGACCGATTGAATCGTGACACTAGGTTAGCTTAGCTTAGGTTAAAGTGGCTGCCGGTCTACAGAGGTCTGCCGTCCGACACACGTAGACACATGAGAGGCCCGTTGTGATGCCACACTAATTAGTGACTCTCTCCTACTCACTAAAATCGGGAAACCATCTGCTTCCCTTGACAAATCGCGTTATCCCTTTTAAATTAACCAGGGATAAATCGGTCAGGTTTGATAGAAAGGGAGCACCAATTGCCGCCAACCTTATCCTTGCCAACGCCAGGCACTGACACAAGAGGTGGAGGACGGACTCTTCCTCATCCTCAGAGCCGCAATTTCGACATTTTGCACTCGCAAAATGTCGATTGTAAAAACAGAGATCTGGCAACTCGAAACCCCATACCCAAAATGGACCGTGGTGAGATACTTTTTAGTTTATTTGACCCATTGATGAGTGATTTGACTCATGCATTTAAGGTTTGGATGTGCTGATTGAAAGCATGTCCGAAACGAATTTTTTGAAGATAGGACTAATAACGCAGACCAAAAAGAAAGTGAAATTTAAACTTGATGAGTGTTGATCCTTATTCAAACCTATAAAATCCTTCACATAAGACCTAGTCCTTTTTTACCAAATGAATATCAAATGTTTAAATTCAATGTTTTATTTGAATATATTACCCTTATTGAATATGAAATTCATATCAGTGTTTGCCATATTAGTGTTTGCCATAATTAAAATTGCATCCTGTAAGAACAAAGCAATATACTCTCAGTATTCTATACACTGTTTTTCTTCCTACGAATCATTTGATATTTCAACACATCAACTCACATCCTGCTTGAATCAATCGATTCAATTCGATCAACTTTCAACACAACAACCGTTACTCATCAATCATTTTCGCAATCTTTTGGCCGATCAACTGAAAATTGGCTGTCCTTCAAATGAAACAATGTGAAAAACAATAAAATGAATGTATTTCATCTTTTAAGCAATCATCCGGGCCGATCAATACTTAATGATTGATTGGCTTTGTCGAAAAAAAACTAAAAAACAAAAAGTGAATGTGATGAAAGATGTCAGTGTTGCAGAAAAGTCAAGCCTTGGGAATTATTTGGAAAGAAAGTTGGAATTGAAAAAATGATGGATATTATATGCTACCTATTGATGGACGGTATTGGCAAAGTTGCGTTTGAAAGGCTTGTTTTAGTGTTATCGTAGACATTCAGTTGGAAGAAGTTTTGGAAATATCATGAATTATGTCAAATCGAATTCAAAGTGAATGCAGTTAAATTTTATTAATCCAAAAAGTAACCTTATGCGTTTTATCAGCAAAAAATGTTCCATGAAAAGAGTATAAAATTGAATAAAAAAAATTAGAGTAAAAGCTCGTTAGCAAATTGACGATGCTTTTGTTATAGTTTTTGCTCAAATTTATTTGTTAATATATCTATCATACTATCATTTGATTTCATTTAATATGTCTCAGTATTTTTTTCTAAATAACTTATGGTTTTATGTTTAATCTCATGTTTCGTTGATTTGTTTTGGTCAAACAGTGTAAATAAACAATCGAATTTATCTTGCTGATTATGTTCTTTTTCAATTTAAGGCACAATGATTTCGATTGACTGAATAAAAACCGTTGTCCTTAAAACTAATGAAAATCTTGAAAATGTATAAACGAATTACGAAATAACGTCGACAAATTAGTTTGAGTGATTATAGTGTAGGTTAGGTTAGGTTAGAGAAGAGGGCTGCCGGGAACGCGGCCAGCATTAGGCCACCAGTTTGGGCCCATTTGCCACCCTCATAGACGATCACACGCATTCACACTTACAGCCATGGCACTGGCGGGATTCGAACCCGCAGGCCCCGTAGCACGCTGCTTTTCGGCCTGACGCCTTAGTGAGCAGAGCTACCGGGCCCCCGATTGTAGTGTAAGTTTTCATATATGTAAGTTTCATTTTCGAAACGATATCGTTATTTCTAGGTTATTTTGCTTGACCAACGCTAAAAGACAGTTTAAAATGACAAAATTTGTCAAGAAATTTGAAGATATTTAGTTTATAAAGGACAAAATTGTGCTTTAGTTGCAATCTTTGTTTTTAAAATCAGGTTAAAATCAAACCTTAGAAATTTAATTTGGCTATTGGTTTGTCGAAAATGTCAATCCTATTTTTAAATTGCTTCTGAGCTCAGATCTGAAATCGAAATATATTTCAAAATAGTAGTTCCGTGTGAGTTATGTATTTGAAGACCTCTCATTCAAGTTTCATCTATCCATTTTATTATATTAGGATTAATTTTTTATCATTAATCTTCATTGTTTGGTTTTTCATCACAAATATTAATGAAAAAGGCGTTTAATAGCTCATACATGAAAATGGGGGTTGTGAAACAAAAACATAATAGTAACGTGTTTTTGAATGAAAAAACCTACAAATTTACTCTATTAAACAGTTTGCGTACATTTATTATGAAAAAAATTATTTAACGTTATCTAGTAATGATAATTTTGTCAAAACATACGTAATAACCTTTTTCTCTGCCAATTATGGCGTTTAAAAGTTCGTGTAGAATCCAAAGCTTTGTCGTTTTCGATACTTCAGCACATCGTGCAATTTTCTAATTCTCTTCTTCTTTAAATGATCATGTGGATGGTATGGTTTCTTGTGTGTGGAGTCCCTAGTTTGAATCCAGGCTCTGACCTTTGAATTTACTAAGTTCTGAAAGGGTACTCGAGTCAAATCAGTGGTAAAGTGAATTGTAGCACTAATCACTCCACACACGGTATAAATTTGTGCATGCAGCTCTCTACAAGTTTCAACCTCTAGACTTAACAAAGGCTGTGATGAGATTACTTAACTTTTTTAATTTGGCATCTTGTAGAGCTTATTTTTCCACTTTTCAGCAATATGTGATGTGGCTCCTTCTGCAGGCCTTCCAGGGCGATGGTCATTTGCTAGTGACTGCTTTGATGGTCTTAAACCTTCATCAACAGATGGAAACTGGTTGAAAATTTCACTTGAGATTTTTTCGTTAAAATTTTTATCACTGCACGGTGCTCAATCTTCTCTGAATCCGTTTTAGCACTAACTTTACTTAACGCAACTTTCCATAAAAATAAAAAACAACAACTGATATGTTAACTAAATGTTGCAAACTAGCAAAACAAAGTTGAATTATATTATCTCTGATTTTATTTGAAAATGTGAAGAGTTTCGTTTCATCAAATTGAAACCTAATTCACTTCGTAGGTTAACCTTGATGTGAGTCAAGTTCAGAATCATCTTTTCAGTAGTTCATATAGGTACTATGATTTTACTTATTTCAGTCATTTTTATTTATTTCATAACTTGTTCGACATATATTTTTGCTATTATTTTTGCAATCAATTTCATAACGTTGAGTCAGCATTAATTTTTTATCAGTTATATGAGGACTCTAATTGCGGAGATAGTTCTTCTTAAAACTAGTAATGCTTTCCGCCCCTTTCTACTGACATGTAATCACTACTCTGATTGTATCTGTGTTTCACCTAAAAAATGAAAGCATTGACTCGTAAACTTCTCTTTGAGTAAATAGCTTTGCAAGTTCAAAATAGTATTTCGAGCATATAATACGCAGCCACCTATTAATTTCATTATAGTACATTATGCCTTAAGTGCCATTCCGGCGAGTAAATAAAGTAAAATTCACTCTTGTATTCTCATCGTTCTTTGTAGTACACATCACAAGAAACGGTATTCTTACTTTAGTTAAATCAGGCAATCAAATTAATTCTGAGAAAGCTAGGATGTTTCCTCCATCAGCTTAGAACCAACACTTTATCGCCCTTAAGTACGCTTTTACACTATCTTCTGACAATTCATCCATACTCAGCCAGTCTACATGGAATATTTCATACCTACCAATTTTGCTTGCTAATTTCGTTATCCTTCAACTTCACAATAGCCGAACGGCACTTTGCTCGTTCACTCATATATATGTCCTTGTCGTTATCGCAGTTTCTCCGGCCCCATGCACATAACGTATAACGAGCGAAGAAGAACGAAGAAGATTCATGGTGGTGGCCAGATAGGTGAGTACAATTCACTCCTCCTCTTACTGAATCCAATTACACCACTGAAGCGTATCCTTGTCACCAGATTCTGGTGGGCATATAGGATGATTATGAAATTCTCGTGGTCGAACCTGAGGGAGATGTCTGCAAAGTTCAGTTGAGACATATTACGACCATTTGTCATTAAGCTTTGTTGTAGTTACCGGTACCGGTACCGGTGTCGGTTATCTGGTGAGGATTCATGTCCGTTATGCAGAGATTAACAATAGAGATGGGTCTGATGTTGGTAGTAAGATTTTTTAAGTTACGTTGCGAGGACATGAATATGCAGAATGAATTTAAGATATTTCTGCTGAGTTGTTGCAACTTTGAGTGGAAGACTGATGTACTAGTCAAAAATAATTGGTTGCAGTTGGAAGGTTTGTAAAAGAGTTATGAGTGATTGTCGTCAAAAAAGCATTGAGCGAGTTTATAAGGATTTCGAAGGATTTGTGGGTTTAGTTTTAACGTAGGTTTTCACGAGATGATAGTAGATTCAAGTACGGAGAAAAGTGGTAGTTAATTTGTTTAGTACCAAGCCAGCTAATCTACTTAGCAGCAACCAGTCCTTGCAAAAAACTTGAAGTCAAAATATAATGCGGAAATAGGGAAATGTAACTAAAGAATTAAAAGATTCCACTATTTTAATTGACAAAAAATCATTTTAGAATATTTTTTCGGAATGTTTCTGTCTGGTTGGTGATTTTTGTTAAAATAAATTACAGATGGGTCTCTAAAACTTAAATGTACCGCATTAATTGATTTTTTTTAAATTTAGAGATTTTTAGGGAAAACTTAATGTGGAGAGAAAACTTCCTAGAGTAAGTTAAATACCATTCTTTGGCTGGATAAATTTATTATTTTCCCCATGTCCTTTATTTTTTGAAAATAGTCATTTATTTTTACGTCTTTTCTTTCAATTATATTTGCTAAGTATCTACCATGTACTCTTCATATTTTTTCATATCTTAAAGCTCCAAGTCAACAAATTTATAAATTTTTAGATCCTGCTTTATCATTTAGAATAAAAACATATTATTAAGGGGTAACACCTATGTAGAAATTTAAAAAAAATCGATTTTTTTTTTGCTAAAATGGCAGGGAAACATATCTAGAATAACGTCATAACGTTATTTTCAAAAATAAAATTTTTTTTCCGAGTTATGAGCATAAACGTTGGACGCCCCACCATGCGGTCGGGGCCTATGCGGCGCGCGCACGGGACGCTCTGCTCCAAAGTGCTTATACCTACCACAGGTATCCGTTAGCGACTTTTCTTATTAGTAAATTATCATTCAGTATGACAGGTAGTAGACCAAGATTCGCCACAAAAAAGGCAATAAATTAACAAAGCGAAAACGAGAAAAGGGAAAGAGCCGCCCTTTGTTTTCGAACTTTAAATGCGTTTTTCTCGAAACCACATTTTTTGATACGGCCCGCACGATTATTCAGCCAATTTTTATCCGATCAATTTGAAATTTTGGTGCAAGCTTCACAACATACAACATACTTCACAACGTACGATTTTGTTGATAAATTGAAAATTGTCATTTTTACGGCTGATTTTAAACGATTTTTTTTTACAAATTTTTTTTTTCGCAAAACCGTACGCCAATCTTTCAAAATTCAATATTTTTGAAAACCCGTACGTACTTCCCTTGCTTTTAGTTCAAACTTTAAGAAAAATTTTGATTTTTGTGTTTCAGACCATTTGCGACGACGAAAAGTTGCGGGCCGTTGAGGCATCTTTGAAAAATCGTCTGATGCTCGTAGCCTGGTACAGCCGCCATTTTGTATTTTAGGACGTTGTAAAAATTAATTTGTATACTTCAAAACATTTATAATAAAGCCATGTAATTATTTCTTCAATCAAATATAAAGTTTCCTTGGAAAAAAATGCGAAAAATCACCCTCGAAAACAGCGTTCCACATAGGTGTTACCCCTTAAGCTTTGAATCAAGTCTCTTCACTTCTTGCGTTACCACAGAATTTTCCATTAATTACTCCCTCCACTAGTATCCACTTCATTCCTTCCCAACCTAAATAACAATTTGGCCCGGAAAAAACAACTCGACCACCGGAACAAAAAAGAAAAACTTAGTGGGAAAACGAAAACAATCACGATACTACCCAAACTATTCAAACGAACAGCCGATCGAAGGATAAAGTTTGAGACTAGACGTTGCTTGACTAGGTGCCTAGGTTTAGGTCGCCGAGTGAAAGTTTCTTGGCTGATTTGCTTCCTTCCTGACTTGAACTTTTTTATTGATTCTCTTATTTTGTTGGTTCAGGCTACGTTGTGGCACTTCCAACTCAAGCGGTAGACTGTCGGAAATGTGATGATGAGGCTGAGTACGTAGTTGTATATATTACAGTTTCTCAAACCATTTGGAATTGGGGGTTTTGTAAAGCACACGCTATCAAAGTCGAAAAGGGTGAAAAGATGAAGGTATAAAGGCGGGACAGTTAAATTGCCTGCTGTGCTTAAGAGAGCTTAAAAGATTTTCCTGTTTAATTTCAGGAAACCATCGCATAATATTACATCCAGAAGCAATTTAATAACGGTAGACGTCGAGATTGAGGCAAAGTCAATGCGGATAAATAAAATGAGTTCCATCAAAGGAAATGCATGATGGTGGTTGGTTATTGTCAGATGTGGTAATAGAGAGTTCGAGTTAATTGAAACGAATAAAGAATACGACGCTATAATTGAGCAGTTTGATATGGAAATCAGGTTTATTGAAGGCAATTTTCGTTGCTGAGTGAGCTCATCATGTGCGTGACGGCTAATTAAAAATGGTACGGGTGGAAAAAAGAAATTCAAATAAGACTATGTTGTTGTAATATCTGCAAGACTTTGATCGCTGACAGTGAATGCAGGAGACACCGCGTACCGTGAAGTAATTTGAAAAAAACCTCTATAGCATCAGAACTAGGGCATGCAATCCCGAGATTTCGGGATCTCGGGTTCCTGACACATTTTGGACATATTCGGGATCCCGAATTTTTTATCGGGACTCACGAGATTTTGGGTTAATAAAATCCATCTCATTTTGAGAATTAGAAAAGTTTCGACATTACGACATGAGCGAACAACTTAGAACTTAATACTAAAAAACTCTAGCGCACCTGAACCGCTAGAAACACTAATGTTCGAAGAACAGTAGAAGAATCGTGCAGGTTTTGAGTGCATATTCCACCACACGAGCTGCTTATTACAGCCAAAATGTTTCAAACACCACGTTTTACTTTGGTCTCAAGAATGCATTATAACTCATATGGTGGAAAGATTTCAGATATTGCCACTGGCATGAATTTCAAAGTTTATGAGAGCAAAACACTTGTTAACTATATTCGTTATCAGTTGCTTATTTCACAAAACTTTGAAAGCAGCATCTCATATGACATCAATGAAGAAAATGCTCAGTGCCTGCAGCACTGTAACTGAAGTTGGTATTTGGGGCTGCGATCCGAAAAATTTGCAGAACTTTGAGAATTGAAACATTGGTTATTTATTTTCATTGCAAATGTTTCCCGTATGAATACTAACTGTAAGCATTTATTGATACAAAAGTAGCACAACCGACTCGTACTGGCAACCTTTTGCCAGTATCAAAGCCAAGAATACATCACATCTGCTTCACGTTGTTATATTACATTCGAAGTTATAGGAGTATAAAGAAATTTAGGGTTACCTGCAGCGAGTTTTTTCAAATAATCGAAAACTTAATATTTGCTGTTTATTGTCACTACAATATCATTACCATTTGAAAATTTTACGATAAAACCGCTTAGTAAAGATATTGCAATTAAACACAAAGCCAACAGTAGCTGGCAACCCTATCGTGGCTTTTCAACCAAATTTGGCCTGAATAATGTTTATAATAGGTTCCATTAGTTGTATGAAATTCGTATTGATTTCATGACTGCACTGGAAGTTATAGTGCAAAGAGTTTTATTTTCCTGAGCGAATTTTCAAAACCAAAGACACAAAAATTACCATAGCTGGCAGCACCAATCAAATTTTTCAATCAAATTTCCACCAAACAGGGTTTAGAGTAAGGTTCAGCTACTGTGTCAATTTCATGAAAATCTGGTAACTAGTTCACATTTCGTACGGCAAAATGCAGTTTTTTTTTTCTTTGAAATTTTTCAAGATGGCACGACTGGCACAGAGTTGCCCACAATTCAAAATCACTTCTATCAGACTTGGTACATCAGACTTGGTACTTAAGTACAATGCACTCTGTGAATTTCAGTTGTATCTGATTATTGGTTCGTGAGTTCCCGTGAACATAAGTTTTCGATGCTAAAAATATAGGTTAACTGGGAAAGGGTTACCGTTCTTGTCCGACATGAAATTTCCAAAGTTTTACTTTGAACGTGTAGAGAAAGCATAAGATTTGTATACAGATTGGTTTTATTGTAAGAAACGGACATTTTTTTAGGATATTCGATGGTTTGAATGTTTTCACTTCCAAATTTTTATTTTTTCAAATTTAAGACACCAAAATTATCAGAGCTGGCAGCTCCAACCGAATTTTGCGATAAAATTTCTCTCAAACGCGGTTTAAAGTAAGGTTCAGCTACTGTGAGAATTTCGTCAAAATCGAACGATTGAATCAGAATTTATAGGGCTAAAAGCAGTTATCTTTTTTTAGTGATTTCTCAAGATGGCACCACTGGAACAGAATCGCCCGCATTTCAAAATCACTTCTATCAGGTCTGGTTCTATTTAAGACCAATACATTTTGTAAATTTCAATTAATTCTGCTCATCGGATTGTGCGTTTTTGATGCTAAAAATATAGGTAAATTGGGCAAGGTTTACCAGGGGTGCCCGTTATATATGATTTGGAGGTTTTCACTTTCAGTGCCTGTCCTAGCTACAGGGTTGCCAACACGCTCATTAAAATATAAACAAACTTACAACTAAATAATACCAATACGTTCTGGAAATTTCGTAATGATTGAATAGCTCTGTCAAAAGTTATCGCAATTTAAAAATTTTCAAATTTTTTCGTTCTCTTTTTAGGTACGTAGCGCATACATGGGGTTAAAAAATTCCAAAATATTATCCGATTCGCATTTAAAACACGTTCGAAATTTATTTCGTCAACTTTATTTTTGCAAAAATTATTTGTGTATGGAATAATAGGTATATTAAAATTATCACTAAAATGGCCGCTGGCGCCGAAGGGTTAACAATAATTGACATTTAGTGAAACCTAGACCTATTTTGCATATACACCAATGTATCCTGAAAGTTTCAGCTCAATCGGATGGCCCGTTCCCGAGATTATCTCACTGAAATTTTTTGTTGATATATATATATATATATATATATATATATATATATATTTATATATATATTTATATATATATTTATATATATATATATATATATATATATATATATATATATATATATATATAGATATATATATATAGTAAAAAAACATCGTTTTATGAAAACGGAGGCGGCATGGGCTCATTATTACAACTGGCGTATGATTACATGCTTAATATCCCACAAAAAAGTGTAGAGCCCGAAATATATTTTTCAGCAACTGGATATATGTGCAGCAAAATCAGGTCTAGCTAAAATTTTGAAACTCTTGACGAATTATGTTTATTAAGAGCATACTTTCACAACGAATCACCGGTTTGAACCAATCGATATTATTACTTATCCTTCTTTGAAAAGCAATACTATTTTGCAATTGATACGTAAATAACTAAAAAAGGATAATGTATTTTTATTATATTATGGTAACATCCGTTATGCTGATTGAATTTAAATTCGGTTTTAACTAATTTTATAATTAGCTGTCATGACCAAATAAGGAGAAATTTTTGGACAAGAAGATAAGAAGGAATTAGATCATAAGATTAAATTTATACGCATGTACACATGTGTGTAAATTTAACATTATAATGCGCTTGACTTCCGGTTTTATGTATGTGGAAATAAAGTTTCAATAGAGTACGAAGAAGCCAATATATCTGTTCGAATTCCCTTAGTCTAGTTCTTTTATAAAATCCTGAAATCTCGGGACTATCTCGGGATCCCGAAAATTCTAATCCCGAATTTTCGGGACCTCCATTTCAATCTCGGGATTAATGCCCTGATCAGATCTGCTAGAAACACTAATGTTCGAAGAACAGTAGAAAATTTGTGCAGAGTTTGAGTGTATAGAGTGTAAAGCTACTTAAAACTACTACCACTAGCTACTCCTCCTACTTAAGGCCATACACTTTAAGTAATAATAGACCCTAAGTTACAAGTTATAGGGATACAAAGAAATTTAGGGTTATCACTTACAAAAGTTTCCCAATTTTCTAGATTTGAATATTTGTTGTTTCTTTTCACTACAAGATCACTATGTTTTGAAAAGTTTATGGTAAAGATATGCAAAAAAAAAATACAAAAACTCTAGCGCACCTGAACCGCTAGAAACACTAATGTTCGAAGAACAGTAGAAGAATCGTGCAGGTTTTGAGTGCATATTCCACCACATGTGCTGCTTATTACGACCAAACTGTTTCAAATGCCACGTTTTACTTTGGTCTCAAGAATGCATTATAACTCATATGGTGGAAGGTTTCAGATATTACCACTGGCATGAATTTCAACGTTTATGAGAGCAAAACACGGGTTAATTATATTCGTTATCAGTTGCTTATTTCACATAATTTTGAAAGCAGCATCTCATATAACATCACTGAAGAAAATGCTCAGTGCCTGCAGCACTGTAACTGAAGTTGGTGTTTGGGGCTGCGATCCGAAAAATTTGCAGAACTTTGGGAATTGAAACATCGGTTATTTATTTTCATTGTAAATGTTTTCGGTATGAATACTAACTGTAAGCATTTATTGATACAAAAGTAGCACAACCGACTCGTGCTGGCAACCTTCTGCCAGTATCAAAGCCAAGAATATATCACATCTGCTTCACGTTGTTATATTACATTAGAAGCTAAAGGAGTATAAAGAAATTTAGAGTTGCCTGCAGCGAGTTTTTTCAAATAATCGAAAGCTTAATATTTGCTGTTTATTGTCACTACAATATCATAACCAATTGAAAATTCTACGATAAAACCGCTTAGTAAAGATATTGCAATTAAACACAAAACCAACAATAGCTGGCAACCCTATCGTGGCTTTTCAACCAAATTTGGCCTGAATAATGTTTATGACAGGTTTCATTAATTGTATGAAATTCGTATTGATTTCATGACTGCACTGGAAGTTATAGTGCGAAAAGTTTTATTTTCCTGAGCGAATTTTCAAAACCAAAGACACAAAAATTACCATAGCTGGCAGCACCAATCGAATTTTTCAACCAAATTTCCACCAAACAGGGTTTAGAGTAAGGCTGAGCTACTGTGTCAATTCAATGAAAATCTGGTAACTCATTCACATTTCATAGGGCAAAAAGCAGTTTTTTTTCTTTGTAATTTTTCAAGATGGCACCACTGGCACAGACTTGCCCACAATTCAAAATCGCTTCTATCAAATCTGGTCTTTCTTAAGTCCGATGCATTCTGTAAATTTTAGCTGTATCTGATTGCTGGTTCGTGAGTTTCCGTGAACAGAAGTTTTTGATGCTAAAAATATAGGTTAACTGGGAGAGGGTTACCGTTCTTGTCCGACATGAAATTTCCAAAGTTTTATTTTGAACGTGTAGATTAAACATAAGATTTATATACAGATTGGTTTTATTGTAAGAAACGGACATTTTTTTGAATATTCGATGGTTTGAATGCTTTCACTTCCAAATTTTTTTTTTTCAAAATGAAGACACCAAAATTATCATAGCTGGCAACTCCAACCGAGTTTTTCGACCAAATTTCTACCAAACGTGGCTTAAAGTAAGGTCCAGCAATTGTGTGAGTTTCGTCAAAATCGTACGATTCAATCAGAATTTATAGGGCTAAAAACAGTTATCTTTTTTAGTGGTTTTTCAAGATGGCACCACTGGCACAGAATCGCCCGCATTTCAAAATCACTTCTATCAGACCTGGTCCTATTTAAGACCAATACATTCTGCAAATTGCAATTAATTCTGCTTATCGGATCGTGAGTTTCCGTGAACAGAAATTTTTGGTGCTAAAAATATAAGTTAATTGGGCAAGGGTTACCAGGCGTGCCCGTTATACCATATCTTGTTTTTTTTTTGGTTATGTAAACAAAGCACAAGATTTGCATATGAGTGGCTTTTTTTTGAAGAAACGGCATTTTTTCAAGAGAGACGATGATTTGGAGGTTTTCACTTTCAGTGCCTGCTCTAGCTACAGGGTTGCCAGCACGCTCATTAAAAGCTACACAAATCTACAACTAAATAATATCAACATGTCCTGAAAATTTCGTAATGATTGAATAGCTCTGTCAAAAGTTATCGCAATTTAAAAATTTTCAAATTTTCCCGTCCTCTTTTTAGGCACCCAGCGCACACATAGGGTAAAAAAATTCCAAAGCATTATCCGATTCATATGTAAAACACGTTCGAAATTTATTTCGTTAACTTTATTTTTGCGAAAATTATTCGTGCACGAAATAATAGGTATATTAAAAATATCACTTAAATGGCCGCCGGCGCCAAAAGGTTAACAATAACTGACATTTAAAGAGACGTGGACCTATTCTGCATATACACCAATGTATCCTGAAAGTTTCAGCTCAATCGGATGGCGCGTTCCCGAGATTATCTCACTGAAATTTTTTGATGATATATATATATATATATATATATATATATATATATATAGATATATATATATATATATATATATATATATATATATATATATATATATATATATATATATGGAAATATGAATTTTTGGTCGAATCGATTTTAATACTAATGTTCTTCGAACATTAGTAAAAACAATTATAGCTGGTAGCCCAATCATTGTTTTTCAAACTAGATTTCTACTGAATATTGCCTACATTAAGTTTAATTTGCCATATGAATTTCGTTATGAATCCATAACTGCACTGGAAGCAATAGGGCAAAGAGCTTTATTTTCCTGAGCAAACTTTCAATATTTAAGACACCAAACTTACCATAGGTTGCAGCTCTAACATAATTTTTCAACAAAATTTTCAACCTTAGAATGAAATTCAGCTACTGTGTGAATTTCGTCAAAGCTTGGTAACTTATAGGGCCAAAAGCAGTTATTTTTCTTAGTGATTTTGGCACTGGCACAGAATCGCCTATATATCAAAATCGAACTACCAGACCTGGTCTAACTTAAGACCAATACATTCTGTAAATTTCAACTCTATCCGATTATCGGATTGCGAGTTCTCGTGAACAGAAGTTTTTGATGCTAAAAATACAGGTAAATTGGGGAAAGGTTACCGTTCCTGTCCCATATGAAATTTCAAAAGTTTTACTTTGACTATGTGGACAAAACATAAGATTTGTATATGAGTTGCTTTTGTTCTTAAAAGCGAAAATCTTCCAGGAGAGTCGATGGTTTGAAAGTTTTCACTTTCAGCGCCTACCGTAGCTACAGGGTTACCAGCACGTTCATTTAAAACTATATAAGTATACAACGTAGTGATAATTAATATGTTTTGTAAGTTTTATTATGATTCAACAGCTTTGTCAAAAGTTATCACAACTCAAAAAATTTAAAATTTTCCCGATCTCATTTTGGGTACCTAGCGTACACACAGGGTTAACATGTTTCAAAACCTTATCAAATCTTTATTGAAAACACGTTCGAAATTCATTTCGCAACAGGTTTAATGTTTGTGTAATCTCGAATATGAGTTATCTATTCTTATAAGTGATTGTTCTTTTTAAATGAAAATATGGTTCTCTAATATTTTTTTTAAAAGAAAGAAGAAAAGCAAAAGAATTCAATTAAACATGACTGATTTTGTCGATTACTTATGAAAATTCTTTCTGCAAGGTTTTCAGCTAAATATTAGTATAATTTCTACTAAGTATGCGGTGCATTAAATAAAATTTTTTTTCCACTCAATTAACATTTTCCATCTCAATTCCCTCGCAAACTCTATCCACATCAAAAATACCACAAGTTTTACTGTTTCGCTCATATATAATTTTTGCATTTCTCTTTCGTCGAACAAAATACTGTTGGCTTGTATCATTAACTCGTATTTTTACACTACATATTTTCACGTTCGAAACTTAATTGAAGAATTTAATTAAGTCATTTGTAAAACCATTCACTTCAGCTTCAAATTGCGTCTGCATCAGATAGACGCCAATGTGTTTCTTTACGATCATGTTGGCATCCTGTGAGGCAATGAGCCAGGACGAAACATTTATCTGGTTCAAGTATTCAAATACAAACGGGTGTTGAGGAAAAATGTGAAAATTCAAGAAACATAAACTTTGCCGTAATTACGTCATGTTGAAATGTCATTACATTCAGTTAGCTTGTTTTGGGGAGAGATGAGGTGGTATGATATTGACTCTGATTCTGAGGATTTTCTGGTTTTATTTGATGTGGTGGTGAAAGAAAACACTGATGATGAGGCAGTTATAGCATTAAAGCCGGTGCTTTAGGACGAAAAAATTATCGGAGTGTTTTCCATTAGCTAATTTCGAAATGATGATGGCATTGGATTACGTTCTTAGTCTTGTAAAATATTTTAAAAGGGCCAATATGAAATGGCTCTCGTCCTGTGAATTTTTACTAAATATTAAAATTATATACCATAAAATTGTTCTCAGATACAAAATATCTCAAATTAAAAAATTTATCAAAGCTACTCCATAAGAAAGTCAAACGTTTACTGTAATTATTTATTAACAAGCTGTTGCCAGATCCAAATAAAAATCAATTTTGTTTTCATTCGCCTCCGAAACATCTCCCTTCTCAAAAACAACCATGTGGCCAGTATAATTAAGCGAAAAATTCAAAAGTCCAAAAAGACCACCTACATCACCAGATGAAACTGATCTCCACAATATCCATCACAACCAGACATCTATGTATTTATAAAAATGGGCATAGTAGCTCAGTTCATGATTATTGCAATGGTTAGTGTCTTAGCAAGTATTTACCGTAAGCGAGAAAGTTTTTCCCTAACATCGAACGTAAGTTGAAACAAACAAACTTTGATTGGAATGTTGACTTTTTCACTGAATTTTCTAACAACCGTTCTATGTTTTGTGAGATGGAAAGCTGTCAAGTTTTGTGTGATTGCATTCGAAATGAGCAAAGTTAATTATGTAATTACCTAAATGATTGTTTTGAATTCAGGAGGGGAAATGAGAGAGAAAATTATAGGAGTTTATGTTGGTTAATTGAAGTGGTACTTTCAGTTTTTCGTCTCTCGATCAGATGGAAATAGTGCTAAAATTAAGTGAAATGAGGATATGTTCAACGCTTGGACACATGATGATTAGATTATTGAACTCATGCTTTGATCAATAAATTAATTGGTTTCAATTGTTGTAGATGTCATTGATTTTTACACTGTACTTTTTTGTAAAATATTGTAAATTAAAAATATTTAATTTTTATTAAAAAATTAAAATATTGTAAATAAATCGATTAACTATTATTATGAATGGTTCTATGATGCTTTTGAAAAGGCTGTTGTTGTGTAGCTATGGAAAAATCCTTAATGCTTTTGACTTCGAGACGATATAAAAAATGAATCTTTAAGAGTCCTTGAACATTTTTTTCTCATAGATTAACTGGCAATGGACATTAAAAGCGTGATTGTTTCGTAAAAATGTTCAAAAGAAAAATTTCCACGCAACTGTTATATTTTTGCTTATTGTATACAGCATAAAGTAAAATAAAATGAAACAAATACGAAAATAGCAATGAGTAAAAAAAATTGTCTTATTGGTTAAATTTTAAGGCGTGAATTCTACCAAATCATTATATATAAAAGAAGCAAGTTTTTGTTGCATTTTATAAAAGAAAATTATGCCGTATTTGCAATTTTTAACCAGCTAAGAAATGGTTTTTCGTATTGCATAACTAGTCTATCGTGTGACGACAGCAGCAAGATACCCACATTGGGCGCATATTTTTATTCATTAATTTAGATGTTTTAAGGCGTTGTCATAACTTTCAGTTACTTCATTTACGAAAAGTATGTATGTCAAATATTAATATAACTATTTTCAATGCTTCAAACTGCATTAAGAAGCAAAAATATCAATGAGTTTGAAGCATAGAAAGAGCCATCTTAGCAAAAGAATTTGATTTGTTGGTAAATAATAGCAAAACCCAAGAACACATCGTTCATTTTCTATGATTTTTGAAACACAATTTTTTAAGGAAATTCAGTAAGCTAGGATTTTTCACTGACACAAATCAAGATATTTCCAATTTAATTCATTGCATCTAAAGTACTATTTAGTGAGAAAAACAGTCTTGAAGTCAAATGCAAAATTTTCGAAGCAATAGTTCTCTAAACATAGGGTACCATTCAACTGCAATCACTCATAGGCCACACTATTTTTGGGAGTGAATTTCATGAATGAATTTTTTCACAATCGATCAAAATATTGAATATTTCATCAAAAATTCAATACAAATGACAAGTGCTTAAAAACATAACACTAGTGTCTTTATAAGCGAAACCATTGAATCAATCGATTTCTCTGCGATTTTGGCAGTGTAGCCTTGACGAATTTTGTCACAACAAATCCGATACAAAAATGTCAGCGATTGGATGACACCTGTCATATAAAGGTGACATATGACATCCATCACACTTTACATTACACTGATATATAGCAAAGATGCTGTCATTAATAATGTGGCGATTGACTGTACCTAACGTTTCGATAATAAATAAAATGATTTGATGTGGAATGATCAAGTGCTTTTAATAAAAAATACTTATGGCTCATTCGCGGCTATAATCACATTGCTTGGAGAGAAGACACCCTCCCGGAGACTCATAGTATTTTTGGTGCAAGCTGAGGAGGTTGTGTGCTGATACCTATAGAAATTGAAGTGTCCAGTAACATAAAATATGTGCTGGTGATAAAATTTAATTTCAGATAAATAACTAGACTTTTGGATGATGAAAAATATTTTTTTTTGAATTAATATTTCTTACTGGAGATGAATTATTTTTGGTGATTAGTGTTGAATTACTTTGCTGATAATATGCTTATTTAAGAACCAGAACAAAGTGAGTGAAAAATTATCAAGCCAGAACTAGTTTTTAATTTATTTTACTTACACATGACTCGTTAAGTACCAGTTATATTAAGGTAGTGTTTCAAAGAAAATTGCAATATACAAGTATGTAAAATAAAAACTGATAATGTCCTTAACATAGTTATGACAATTCTTATTCCAAGTTTCCATTTCTTGTTGCCCAAAAATATGAGACCATTACGACATTTACAGATTAAAATTTTGCGCTCCCCGGGAACGGTAGCACTCGAAATTGTTCATGTCGAGAACTCCTGATTCGAAACAATTAGTAATTCAAAGGATATATTATTTTTGAATAAGAGTAGTTCTGATTGAAATGTGTTGGAAACACAGTAGTTGTGATGGTATTTTGAAAAAAAACCATCAATCCAACAAAAGCTGTCTATTTTTCAATGTAGATATTAAACCAACCCGAAATTCAAGATGTAAGTTAATGTTAACGCCAACAAGATTTATGTTTTTCATTGCAGGATTAGGATAACCTTGAGTTTGATCATTTTCCTCATTTTTGAGTGAAACATGTTACAGTCAAATTTCCAAATTATTATGTTTTCTTAGCAATAAGTGTATCAAATATTAAAATGTTGAACTTTCTACTCCTATAACTTCCTACAAAAACAACATATTAAGACGAAAGTCACGGGTTGTGTTGGCGAAGATTTTGTACAGTTTTACGGCTGGTGCCAGCAAAGAGTTGCCATCGCAGAGATGTTAATTAACCGACAGATGATAATTTCATATGATAATAAGTAAATATGTCAAAATATTCCAAGCTTTAAAAAATTGGCTGTTAAGTTCAGATCAAGTGGCACATGATCTTTGATACAAGCTGGTCATAGCAAAGGGCACGTCTGGCGGAACCTGCAATCAAAATCTACTAATTGCTTCTACTTTTCTTCAAAATTTAGTCTTTCTATCAGTTGTTATTTGAAATTTTTTTTGTTTATAAAAAAGTCACAAACATCATTTTCATTTTTGGTCCATTCAAATAATTTACCCTTCGGAATTATTCAGTCTGAAAATATTCTTGGCTGCTGAATCATTGGTATTTGTATTTACCGGTAAATGATGAGCGGTTTTGAGTGGGTTCGGATCAGATACAAAGCATTTTTCTCATTATTTTTCAAAACTTCTACCGAGCTCTTGGTTTATGAAAAAAAGTAGTTTCCAATGGAGAAAAATATAAAAACTGTCAAAACAAATATTTACAAAAATTGAATTTTCAGTTTGAAAATAAAAACACAAATACACGAAATGATATTAATATATTGTAAAATTATAGTATTTTGGTAATATACAAAAATGTTCATGTAAACAAGCAATCGAAATATTTGAATATGAAAATAGGAAAAAAAATCAAAATGGAAAAAATATCATCATCCGAACGGTGATGAAAATATTATCATTCAATGTTGTTGTCGAATAGTTTCATATTTTCTTATTTACATCACATATAATTATGTATTTTATTATTTAATAGCAATGTCAAGTATAACATTAGCAGTTGTTTCTTGGGATGTTTCTTGTTGCATGCGGTAATTCGATACAGGACAAAATTCAAATGACCTAGAAATTCTCCATCTTATTTATTGAAGCTTACATACATATATATAAAATGTAGCCAGGTATATTTTTAAGATTTATGGTTGGAAGAAGAGGAAGATGTCGATTACAGTCTACTTTGCCCTTCCTCTTATTTTCGTTTTAATCTAATCTTTTGATACGCAGTCAAAATTTGACAAATTTATTCAGATTTATAAATTGAAAAATTTCGTAGCATTTCTATTCATTTTTTTGACCAATTAAAATTACCACTGTCGAATACTGATAAAAATTTGTTGTTACCTTTATTTTAGGTAAATTATTGGTGTGAAAATTCGTAGATTCACAGAATTAAGAAAAAAGATAGCTGAACCCAAGTTTTAATTTATTTTAGTTAACCTCCATATTGAGTTTTGTTATGTCTAGTGGAACCAGTCATGATTTTACGGCGTTTTTGCTGAGTCCCTATCTATAATTTTCTGAAAATAATCTATCGAAATCAAAAAGTATTTCTCTCCTAAACAATTGGTAGTTTCGTTTTTGACCAGCTCAAACCATGTAAAAATTTTTCAAAGATATTTTGATATATTTTGTTAAGTTACTCAACACAAGCAGCAAATTATATCTAAAGCTCGCTAAAAAAATAAAAATCTTTAAAAATTGCGTTATTAAAATTTTGAATCGCTGTTTTATTCTAACTATCATTTCTTATAAATAAGCAAAAAGCTACGTTTTGCTAGTGAGTAAAGCAAATAGCTTTTTATTTGAATATAAATTTTTTTGTTATTTATTTCAAACAAATCTACGATATTGCTTGAATTTTTGTACTCCATAATCAGTATGCTTTCTGATTCAGTGAAGGCATGTTAATTTGAATCAAAAGATAATAATTATTACTGTTTATAATATTTTTCAATCCCCAGCCTGTAAGCATATGCCAGTAAACGGAGAGACAATAAAAATAAAAGAATTATAGAATAAAAAATCAAAACAATGAAACACCGAGTCAAATTAAAAATAACCATGACGACGCAAATGGGATCGCTATATTGTTCCGAATTTACTCTTTACGTAGAAATATTTACGTGCCAAAGTCCAAACATAAGTTTTTCCTCGTTTGAGACTGAATTTTGCAAAATATCACCGAAATGTTAAAATTATTTTCAGTTTCTTATTAAATAAAAATCCGACGAAAAAATGTCTGCAAAAGATTTATAGATTGTAAAAGTTTATGATATATACCAAAATCAGCATAATTTTCGCAGTTTTACATAATTTTCATTGTGCGAGTTTATTCAGGCTAATGAAAATGTTCCATTAAGGGTTCCGATATTTTCGTTTCGTTCTAGAGTTGTTAGGATGAATCAGAATCTCATAAGAACGATTATATTAAACGGATTTAAAAAGAAATTGTTGTACCAACATCATTTGCACAATGTGTGTTAGCCCAAATTCCCTAATTAACTATTTAAAATTTCGAATCCTTAACTAAGCATATAATTGTTTTTATTTAAACTATTTACGGCACTAATCACTGAATTTTAGTCAAGACTTGCAATTTTGTTTCAACATTTTTGCAATTCGATTCTTAATAAATGAATTACATTTGCAGGAGTTGTGAAAATGCAAAATTGCAAATACCCTGAAGATATGCAAAGTACCAACGACTTAATTTACTAATACTTCAATTAACGCAAAACTCGCAAAAGACTTGATCAAATAGGTAAAAAATCAACTACCAGACACCTATAATATTTTTAATTTCCTGAATTTGCTCCATGGAAGGTATTAAAACTATTATTCAAAGAATGTGTTTTGGCAAAAAAAATCAGCTCAATGGATTTTGAGTATAATTTGATGCGACTAGGTCAAGTATCTCGCCAACAAAAATAACAAAGCCATGCACAAGAATGCATAACAAAATAAAATCCATATTCAATTTGACGGAAAGTTTTGTAGAACAATGTATGCAGGTTTTTGAATCAAAGTTGGAGAAATAGAGAAGTCAAACTCCATTAAGAAGCCAAATCTAAAACACTCGAGTCAAAAATAAAATAAACTAAAAAATTAAAATATTTATGCATTATATTTTACTTTTAATTTTCCATAGCACCATCCATGCTAGAAAAAAATGCAGCCCTTGTTATGAAACGTGCAAATTTTTCTGAAGTAGGCACTGCTTCCAAAAAATTCTTCATACTTTTGGTATTTCTAAAATATTTTCCAACAATTTCATTTCGAAATATATTTTTCATACACCGTTGAATATCCCAACAATAAAAATGTAAACAAGATCGTCATATCATCCACACAAAATAAAACAATGTTCGTTTCATCCCATTAAATTTATTATACGAGTCAGATTGAATTAAATTTTATTTACAACCTCAAATCAAGACATGAAATGATAAAGATCATTAAATGTACTATTTTCATGGTTTACCGAGTCATTCTAATCTCATTTTATAGTTTTCTGAAAACACATTTACATGCTATTCGACTAGACAGCCACCCACTCCATTCATAACATCACTTTAACAACGCGATGTATTTGTGTATCTAAATTTAAACTGGTACATCATAAGCTTACCAAAAATATCTTGCTTGGACTATTCACGTGTCATTTTAACGCAAAATAAATTATATTAACAAATTTAAGATATTTTTCAAACTCAATTTTAATTTACTTAAATATTTTTTTGTTATATTTTCGAAGCTTTTTTTCACACTTGATGCGATGAGTTTATTTAAAATCCAATTAAAACTCTTTCAAAAGATAATATTGTGGTTTAACTGCAGATACTTTAAGCTATATTGACAACATATTTGGTTGCTAAAATTTATGCGGATCGAAACCATGTGCAATTCTAATTTTTGAAGAGGAGAAAATTGGTTAACGTGCTTGTTACGGCTGGAAAAATTATGCACAGTGAGTGAAAGTGCGAGTGTCTTTTACGGACAAATGTGTTTGCTGATTTTTGTGTGGCTGTGGTTTATTTAAGAAAACGCAATCCATTAATGAGCGTGTCAATATGTTTTGTATTTTGTTTATTTTGTGCTGTGTGTGATATGAAATGAATTCAAGCTAATCAGCTATAGTCTGACAGTCACGTTTTTGTTATTATTACTGCGTATCACATAAAAACTTTTTTATATCCATAAATTAATTTATGAACATTTCAAGTACGATATATTTTTATTTCACGAGAATGATCGATGCCTTGCAGTTGATCTGTTCTTGTTTTCAGTGTTTATCGCTGTATTTGTGTAAATGTCGCATTGAGCTAGAAAATGAAATTAATTTATTTAGTGTGGAATGTATTTTTTGATGAATGGTCCACGCTGCCGTTAAAACGAGCACTGAAATAGGCCGCGCCCAATGTGGGTCATGGTGAAATGATACTAGCATGTAAATGTTGTTTATTGAAACACTGTTGAAACGGTACAAAGCAAATTATTTCATTTCTCTCCTTTCCTTTTTTGCATTTCAAACAATTTAAAATAACTATCAAATCGAAGACAATACGAACTACGCTTGACATTTCATACAAACAGTCTAACTAGCTAAACTGTGCATAAAATCAAAATCACGACCAACATTTCATCCATGCGATATAAATATGTTTCAACATGTTTGATTTACTCTTTTCCAATAGTCAAGACAGCCACGTCACCATTCGGTTTTTTCATCGTTGAAATAGAGTCAATCGTATTTCTATCTTTCATCGAAATAAAATATTCAAGTCAACTACCATACAAAAACCAACTGCTGGTGATACGCTTGTTATATCAATTTCCTTTACTATCCAAAAGTCTCACGTTCTTATAAAAAAAAATCATCGTGGCTCTTTCGTATCACCTCAGGGAATATCAAGGACACGTCTGTGTCGAATAAAAGAAATTCTAAACCATATGTTTTGCAGGCTGTATAAGATAAATTCGTCATACACTTCAATCATAAAGCATAGAATTATTTCGCAACATTGGCCTCATCATTTCGAATGCTCTGCGAGCATTCGAACTTGGACGCCCCTTTGAGCCCGGTTCGCCCTTCGTCATCAGTTTCTGTTCAGAACGTTCTGAAAACACGGTGAAGTATTAGTTTCAAGTCACTTTCATTCTGACATCTCGATTTTTCATATCATTAATTTTCCTGCCATAATATCGTTTTATGAGACATACAAAAGTTGCTTTTCAGGACCTTCGAACCATTCTTACTCTGTGCGCTCCTGGACGCCAAGAGATTTTCATGAAATCTCAACAATACGTCTGTCGGTGGAATGATGTGTTTGGCTCAGATTTTCAGGACATTGACGTGAGTCAAGCGTGCTGACAAAGAAATTTATAAATATATGAAAACGATAATCTATTGGGAAAATCAAGTTCTGATTGGAGTCAAGTGATGACAAAAATATTTATGATAAATTGATGGTGGAACGAGAATCTCGTGTTTGGAATTTTTCGCAAAAGTCATAAGATAATTTATGTGAAATTTCTGAGCATGTATCTGCTGGAACTGGATGACGGTAGCTTGTAAAAGTTTTTTGCTCGGGGCTTCTGAAAATAAAATAGCATTATCACTAAGGTAATTAGAGACGAATTTTTCCGCTTGTGGGAAATGCTATAAATTGAGAAATATCCAGCAAGTGTTTTTATTCTCATTAAATTTATCTTTCTACCATGAAGCATAAAATCAAGTAGGTGGTTCGTGAACGACTACTTCAGGCTTAATAAAATAATTCTATTTTACTAAGTCATCGTCGACCATCACGTAATTTGGATACTCTTGAGTCCTTGAGATAATTGAATGAAGTCTCACTGACTACTATTCAATTTCGATTGGAATTAGGATGTTCGTAGAATTACTTGGTAATTGTGACTGGGAATTCCAATTGTTTCACTGAAGTCATGTTGATGTTGGCTAATGGTTCGATACGATTCGATTTAATGTTTGTTTTAATCTGCATAAATGATGGCCCGCTGACATGCAATTTTCATCCCGTGGAGTTTGTGAATTGAGCCGTCATTGGAACATGTGTTTGTTTCAGCTTACGCCAATGACTAATGCATCAATTGCAACGTATCATGAATGATTTGGCGTTAAATGTGTTACATTTTCGATAACATTTTATTATGAAATAATTAAAAATATATAATTAGATGTTATAAATTGACTCCGATTAACAGCCAACATTGTATCGATAAATGGTGAATACTGTATACAATATTTATTTATTTTTGTTATAAAGCTTTCATAGGGAAAAAATAGTGTATGCGGGCAATGATCAATGTTGTCACTGGAATTCGACATTTCTGAAGTAAATTGAAAATTTACAGTTTAGAAAATTGGATTTTATTGGAGTAAAAACACATTTACATATTATAAATAAATAGTAATAAACCTATTTCTTCGTATAAATTAAAAATTATAAGTTTCCAGTACGTAATAAACGGGAAATTAACGCAAACGCTTATTGTAGGAAGCTGGAAAGTGATAATACTTTTTAACGAGATTGGCTTCTTAGCTCAACTTCTGAAGATGCTTTGCCATCGCTGTAAATTAATTTTCTTAGAAAAAACAAACTTATTGGGAAGTTTCGTATAAAATAATCCGACGCATATTTGTCATCCTTTGCATGATCAATAAAAAGGAACCATTCATAGCCATTATTATGGCTGCACTTAAAACAACATCACTGAATACATCAAAATATTATTCAATTATAGTCGATTGTACTTTAGACAAAAGAAGGCCAGAACAATCAACTATGGTAATCAGATTCGCATATTTTGTATGAATATGTAGTGTGCTGTTTTGTATGAATATGTAGTGTATCTTTTGCTGCTATAAATCCGATAAAATCCTTATCGGATTTATAGCAGAAAAAGATACGAGCGGCAAAGTGCCCAAAATTTTGGTTGAATTAAAGCACAATTGAATATAAATTGAAAATCTATGACAATGGCTCCAAAACAGAGCGCAGACATACTGGCGTGCAAAATTTGATAAAAAAGATACGACCTAAAGTTTTTCCCTCCTGAGCACATACACCTTAAACTTAGCTGTTAACGTTGCAGCAAACTTTTGTTTAGATGCAATAGCTTTTAGGACGTTATCTATAGTTTGTATGTATTTTCTACAGTTCGATGAATATATTCAAAATGACGACGTATTCTCAAGACGAATATTAAGAACTTAACACTTAAGCCTCTAAGTGATGCAAGATTGGAAAGTTGATTTGACACATCTGATTGATACATGATTTGATACATGATTTGATACATCTTTTGATGTAATATATTTGACATGTCCAAAGCATTAGTAGTGGAAAGCGAAGATTTAACACTAAAAATCGCAAGAGTGTTGAAGAGAAAATGACTGGAATTCAAATTTATTATTAGCTTAGTAATTTAGATACTAATAAATTTATTATTAGCATAGTAATTTAGATACAATCAATATTTCAAACAAATACATTTAAAGCTATTGTCTGTTACAGCCACCTACACATTTTTTCTTGGAACATTGCAGCGATTCAGGGTTTAAAAGTCTGCTTACTACTGCGAAAAACCTCCACTAATTTAGATATGCACTTTTTCTCTGTGCTTAGCTTTATCAGCCCTTAGCTGCTTCTAGACATATTTGCTTCTTCCTTCTTTTTGACCCGTTCCGCGTCACGCAGTTTGTGGTGTATACTTTTTTAGCGCTGTTTCGACGCTATTCCACGGTGTTTGGGATCACTGTATGCTGGGATATTTTCGGCTGATATCGCTGTGCCTAATAGCATATCTTGGCTACTTCTATGTGCTTCAAAGCGCGGACAACCGAACATAATGTGTTCCGCATCCTCGAGTACATTTTACAGTCTGAACCAGTGTTGTGAGGCTTTCGTGGCCGAAATTCCCTCGCAAATGCACGTTTTTCCCACAGAACAGGTCGCAAATTCTCACGGTTTTCCCATGGATAACATGTGAGCTTTCACCACAGTTTTATATTTATTTATCAATTTCACGCAAACGCCAATACTTATAAGAAAAAAAACAGCAGTTTCATATATTATATACACATGTATATTTGATTTATTACAGCGAAGAAAAAAAACATACATTAATTTCGTGAAAAATCATAAAATGCGTTCATGTTTAAACTAATCAAATAGATTTTGTGCATTATGCAAATTGAAATGTTTGTCAGAAGGCTCGAAATCAATACAGGTAACAGGTCTGGACTGGAAATTTGAGCGAATGAAATAAACTACGTTCAGTGAATCTTCGCTTATTCTGTTTCGCTTTAAAGTTTTGACGTCGGTTACAATGGAAAATATTGTTTCCGATTCAGCATTTGAATGTGGCAAATATAGAGCATACTTTGAGGAAACATGCATGCATCTTCAAAATGAGGAAACATGCATGCATCTTCAAATTTTTTTGCTTGTTCTATTTCTTTCGAAAGCTCCTCTACTGGTAGCTGCAATAATCTCTGCTTTTCATCACTTGAAAAAGTTACTGCTAAATCTCTCTATTCGATATTTACAAAAGATTCTTCAAAGCCATTTTTTTTTGCCAAATTTTTGAACTGCAGTGACTTCGTTCGTTTGGAACTATCAAGAGCTATTTGGGGGCTTAAAACTCAATTTGTTGAAAGACAACATCATTAAATGGTCATTTATCTTTAAGCTCTTTATATGTCGTAACGTAAATCTATTTTCGTATTTTTTTGTTGTCTAATTTTACAGCTTCTTCAAAAGACGCTATGTATCCTTCACATTTTGATCCCAAATAAGTATCCATATCTGGAACTAAATGCTCTTCATTCAATTCGATATTTTCCAGTAAGTCAATGAAACCAGGTTTCACAAAGTTTAAGCAAAAGCTTCTTAAAATTTTACTGCACTCAGCATACAATTTGTGAATCAGTAGTTGCTTTGACTGAAACGGTGCGCCAAATGTATTGAAATAGCTTAATAGCCCAGTGAAATCGGACATAAAAAAGGCGAAACTTCGCAAAAATTAGGAGAAATCTGAATTTTGGTGATAGCCTTGATACTGGCGTGTTGAGCAAAATGTCAAAAGTCCCCAACGATCCGAGTGCTGCGTTACTTTTTATACGGGGTCAAAAGACACCACAAGTGACCTTTCGCAAATATTTCAGTAAGGGTCACGTCTTCGGAAAAACAATGTATGACCAATTTGTAGCTTAAAAAATTTCCAACAAAAAAGATTAGGTAACTTTTTCTTGTAATCATAACCGTTTTTGAGATATATTAATCACAACATTTGCTACTAACAGCAACCTCATTCTCAACGGCATATTGATATTATCCGATCTTGATTACGACTTGGAATGTTTGTGAGTCGATTTTTCTATGTTTAAGAGGCGCATAAAAAAAAAATGTAAACAAACTTATCTACCAGACTCTAGGGTAGATAGAAAAGTATGCTCCGAAAAGTTCCCACCACCCTCCGCTTCCCTGTGCCATAAAACTTGTAACTACTCTCTTCTCGGAAATAAACTATGTTGCTGCATCATGTATGGGATATTCCACGAAGGAGCAGGACAAAACAACAACATTGCAGGTGAAAATAGGTTTTGTAACATATCATGGCCCTAGGAGTATGAAAAAGCAAGATAATATCCTGGCATAATTCTATAAACGCTCATTCTTGACATTATAGGAGCTCAACCCGCTGCAGACTATCCCCGAATAATCAGTTTTTTTAACCAATCCTGTGATAACTGCATAGCGCCAAAAGGACTTGGTACGTCTCGAAACCAATTTGCACCTGAAATTACGTGACCTTGCCCTAATCGTTCATGGTATAAGATGGTATGGAAAAAAAACTAAAAAAACCGGTTATTTCGGGGTGGTTCGTTCACTATGGTTCCATAATCTTTTTTTTCTCTAGTTTTACTCTTACTGTATTTAAATTTTGTACTTCTATTCTTATTCTGTATTTTTGTATTTTGCTGTTTTATTATTATATCCATAGTCCTTTTATTCTCTATTTTTACTTTACTGTATTCTAATTTTTATACTTCTATTCTTATTGTGTTTTTTATTTTTTATTTTAATGTTTTATTATATTTTAATTCTTTATAATCTTTTATTCATTTTGTAACTAGGCATCTTGCCTGTAAAATGAATTATATTGAAAAAAATTACAAATTACAAATATTGGTAAACTACGTATAGACTAGGAATTTTTTTAAAATTTATTCAAAAATTTACTCTGACTTTTTTGTATACATATTACTGGCAATGCAAATACATTTCCAGAAACAACTTAGCAAATGTGAAGGTAGCTTTTGAACTATTTGCTATTTATTTATCTATTTTTCAAAACCAGGGAAAACCAAAAAGCAGAAACTAACTTGCTTCGTAAATAGGCAGGTTATACCTGAATGTTTTTAATCGGAAAATTCCAAAAACTAGATTAAAATTAAGTATTGAGCATCCGCAACATCACATTGGGATAATTAAGTTTCGAACGAAATCTCAAAAATAGAAAAGTTTTGACAGGAAATATTCTGATTTTTTTCTACCCAACCAAATCTAATTTATACCTGCGAAATTAAATCTTTCTTTGTAAAATGTAGACAAATTTGGCGCCAAATTCTATCAAAATAAAATTATGCCTAATATCTTTGCGTACATAAATAAATGCGTATATAAACCTATTCTCGAACTATTTTGTCGGTGAATTTTCAAAAACGAATATTTTCTTGGCAAATTGTCAAATTACAATATCGTTGCCTAGCGTTCTCAAGCATTCTGGCAAAAAATTAATCTTGTGAAAGTTTGAAATTTATTAGTGATAATTGCCGTTGTATTTTGTCTGTAAAATGTCCATGCTATTTTTGTTTATAAATGTTGACAACTGGTTTGGTTGTACGGATGCATAAGATTTTATATTTGCGTCCATGTTAAACATATTTGTTTGTTTTGTGAGTATGTTTTGAATAACTTATAATATTTGTGATTTGGGCATTTTTTGTTGAAAATGTTGATTTTGTTGGCCTCATTTGAAATCGTCCAGTTTTAATTCAAAAGGAAAAGGAAAAAACAATCGATCTATTTTTTCGCCACATGAACTAACGCCATAATCAAATCAACACCTTTTCCACCATATGAGGTCACATTTCATTTTTGTTTTCAATAACAACCAATGATAATCCTAACGAAAATGTTTTACTAAGCACTAGAACAACGCTCATCCGTGCGAAAACCATTAGCCAGAGATTCTGTTCTATTGTCACTGTAATAGCCAGTCAAGACCAATTCGGGTTTATTTACCACTTAAGTGCAAATGATGTAAGCCACTGACAGAATCATGGTGATGATTATGATCTAAGATGAAATATATCATATTTCTAATAGCAGGCACCATCATTCCAGTTGCTTTTTCGCTCTCACCCACTTCGCCCAGTACTATCGAAAATTTCCAACTGCGTTTCATTCGTGAGATAGATACAGTTGTACCGACTTGTATATTAGAAATATATCTATTGTGTTTTTGCGACGATAAAGACGACATATACTTGATGGTACTGATGTTGATACCAGACGGCGGCAGCTGTGCACGTGGTGATAGCAAACGACGAACAGATACTTTTCTTTAGATAAGTGATGAACATATGAAGCTGATTATGATGCGCCGACAAGACAGGAGATAAAAGCTAGAATTGTATTTAAATTGTATCTAAATATGGAATTGATTAGAATGATAAGTAACTGACAGGCCTTGAGATGAAATCGCTTCGGGGATGATGTGTAATATGTTGAATAAAATCATAGGAATGAGTAGAAGATGATAATAATGATGGTAGTGCTTTTATGCTGAGGAATTCGTGAAACATAAGGAGATTATTCAATTCGAATTGTTTTATGAGAGTAATATGTTTCAAATGAAAACGAGAATTAAAGCTTTCGTAATCCAAATTATCCGCATGCCATTATTACTATTTTTTTCAAAATCTAATGCATAAAAGCTGTGATTTCTTAAAGGTTAAGCTGATATTTTGAAAGAGGCAGCTTCACAAAGCTCAAAACAAATATACATTTTTTAATATAAACTGAAATAGTATGAAACGTTCTTTTAAAATATTTGCGCCCAGTGTAACACAAAATAGCTTAACAGCCGATACATTAAGAAGAAAAAATCATAATGCCTTTCAGCTTTAATTTAAGTTTTGGTTTGAAAACACGTTTTTGAACGACTGAAATCATTTATATAACTGAAGGAGCTAGGTTTAAAAATTTAAAATGCATAAAAAACAAAACAAAATCAAAAAACCTCAACATTAAATTAAACAAAATTGACATACCAAATTCTATAAAACAAATGTGATATTAAGCTAGTTATACTTGGCAATAACATCCAATCGAAAACGCTTTGCAACGCCAGAAATCCTGCAAATTAAATCTTGAATATGAATTCCAAAGCATGGCAGCTTGGTGCCACCATATACTTCAGAAACTATTTGACTTTCATTTCGAAATTAGTTCCAATCACTCTTCAAATTTCTACACGTGAACTACTAAAAAAAAAACTTTAAGACTCTTGAAATGAATTTCATTATAACGATTTTACTGTGAAATATGAATAAAACGTAGCACTGTTTACTGGCACGTTCCAACGCTTAAGATTCAGTCTTTTAAAGAGCTTAGTGCTGTGAATACTAAATCGAAACGATGACAAGTGATATCAAACAACTTTGAGATCTTTCAATTAAAAATACAGTTTACGGAAGGAAAGACATTGAGAAAATTGGGTTCTAGTAGTCACGAAGTTCTTGTTGCTTGGATGTACATGTACTGATTTAGTTAGATCAATATTTGTGATTGCATGTGAAGCATTTAAAATTCCAATGATTTGATCTTAGTGAAGAAAAGATTTCGAAATTGATGCGATTTTATTATTAAGATTTACCAATTATCTAGTCAGTTTGGATTATTAATTGATGGTGATTTTAAATTTTAAGTTAAAAATAGAATAAATTTAACAGAGTAATTCTGAAAATCCAGTTTCACAATATAATGTAATCTCTAATTTATCGCAAAACAAATTATTTCGTGTAAATAGACATATTATATAGTGAAAATCTCGAGGTGAAGTAGAATCTTTTAAGCTGAAAAAAACTTTAAAGAAATCATATATTTAAATATTGATTTAATTGAAAGCATTTTGAATTTAAAAGCAAAGTTGCCCCCTTGCAACTCATTTGGAATCTTGGAGAGTGAAGGTGGAAGATATTTTAATTTTCTAATCGAAATTTTTACGAGTATGAAATGATTAGTTTCGTGACCCGCTTTGCTTTGGATGCAGTCTATTAAAACATGCACGTGCAGTATTTATTGGGACTGATGAAAGTTTCGTATTAAACTCCTCGTGTTTTCCTAGACGATGAGTTGGCTAATATGATCGGGCCTTGAGAAGCTTACTCCTGACAGAAAAATCTCCATCTCAGTGGTGGAACAGCATATTCCGCGGGCTGAATGACTTCTGGGTTAAGTAATTGCTATTATCTGAATTTGGCTGTCGGATGGTGAAAGCTCGACTAATTTCCTGCCTAGGCTGGGATAATGAGGATAATACGGCTAGCTTTTATAATTATTCATTTTTGTGGGACTACGATTTCGAGTGAAAATGAACTATTAAAAGAGAGATCAGCTTCAAGTGCTCAGATATATAGGCTTCACAACCGTCTAAAAATGGAGGTCCATTGTTCCCTAGTGGATCAGATAACGGACCGAAAAACCTATCAAAGTTAAAATTCTATGATGAATCTAAAAAAAGCAAACAAAAAGAATCTGAAGCTAGAAGAAGACAAAAGAAGAAAGAAACGAAATAAAGTTCCATATCAAAAACAAAAATGACGAAAATTCCGTGACTAAAACTATGTGGAAACGGACAAACCTGAACTTTGCAGAAGCTATCAAAAGAGGCTTATAAACTGAGACACATGAGCGATGCAGCCAAATACCGAATAAATTTACTTAGTAAAGGAAGATGTTCAAAGAAGAGGCCAGGGAAAAAAGGCTCTCTCACGAATCGCATTAAAATACAATCGGAAAAGACCCAGATCCGGGGATGATACTATCGAAGACAGGCCACCGAAGAAGACAAGAGAAAAGATGAAGATGGGTGAGGCACTTAAAACATTTGAAACATCTTCGTCCCAGTAAAAGGTAGTAACAGGTAACCTATATCGGAATGTAAAAAACGACTGAATGATTAAGGGCGAAGACAGAAGATGAAGCTGTGGGAGTGAGTCAACCTGAGGCGCACGAAAGGTTTGCGGATTTTCATCTCTTAGACCGTTGCTGGATACGTTCAAGGCTTAGCGCTTCCTAGCTTTTGTAGAACGCCACTTTAAGCATCTAAATATCAAGTTCTGGTGAACGTTAGAGAATAAAGGCAATTGCGTTGTGATAGTCATAGCAGTGGACCAATTCTTAGTTTCCAGAACAACTGAAAAAGATGACAAGGTTAGCTTGCGGTTCAGGTAAGCTAAACTGACCATGAAAAAGATGGGTGAACTAGAATATTCGAACCAATATGGAGGTAATACCAGGTCCTAGCGATTTTAAACCGACTAAAGACTTAGACTGAGGTAGCTAAAGCTGGGTCCGTAAAAGTAACCAGCAAGTTTGCCTCAGACACCTAAAATATTGGGCTAATGCAAGATCCCTGTGTAAATTAAGGCAGAATATGTGACTTACATATAAAACATTCTAGTGTATCAAAACCGCTAGAAATACTAATGTTCGACAAACTGTAGAGGATACGTGCAGTTTTTGAGTGCATAGTGTACCACACGTGCTCCAACCGGGCCAAGTACCGCTTTGATCTCAACAATAGGGTGGAAAGGATTTCAGAGTTAGGTAGGTAGGTAGGTTGAAGTGGCTGCCGATCGACAGAAGTTTGCCAACAGCCGCATATAGGTACAAAAGAGGCCCGTTGTGGTGACACAGTAAATTTTTTTTTGTCTCTTCGCTAGTCACTAAAGCAAGGAAACCATTTGTTTCCCTTAATAAATCGCACTATACCCTTTAAATTGACCAAGGATAGTTAAGATAGAAAGATAATTAACATTTGGTGAGGAATGGACCTATTCTACATATACACCAATTATGCTTAAAATTTCAACTCAATGGAAAGGCTCGTTCTCGAGAAATAGTCACTAAATTTTTGTGATGATGCGAATATATATATATATACATATATATATATATATATATATATATATATATATATATATATATATATATATATATATATATATATATATATATATATATATATATATATATATATATATATATATATATATATGTATATACATATATATATATATATATATATATATATATATATATATATATATATATATATATATATATAAATATGAATTTTTGGCCTGATCTTCGAACATTAGTAAAAATCGCAGGTTACTCTGGATAGCAAGGAAAGGAATTTCGAAGGAGACGCAAGTACACAAAATAAACATTGATTTTCTTTTAATACCAGACTAAAGCATAAGTTTCTATTAAAGGATATTTGTCTCAGCCCAATTCTCCGGGAATAAAAGCTAAAACCCCAAGTAATAACACCAAGTGACTAAGAGTTCACTGTAAAAGAGAGAGCCAAATGCTTATGCTTGTGATGCTAATGCACATTACACAGTGAAACAGTGACGTCAACGCTAGAGGCAAGTCACTTTTAGAGTTTCTTCTAACCAGTAATTTAGTTTTAGCAAAATGCCAAAGTTCCTGAAAGTTTACAAGTTAAGAGAGGCTCTGTCCTCAGTGCTCAAGTCCACAGGCTGGAAATGCTATCGAAATTGCCATACAGTCGAACTTCAAGGCCTGCATTCGAATTACACTACGAAGATGAAATTGGAAGACATGATGGATAAGGCTACCATAACAATCTTCGAATACTACTAAGGCAACTATTTTGAAACTAAGAACGAAACGAGAGTACCGTGGTGGAACAAGGAGTTAAAAAAGCTCTGTAGATCCGCGAAACCAAAGTTTAACAGGTCCAAAAACACATCGAACATAAGGAGCACCAATGAAACGAGGAAACTGATAAAAAGACTAAAGAAGGGACTAAATTGTCCAACGCTGATCTGACTCCACACTAGGGAACTTCAAAGGCTGAAGTGGACAGTAAATTTAAAACATGGAGTTAAAAAATAATACTGTGGTAATCTAGAGGCTTTGAAAAAATCAACAAATTATCTCAGCTTCGATGAAAAAAGTGCAAAAAAGGGCTCTGCGTAAAAGTGATATAAAGGAGTTTAGCTTAAACATATCATTTTTTGCAAAAAGTACCTCAACATAATAGCAAAGGAGTGAGGGGAAGCAGCAAAGAATGTGGAGTACCTTCTCCAAAACTGTTCCGCAACATAGACGAAGATTGGTGCTTCTTGGCTCTACTCTAAGAAAAAATCTATCCGAGAATATATTCAAGTTCGTAAGGAGTCTGGGTATCCTATAAATCAAAGCGATAAGGAGGCACAATCAACCCAGGAGAACACAGTACTAGGGGTCATCTTGACCCGCTCCATACAGTCAATAAAATCAGAAAAGTGTTTTGCGATACAATAACTTTAAGCAAGTATTTTTTACTCTAAAGTTTCTTGCAAATTCACTATGGCTACACTCAGAAATATTTCGCCACTCAAAATCTAATAGAATTAAATTTAAATCAAAAGTTGCATGAACTTTTGAAACACTTTGTTTTTTAAATAAGCCCTCACATTCAATAAAAATGATTCCACTTTATTACAAAAATGTTATTTTCAGATAATAATTTTCATCATTGAATGAAACAAAAGATTTTGTGCTAAACAAGACACTTTGATACAGCGTTATTGAAATGAAGTCAGATTATTTGAATTAAAAAGAAACGTATGTGACGACAAATCATATTTGAAAATATTTGATTCATATATATTTTTTTTATTTATACAACGATTTTTTTTTTGAGTGTAGAATTTAATATTGATTTCATTATTCATTTCTTTGTGTGCTGAAATCTTATTTGACAAATAAACAAATCTTCATGCTGGATGCTCATCTCCAAATTGAATTTCATACTTTATGATCGTAAACCTTATCACATAATTAATTTTTAGAACCCAATTTGGTTTATTCACTTCGTAAGAAAACACACATTGGATCCTAAAAACATTGTATCCATGTTTCAGCGTTTATCGGGCACAAATTTTACTCACTAAATTTTGATTTTAAGACATCCTAAAGTTAGTCAGCACTTTCCAACCAAGTAAACATAATTGTCTATAAACTAGTAACCCTATCCTTTTTCCGAAGGATTATTATTCCAGGTGGCTGCCTCTTTAAACTCAAACACTCTTAAATTATCCACAAAATCAAGAGTCATAAAAATCAAAGTATCAAGTTTTGATATTGGAAATCCCCGTGGACGAAAAACCTTTGACAAATTATTACGGCGTCATTGACTACACACCTTGAAAAAACCAGAATACTCTGAAGGTGCAAATGAAACGCCATCCAATCTCTGGTACTCAAAACACTCCAGGTTGTAAACCATTATACAAAATGAAAATATCGTAGCCCTGACATTTCCGTTTTATAACCATGATCCCTATTTTTATAGCTTTGGATTTCATTTGAACATCTCATTGGAAATGGCCGCTGTCACTTCCACCCTAGAAAAGCTATTTTGTTGACTCTTAAAACTAGCATGCAGCGAAAACAAAAACAACAGCAAAATTGACAGTAGCAATTCCGATTCGATTTTTTTTTACCCAGCTACAGTAACCTCCAACATCGAAACATGCATATGTACATGCAATTCGATATCGAGAGAATCGAAGCAAAACAAAAACGTCGAAACCAGCAACTGTTCAATAATAGAATTTCGACTGGAAATTGTGGATACGATCGCGATGGGGTCACGAGGAAGCGTAGTGGATAAACTAGGAGCGAAGATACATAAATTTGATGCTCGGGTAGGCTGAAATGACATTGAAGCTGAGAGTTAAAACGGAAGAAGTGTTTGGCAAAATGGAAATATGGTCGTTTCGGATAGTCTGAGATATGGACGTTGATTAAAATTAGCAGGCTGGCTGGATTACTGTTGGGATTCAAAGAATGAGATGATGATTTTATGCAAATCGTTATGCAGAATACTGGTTAGTGGGTGTTGAAGTTTTGTTTCTGGCCGAAAACTAAACGACGAGAAAGACGTCAATGAGTCTAGGGAGCTTTAGTTCTAAAAATATGGATTAAAATTGATTCCTCTGCGAATAGTTCGGATTAGATAAATTTAGTGTCCAAGAAATTTTAGTTGACTTGAAAAGTATAGCTTTAAATCCTATCAACTGGGCCACATTTAAGGAGGTCTTTTTTGTACGGACTGTATTGCATGGCATGGAAACCTAAAATATTTCTTTGCATCTATGTTGGAAACAACCGAGTCTCTTGGTCATTGTGCCCATTAATAATAATGGTTTAATAATTAGAATTAGTTTTGCTGCAAATACGGGTACATAGTAGTGCTGCCAATCGTCCCGTATTTCCCGGGACGTCCCGTATTTTGTGTATTTATTTCTATGTCCCGAGACAGACCAAGTCCCGTATATCGGTCAAAACATAAATACAAAAGTACGAATATTGCGCGTAGCACGCTTAATGACAGCGCGGGCAGCAACATGATTGTTGCAAACTTAAATAGCAAATGTCCCAAACGCTTGTTCGCCATTCCACGATATCAAAATATAAAATCAAGCGCGAGCAATTAGCGAGTAAATGAAAGAAGCGGGTGATTGTCACCAACCACCTTCTTGTATTCACCGAGTACAAACTGACTGGAATCGCATTCTTTCTCAATTTAACATACGAAACAACCTCATGTCTCTTATCTACTTCGTTGTTTCTAGCATCGTTCTGTGTCGCATTTGTTTACATTAGATGTGAAGCATTTGTGCCTTTGATTTCTTTGAGTGCAGTGTTAAAAAAAAGTTTTAAATTAGAATTTTACTGCGGTGTCTTGATATATTGAAATTATTTATCAAATGATTGACCAAAACGATAATGATGCTTCAATTGTATCCAATAAAAAATTTAAAAGGCTGACCAAATATAACTCCAGATGGGAAAGCGATTTTGGCTGGTTACAGCAAATCAAAGAAGATTCTCGTAAAGCATTTTGTAAGATTTGCCAAAAGGATTTCTCATGTGCTCACGGTCGGATTGCTGGCATAAAACAACATGCATATACAAATGTTCATTTATCTATTTTAAGTACGAGAACATCAAGTAGTCTTGTGAAATTTTTATCACAGCCAGAAACAACTACCTCCGAGTCCAATGAAAAAATTGCTGCTGGGGAAATTACATCAGTTTATTACACGGTTAAACACTATTTAAGCTATAATAGCATGGACTGCTCGCACAAGCTGCAACCTTACATTTGCACCGATTCAAAAATTGCTCAAAAATTTAGCTGTGGAAAGACGAAAGCAGAGAGCATTGTTTGTCAAATATTATCCGTAGAGTCAGTTTAGAATATTATAAGAGCTATGAAAGACCAAAACTTATATTTTTCGATTGGAACTGACGCAAGCAATAAAAAAAAAAAAGTTTCCAATTTTTCGACTTTAATATCGGCGTAGAAAATTGACTTCTTGTCTTTGTAGAGTGCAACAATGAATCTGCTACTCAAATATCAAAGCTTTTAATGGATACTTTGGAAAAATATGGCCTCCTTTTAAACAATATATCAGCTTTTTCCGCCGACAACTCTAACGTAAACTTCGGAAAGCATCACTCAATTTATAATATTTTGAGGCTCAAATATGATAACATTCTTAAATCTGGTTGCCCAGTGCACATTTGCACAATGCAGCAAAGTTTAGTACTGATAGGTTGGCAATTGACATCCAAAGCTTGATTCTGAAAATATGTAACCATTTCAGTAGGTCGGCAAAGAGAAGGACTAGTTTACAAAACCAATTTGAAGCCACTGAAATGCAGTGGACAGAACTTCTTAAACGTGTGCCTACCAGATTTGTATCCCTTGGACCGGCTGTAGAAAGAATTTCAAAAATATGGCGTGCCTTAAAATTATATTTCCAGGAAATTGGAAAGAAGTGCCCTCGAATGATAAAAAACATTTTTGCATCTGACAAAGAGTAGAAAAAGACATTAGGTTATTTGTCTTTTGTGCAAAATGTTATGTTTTTATTAGATGTTACTATGAACAAGATTGTGTCTGAATCAATTACAGTGTTCGAAATGCATGCTGAAATTCGTGGAGTTCGCGAAAAATTTGAACAACGATTAAAATACAGCTTTTTTGGCAGCCAAGCCCGTCAAATGCTCACCGTTTAATGTACAACCGAGAAAGAAGCTACAATAAATGACTTTCGACAATTATATTCCAACTTTTTGGAGCATGTAGCAAAAATATATGATGTTCACGAAAATAATATATTTTCAAAATTGGATTTTCTAAATCTTCAATCAATGATAAATTATAATGATTTTGTATCGGTATTGGAACTACTGAAAATTGAAATTAATATGGACACGCTTTACGAAGAATTCCAATTGATTAAAAAGAAAAAATGCATGGAAAATGCATGTTCCCATGGCGATCCAAAAATGAGTGCGAAAGAAAATAATAGAACCGATTTCGAAGACCGAGATAAGCAACATTTTCACTATACTTTCTTTCATTTTTAGCATCCCTAGTTCAAATTGTTTCATCGAAAAAGTATTTTCGCAAATGAGTCTAAAATGGACCGATGTACCGAACAATTGCACGCCAAATTTGGTTAGAGCCGAACTGCTTACTATGTTCAATTATGATTTTGATTGTGTCTCATTTTATAAATATGTCAAATCATCGTTCTAATAGTTTTAAGTCTGAATAAAAGGAAATTTAACACAAAATGCAATGTTTTATTTTTGTCCCGGGTAAAATTTTTAAATCTCGTATATTTTTAACTTCAAGTTGATTTGTCCTGTAAGGCCGAAGAAAAAAGTTGCCAACCCTAGTACATAGGCAAATCGTATTATATAGTTCCAACAACAATTCACGCATAGTTGTCAAGAAGAAGTGACATTTTTATTTTAATGAAATGAATGATTTTCGTATTAAAATCGATGATATTCCAAAAGAAATTCAGGGTTTTTAATTGATTTCAATGAATTTTCAAAGAAAAACTGGAGAATCTCTCAAATAATTTTATTTATTTTCAGCCAACTTAAAGATTTCCAGCAAATCCAGCACATAGCTTGCATTATATTTTGCGCATTTTAATTCTGTTTGTCTCTCAAAGTAACGAATCTAATATAATATGATGTGGCGAATAATTTATTTTACTCTCATAATCAGATTTTTCATAATGCTTCCAGTACAAAAACAAAGTAACAGCCTTAGCCCTTGTCCAGCCTTTGAACACAACATTCTTTTGCTAGAAATGCAGTTTACCCACAAACAAAGCCTCTGATCATGCCTCTTGTAGAATACTACTTACTTCTTTCATGAAAACTTCAACATCTTGTACAAGTGCTTGTCTTACACTTTTCAAATTCTACCCTTTCAAATATTTACGTGACATTCAATTCAGTCGCCTCTTGACCCTATTCAGCCAGCATCCAGCAAGTAGTTATTGCATTCTCTTCCCCATTGTGCATTCAAGATTCATGCTCGAATTTCCTGGAATAGTGTCAGAATGGATACATAAACTTACCAGTTCTACTCCTGTGCCACCATCATCCGAACTAAAGCGATCGTTTTGGCCTTACCCTCAAGGCGGATAAATCTGTCCGCCGAAAAGGACGTTGCATGGTATAATTTTCCGGATAAGTGCATTTCGTAAGGACATGAAAAGAAGAGGAAAGAATATCGTCAATTCAAGTAAAAGGTCGACCGACCAACCGACTGTCCGTGGTGCAACTGTATGACTTCATGGCGTTGTGGTGTGCAGTGAAAAAGATAGTATATGGTTTCATTGAATAACACTATTCAAGCGATGTTGCATTCCGAAGATGTGAAGCCGGTGCAAAGGATGTCCGACTACAGAAATGATTTTCGGAAGACGAGAAAGGAACCGTGAGAACCGTGAAGTGTGAAGATTTCGTAGTTGTTTGTGAATGGAATTGGTCAAAATCGTTGTAAATGTATGAGTTGATGTCCGTGAGAGTTAGGAAGAGAAATAATTTCTTAATGGAAATTGAACTTTGATTTGAAATTCGGTTTTCCATCTCTCAATCCCTCTGATGACAAATAAAAGATTCAAGACATTTTATAAACTAAGCAGCAAATATTAGTGGACCTTATTGTACTCTTAAGGTGGCGTTGTTTTTTTTTTAGATTTTTTTTATGATATTCGATAGAAAATTACAATTGTAATAACTTTTGCCGATTATTTTATGCATATGCTTACAATATGTATACATAACACTAAATATCGGTAGATTTAATTCTGATCTGAACCCCGATCGAGGAGATATATTCAGGAAATGTTAGCTTTTTTTAATTTTTTAGAAATTACATTAAACCTTTCGGAGGCAGCGGGAATTTAAATGAATTTATAGGTACTTCTATCTTTCTGTGCAAACATTAAACTTGGGAAAAACAAGTAAAGGATTTAAAAACTGATAATATCTGAAGCTTGATTATGATGATGTTTTGGATATTGTAAAAATTATCATATTTCAAATCGTGATAGCTTCCCACAGAGTTCTTCGAATCTTGAAATGTACAGGACACATTGACAAATGTAGAGATACGTTTCTGTGGTTTGCGATGAATATGCGGGCAAACCGCAGCTACGGTGTTGCGAAAAATTGCAGACGATTGAAAAACTTGATGCGTTATCAACACAGTCAAATTGGAATTTTCCAAACTCCTCATCGCTCAAGAACGGTATTTTTAAAACTGTCTATATTTTGGCACTTCGATTGCATTATAAGATCCAATTAAAATTTCTATTGAGTATGACCAAGTATAATCAAAGTTTGATGAATATGCGACAAAATTGTGGTATGCTTTAGAGCTTCCGATGCAGTCTTCACATTAAAACGAAATTCAGTAGGCTTTTGGCTATGAAGTTAGGATGGTAATTGGAAATTTTTTTTTTCTATGGTCATTTTTGTCATATGTTTTACTTAGGTCATACGTTTTATTAATGATCTTGTAGTAAAATTAAGCAACAATTATTTGATGTTGAAAATTTTCATAATTTTCTCGACCAGCAAACCTTAAAATCTATCTTCATCTGTATCTATATATGTAACTTTAGATGTCACTTCAAAGCGAAATTCGTAGAATAGGTACGTGAAACAGATTTTATTAGCTCTTAGAATAGGTACGTGAAACAGATTTTATTAGCTCTTAGCATCATCATACATTTTTGATATTTTTGTATCAATTAAACTACCATTAAGTTTTTATAAGGTAAATATCTATATTGAATATAAATGATTTTGAAAGTGTTCGAATGGTAGGCCCAAAAAATGTTCTATCCCTGTCATCAGATCAAAACGTTGTTCTCAGTGGCTGCTGGCCCCTTGGCGTGGAGTTCTAATAGACATTTGAATGCAGTGCTAATAAAATGTTGCCAGGACCGAGAATTTCCATCATTTTTGTACATGGATAAAAACTATCAGATTTTCTTATGAGGCGCATCCTATATGTTAGCCAAAATAAGTAAAATGTGCTTTGTTTTCCGGAATTTCGAATTTTTGCGAGTGGTAGCATTGACTATCTTTCTTCAATATGACTTCCAATGCAGTCATCGGATAAAAATAGTGCATGATCTTTGATAAAGTTTGGTTATAACAAGGAGTACGTTTGATAGAACATTCAAAATCCACATAGTGCTTCTATTTTCCTTCGAAAACTAGTCATTCTAGTTGTTTCTATAAGCTAGAGTTCTTTTAACAGAGCGTTCACTTAAGAAAATTATTACTGAAAATAATGTTTTAAAACATAGACTAACAAAAAACTAAGATTGTATTTATTTTTTTTGAATCTATTGTTTGTTAACAGGTCACTTAAATCTAATGTTTTTACAAGAAGAAGAAATTAAAGAAGAAAATTAGGAAAAGTATTTGAAATACCGAAGCGATTCGATCAGGGTCTTCAAAAGATTTGATTTAGGAAAAGAATTAGCAAGAATCAGTTGTAAAGCTTTCACCCGACCAAAGGCAATGCCATTCCTATGATAACCAACAAACCCAAAACAAATCTTTTAAACCGAACTTTTTTTTTGAAACAATTATTGTAACAGTCTCAAATGTTTTAAAAATTCGGAAAGTTTTATATTTGAGTGTTTTTTATGAAATTTTTTAAATAATAATTTTAATTTTTTAATAATTTATTTTTAGAACTACAAATGTTTTTTTAGGCGAATACAGAATAACCAAAATAAAAATGTAGATCTATGCGAATTTTCACATAAAACTAATTCCTTTTTATAATGTAGATAGTTACATTTCCATTTGATGTTTCATCAAAATTTAGAGTAACTATTTTAGAGCTCTCATCGAATTTGATTTCGAAATTGATTACGAAATTTCTTGGATTTTCAAGTTTGATATGCAATTCACACAAAAAAACTGTACAACATGAGTTTGAGGGGGCAACAAAAATAACAAAAGAACGAAATTTAAAGTTTATTGTTTTCGCATTTAGATTGATTGTTTTCGCATTGAATGGATTATTTTGTTTTTCATCATATATATCAATGACCGAAGGATATATATGGGGTCAGATATTCGACTTGAATTTTTGATGAAGCAGTATTAATGCATAAATATCTAAATTGAACCACTTTCGTATTTTGTTGCCTTCCTACCATTGCAAAAAAGGGCAATCTAATATTGATCCGCAAATGATTGCATACTTTTTGTTAAGCGTCGCGTCGCATATCATGCAACTATTTTTTCACGGCATAGTTCCAGCGAAAATACCCGGTTCATAATCACTGTTGTTGTGGACTTTTTCGTTTTAATAGTCATATAAACTAGAGTCAATGTTGTCTCACCGTCAACATTTTTTCGAACCTTCTACCAACGATGTTGAAAATGACTTCTCAGACAACCGTCTGCCCCGACGGTTAAATTTAAAATTTTCTTCTCACTTTCTCAGCACTGCAAACTTGTAGTAGTACGGGGAAACCGATCACACCATATAGCTTTCACTTTGATTGATTGAGTGATTTAATTTGAGTGATTTAAATTGTATTCAAAATTATTTAATAATAATAATATTTAATTCTATTGTGCTCAGGCCCGTGCGCAAGGGGGGGGTTTTGGGGGTTCGAACCCCCCCCATTAGGACTCTCTTGTACTTTATGACTATCATCATTAAAGTTTTTTTCCACGAAAATTTCATGTATTTTCAAAAGTTATATTTTGAATTCTTAAATTAACTGTACAGTTCTACAAAATAATTCTTTGTGCTTTTTATTCAAAAACAATGCTAAAGATATTGTTATAAATAAATAATTTATATAAATTATTCACTTAACACTTGTACGAGGATAAATTTACTGGATTGGAAAAGTATAACACACTTTTCATTTCAATTTCCGCGCTATCGACCTCTATCGATTGTGGGTGATCGTCAATTGTCGCTGTATCATCGTCAATCTTCATATGACAATTACATGAGGAAAGTGCATTTTTTCCTTGTTGTTTGCTCGATTTTGTTCATTAATTAACGGTTATTGACAATTATTTCTAACGTTTATTTGTTTGAACGTGAATTTTTACATGGATATCCGTCGCTTTTTGTGCAAAAAACCACGGATAGAAGTCGAAAATGTAAGTACTGAATTTTCCACAAGTTGAAATGACAAACCTGGTAACTCGAGTTCTATGAAGTTTCTATAAAATCCCTTATAAAATTTCCAGATGATAACAAAATTTCGGTTTTTTATAAATCAAGTTTTTGAAACTTATGGATCTCTATGAAACGTAGCTAATTTTAATAATGAATTTCATGAAATGTGTAAATTTTTCACAAAAACTTTATAAAGTAAAGAAAACCTTTATAAAGCATACCTGAATTTTCAAAACTCTCAAAGGGAACTGTGAAGTTCTTTTCACTCATATTGCTGACTATTGACTGCTATCGATTTCAATAGTGTCTTCTTTAACTTTGAACTGAAAAAAATTCTTTCTAGTTTATCAGACAACGATTTGACTCAACGGTAGCGTTTTAGACTTTCACCTCGGGTGCCTGAGTTCGTGACCAGTCGCAGAGAGTTTTTTTTCTCTATTTGCTATACAGGGTGTACCAAAATCCCCGTGCCGAAAAGAAGTCCGATATTCCTTTTCGAATTTCGAGTCGAAAAGTCCTTTACCACTTTTTACATAACTCGAAATTAAAAAAGTTATTCAAGGTTGAAATTTAAACAATAAATACGCTCCCTCGACAAGTGGGGATAAAAACCACGAACCAAAATTTTCCTGAATTTTCTTCATATTTTTCTGAGTCGAAAAATCCTGTGCCACTTTTCGCAAAACTCAAAATCAAAAAAGATATTCGAGTTAGAAGTTTTCACCAATCAGATTTCTCAGATTTCAAACTCGAATATCTTTTTTGATTTTGAGTTTTGCGAAAAGTGGCAAACGACTTTTCGACTCAGAAAAATATGAAGAAAATTCAGGAAAATTTTGATTCGTGGTTTTTATCCCCACTTGTCGAGGGAGCATATTTATTGTTTAAATTTCAACCTTGAATAACTTTTTTAATTTTGAGTTTTGAAAAAAGTGGTAAAAAGGACTTTTCGACTCGAAATTCAAAAAGGAATATCAGATTTCTTTTTGGTCGGGGATTTTGGTACACCCTGTATATTACCTAGCTAAGGCCACAATAAAATCAATAACCATTTATAACAGCTTTGTTTAAACAATTGTGAAACAATTTTATTTCATGAATAATGAGAAATAATCGATTTATTGAAAGAAAAAAAAATTATTGAAACTGAAATTTATTGAAACTGTAAGTCAAATCAGCGAAGAATACGATATTCAATTGCGAAAACCAAGGACAGCTTCAAGACAAACGCAACGTTCTAACGTGCAAACTGATTCAGTTGAAGATTATTTTCGAACTACGATTTATATACTATACCTTGATTCGTTTGTGACACATTTACAGGACCGGTTTCTGAATCATCGCAATATTTTATCGAATTTCGCTTGCCTTTTTCCGAACAAAATGAAAAAATTTGATGAAGAGTCATGTGAAAAATTATTCGAACCCTACTCTTCAATTTTGCACGATGATTCGCGTGACGCATGGGTGAATGAAGTCATACTCTGGAGACGACGCATTATTGAAAAGGACATCAAAAATTCTCTCGAAGCCCTTGAAATTTGCAATGCAAACGCGTTCCCGAACGTACACCAAATGCTTCGCATTATGGCCATTTTACCCGTGACGACAGCGAAAAATGAACGCTCTTTTTCAACATTGCGTCGTCTGAAAACGTACATTAGATCGACAATGTCTGAAGATCGGCTCAATGGCTTAGCCTCCCTCAATATACACCGTGAAATTGAGATAAATGTGCAAAAAATTCTGGAAGAATTTTTTTCGTTGCCTCGAAGAATTAATCTGTTAAGTAATGAATTTGAGAAATAAATATGAAGTTTTTACATGCAAACGTCTTTAAAAAATAAAATAACAGTTTGTGTGTTTTTACATATTATTGATAAAAAACTTTTATTTCAAAACCCCCCCCTTAATTGATTTCTGCGCACGGGCCTGATTGTGCTTATTAGATTATGAAAGAGTCAGCAAATTTTTTTTCAAATGTATACAGCCATGTTATAGTTGGCTTTTTTACTTCATCTTACGACACTAATAAATAAGTCTGACGGGTGCTATGTTTACTAATAAGCATAAATATTAGAGTAAGAATCAATAACTATTATTCGATACTACAAATAATAATTGTATTGTAAGTTTGCTCTTCAACAATAATGCTCTTCAACAATCAACAATGTTTACAAAGTCGAGTAAAATAGTTAAGAAATATACGGAACAATCACAGCCAATCAATCAATTTTAGTTATGATTAACTATTAATTGACAAATACTCAAAATGAATTTTATGATAACTTACAAATTAGCACATTCAATCAAAAATTTTTCAGCGACATTAAATATTAAGGAAAATAGAAAGCCAGCCCCAGAGCTGGAAATCATTAGAGCCAATAAGAATGTTAACCGTTCATTTAATATAGAGTGGTATAAAAAAATGTCTGGTAGCTTGGGCGATAAGAAACTTTTCGTGTGTATTACTTGATTTGAGCTGCAGTAACAATGTGTAGAGCAATGTTTCAATAATTTGAAAAACGTAAATGGTGCCCTATCAAACGTAATTAAGCTCTTTCAATAAATCGAAATTGAGGTGAATGAAGGGTATGATCGCCAAATAGAAAAATAAAACAAAACATGAAATTTTAAAATGTTTTATACATTTACGTCTCGACTTAACATCCAGAGGGCATGGTAAAGCCGAGGTCTGTAATGTATTTGGCTACATAAAAAATTCGGCTAAATAAGCTTCTTAGGACGTATTTTCGAGCCTCGCGGAATCTCGGTCTTTGTCCTGTACGTCAATAAAATAATCTGGAACAGTTTCTATAATAGATAAGTCAACCATAATAAAGTTAAATTTAACCATTCGGCTACTTCAGTAATTATTAAGATGCCATTTTCTTCCTTGAAAATAATTAAAACTAGTTTTCGAAACATTATGAGTCAACAAATGTCGGAGCTATCACTGCTTAGCATTGAAAAATTGTTTTTTCAAGAAATTGGAGAATTAAAGAGGCTATATGACAATATCGTTCAACATTTTGCTAAAATAGAGAAACATCGATTTTGCTTTCAAATATGCTGTTTTACATCATATTTCGTTACCTCACTCGAAAGCCCCAAAATATGCATTCGAAATTATCACATAAATAATTTGATATTATTTGACTGTGCTCGAATGATTCTTAAATCCATTGCCTCCTTGTTTCTAAATGGTGCACAGAGCAATTCAGGTTCAGGTCTTGGATCTCTATACTGTCATTTTGCCTCAACTTTGCGATCGGCTATAATAAAGCTAAGCACTACCTTCCATTTGACCTCTTCTGATTTAAGGGGTTATATAGGTCTTGAAGGAAAAAAATTACTTTTCCAAAAAATTGTATTTTGAAAACCAAAAACTTATTTTCTTTGAAATTTACACATAGAAAAGTTTAGCATATCAAAAAGTTGGAAAAAAATGTTCAACTAAAAATATTGAAAATTGTCGATTTTCCTGCAGTTTTCCTCGTTCAGCCTTTTTTTTGCGGTAGGCAGATTATTTCGGTGCAGGTTCATCTGAAATCAAAAATTCAAAAATTTTCTTATAGTTTTTACCCTTGGCTCAAAATCACTCTTACCAGTTTGTTTCCGAGAAATACAAAAAACGTTAAAGTACCAAGTCGTACTGCAATTTTAATTGAACGATAGCGTATTCAACTGATTGGCAGACAGAAAGCTAGCAGACACAATTTTAAATAGGAGAAGGTTTTTAGACATGAGTTCAAGTAATTCTTTAAACTCGCTGTGTGAGCTCATTTTTCATCGATCAATATTTCAAAGAATTTATTATTATTGAATTTTTTTATTTGCAATCATCAGAGCAGTCATCATTTTCTAAGAGATTCCCAGAGATTAAAATATGATTTACCCATTTATTCGTGGTTCTCTGAGATAAATATGTATGATTTTTGCTTTAGCACTAAGAATCATTTTATTTGCTGCGAACTACAATTTAAGTTTTATATTAGTGACTTTTCTCTGCTCAATAAATGAAAGTGGTGTTTTCAGCAAAACAAGTAAGTGGGCTCAGAAGTTTTCTTGGTTAAAGGCTGCTTATGCAAAACGAATTAATGCAATGAAACATAAATTTTCGTTAGACAATTTTTAGTCATGAAATTAATTTCAAACTATGTATTAAGTTTGGGTGGAAAAATACTGAATTTTTTAGTCCATCTTCTCTTCAAAAATGATCTGAACTACAAATTCATTTTGAATTTATTTCTTAACAAGCAAAATGGCAAGATCTTCATAATTCATCTTGTCTCTTGATAAATTTTCATTGTTTTACACAAACTAAGAAGAGAAAAAATAAAATTTAACTAAGCTATGCTATATCATGTTATCAAAATATATTGGAAAACACAAAAAATCATAAAGTTTCGAAATGTATGGTTTAATCGTATTTTTTTTATTACAAATCGCCACCAAAACAAACATTCCAACAATTCTTTCACACCTTAAATACATTTGTTGCTTCTTTCCTGTCACTGTTGAATTGCTCATGCATTGCCTGCAAGCAGCTCACCCGTAGAGCTGTTTACTTACTTACTTAGTTTACTTATCCCCAAGACGTGGATCGTTGTTTACATTTTTCCTTAACACCCAGGAAATATCCAATTAAGAGATGAAAGGTATCCACAGTAATGTGAAGAGAGAGTATTTATAGCAGTGTTGAGTTATGCTTACGAACATTCAAGGGATTTTCAGGGATTTTTTTCCACACACATAACTGACATAAGGTATGAAGTAAATACCTGAAGGTAAACGTGACAAGAAAACTGTGAAAATATTTGCATAAGATGGCGGTTTGAATGGGTTTATTAGTTGTTTTTCGAGGAAGAGAGAAAATGAATGTGTTGACATTATAATAGGGCTTTGAATTATGCATTTGGCAAACACACTTACAAATATTCGCAGATTTTGTATACTTCGCATGATAGATAGAATGAATAGTTTATGAAAATGATCTATTAGAGTATAAAATACACGCATTTTACAGCATTAAAGACTAATTTTATGTAACATAAAATAAAGCCTGAATTTGCCCACATTGGGCGCTCAAATATGTTGACCTACAATTTGCACACTTTGAGATATCAAAGTGTTTTATAAAACTTAATTGAACGAAAATAATTCAATTTAACGATGCATGAAAATTTTCTGAAAAGTATCTCTATTCAACAACAATTTCTCAAATTTAAATCACAAAACTTATCAAAATGACCTTTAAAAACTCACAGCCAACTATTAATTTATTCAATTAATTTTCTCGTTACAGACTGTCACAGCCACAAATTTCACTGTGCCCAGCTGCTTGCAGAAAACATAATTCGATCTTCAAACAATTGATCGGCTTATGAACCGAGAATCAAGTCAATTTTATTTTTACAACGCCTACGAAAACAACAGATCAACGGCGAACGACAGCAAATTGATTAAATAAAAATATCTGCGACACCGAATTTCATTCAAAAAAGCGATATATGTTGATAAGGCGGTATTTTTAATCCCCACTCTTTCGACTACCAGTACAGTCAAAATCACCACATCCAGGACTTCACACCAACAAGAATCATCGATATATTCTAGAAACACCATCGTTGACAATGTTCTTTGTTGTTGCAACTGACGGTCCGAAATTGAAATGGAAAAGAGATATGTGAAAGTTTAAATGAATATGAATGCATTTGTGTCAACTGAAAATAATTTTATGAAGTGTTGATACTATAAGAGATTTTCTCGTGCCAGTTTAAAGTAGAGAACAATTGTTGTTTGGTGTTGGTATGCGGTAGAAAAATGAAAAGATACATTTCAAAAAAATGGAATCATTGGAGGATAAATATTGAAGGTTGTTTGGATGCGTGAAAATTTATTCGTTTATTGTTATAAATTTCAAATCTGTTATGTTTTTAGATTTTGCTAACTTATTGTGCGCTTTGAAAACATATTGCTCATCTTTGTAGAAAGATGTGAATTCGAGCGATAGATCTAATAATCGCTTAGTACATATAGATTTAGAATATTAACCTTAGTCGAATCACTGTTACAATAGCCAAATACTAATATTAAGTATCAGAATCAAACCAATAATGAGATATAAATCCGAACGAAAAATCAAAATCGACCGATGATTGACCCGAACATTACTAGTTATTCGAACAGCTACGATATTGATGACTCTAACGGTGGTAGCAGTAGCTTGGCAACGGTAATAGCAAATGTATCAGCCTATGCGTTGAACACTTATCTCGGTTACGCTGATAACAATCACACCACAAACGCAGACGATGATAGCTTCCTGCCCATTCCAAACAATGGATCGTATTTTTGGGACAGTGACCCAACGAATGTCACCTTTGACTACAATCAAACGATCGATAACATCGTATATAATAATGGTAACGGTGCAACTTGCCTTAGTGCCTTCGACCCGACTCAGAAGCTGACCGAGTTTGAATTCTGGATCAGCGGAGTTATCCTGAACCTGGTGGGTATTCTGGGAATTTTCGGGAACATCCTGTCTATGGTGATCCTGTCGCGTCCTCAGATGCGATCCAGTATCAACTACCTGCTGATTGGGCTGGCACGATGTGACACTGTTCTCATTATAACGTCAATGTTGCTGTTTGGCATTCCGGCCATATACCCTTACACAGGATACCTATTCTACTACTATTACTACATATACCCGAATATATCGCCATGCGTCTATCCTATAGCGATGGCGTCCCAGACAGCTAGCGTCTACTTGACTTTCACCGTTACTTTGGAACGGTACGTGGCCGTCTGTCACCCGTTGAAAGCACGCGCTCTGTGTACTTATGGACGTGCCAGGATCTATTTTATCGTTTGTCTGATATTCGCTTTGCTCTACAATTTGCCTCGCTTCTGGGAAGTGATTGTGCTAACGCAGGTGCAAAGTGACAACAGTGTGATATTTTGTGTAACGGCCTCAAATCTACGACGAAACTCGAATTATATCCGGGTGTATATACATTGGTGTTATTTGTTTTTTATTTATTTTATACCGTTCTTTAGCTTAGCGGTCTTGAATTGTCTGATCTACCGCCAAGTGCAGAAAGCGAACCGCGAACGACAGCGCCTGAGTCGAACGGAACGTCGCGAGATCGGTCTGGCAACGATGCTCCTGTGCGTTGTAATCGTGTTCTTCCTACTGAACTTCCTGGCACTGTACACTAACATCTTGGAAGCATTTTACAATATAATTAACGACTACTTAGTGAAAATATCCAATTTACTAGTAACAATAAATAGTAGCGCTAATTTCATAATTTATGTGATATTCGGCGAAAAGTTCAAGCGAATCTTTCTCCTGTTATTTTGTAAGGGACGAATGGCTCGCGATACACCGGATCTAATACATTACGAGAGTTCGATATCAAACGGCGAAGGGACGGGGGGGAATCGATCGTCGGGACGATTTTCGCGACACGGCACGCAACGCAGTACGACCAATCGGAATGGTATATCTACGAGTGTACGGGTAACGAAAGCGAAACGGACTCGTGCACCGTCACCAGGTCCTTGTGTTTACTATCCGGCTAGAGATTTGCCAAGGACAACAATATTGCCATCCAGTGGATCGATCCATTGTGACTGGAATACAAAAAATGGACTGATGACGTCAGGATTTTAGCTAGGAAATTAATTGTTGTGCAATAGGACTATGTTTGTTTTTTGTTTTTGGGAATATTATTTCGGCCGAGTTAAGTGTTCATTTGCTGCTGAACTGTCTGTCACTGACTTCTTCAGAGTTATCTGAGCCCTTCCAGCGAGTCTTATTAATTGACGAAATGTATCTCGGCAACACTCAATTGAGTGTTGCCTGTTAAACAGGAAAATCGTAAAATTTATTAAGCTTCGTCTTGAATCCATAACCCGCGGTCATTTTCTACTTGGCCGCAACAAGTTTTGATATTTATATCACAGTCACCAATATCGATGTTTTTCGTGTTTCTCTCTGCAAAATAGAAATATAGAATTTCTGAAAAAATAGCGGTAAGCTACACTTTGACATTCTTCGGGCAATTTTTTTAAATGTTAATAAAGTTAATTTAATGTTTGTAGATAGATAATTGTGTTTCAATATTAATTTTTATGATTTTATGTAAATGCCAATTGATTTTCAAGTTTATATCTCAGTTTTGTAAAAAATATTAAATCATGAAATGACAGAAAGAACCTGTAATTCTCGTCAGTGCTTTGCAATTAAAAACAGACTGTAATAGAGCGAGAAAATTGAAGCTCAAATCTTGCTTCAAAAGCATTAATTTTGCAGAAAATTAAATTTAAAAAAATTCAAGATTATTTTTGAGATATCGATGATATGAACTAGGTCACTAAAACATACGAAGAAAACAATTAAGTAAGAAAAACAACATCAGATGATGGTAAACTGTAAACTATTGTAAAATAAAAATGCCGATATATATTTTAATTGAATTAAAATTAATGAAAATATTTATCTCGAAAAACGAAACGAAAGCTTAAATGATATTGTGAATTATATTTAGTGAAATGGATGCAGGAAGATCAAATTAGCTGATCAATGTTAAAAGAATAAAATCTGGTGGATTAAAGACGCCAGAAGAATTATAGTATAACGATGGATGTGGAAAAAAAAGTTTTGTATAATAAATTCAAACATATTTTTTTTGTTTCAATTGAAAAGTGAAAATAAACGACTTTTTCTTGAAGACAGCGTTTGAAGGAAGAAATTTTGTTGTGCTGTTCAAGTAATTGGATAAAATTTAGAAAAACTGAAAGATAAAGTGCCGTGTACAAAAAATTTGGAAGCCTTCACATTTAATATCTAATTTTAAAAGTACTGAAAAACGATTAGATGTTTTGCTATTTTAGCTGCTATTTCCAAATTCTTTGAAAAGCTAGTTTGCGATAACTGAACAAAAATGTGTATTTTCGCATTCCATTGTTTTAGTTTCTCATGTTTTCTTAAAATGGAATAAGGAAACCAAATAAACGTGGTCTATACGGGCTTTAAGAAGGCTATCGATTCGGTTGGCCAACAAACTTTGCTACCTAAACTTGTTAGCCTTCGTGAATCTTGGTCCCTACTTAATTTACTCTTAGTCTCATTTTCGTGGTTGATCTCAGTTCGTGAAACACCAAGGCCGCTTATCAGAAAAAGTTTTTGCGTTTGCTGGAGTACCACAGGGCATTCATCTAAGCACTCTACTCTTTAATATCTTCATGTGTGGTGTATCTGCGAAATTACTCGGCATACTTCATTTGTTCTTTGTGAATGAGATAAAAAAAAATCAACTTTTCTACAGTCAAATCTTTGATCTCCCAAAATGTGGTGCAACGTGAATAATCTCTATTTTAAGCCAGAATTCAACTATTAAACCTCCTTCAATAGGCACAGCTATGGGCACGATATCGAAAGAAAGTATCGATACTTTTACTTTCAAGTAGTATCACAACCAAGTATTGATATAAGTACCGTACTCATTGCGACAGTACTGATATGAGTAAGTATTATATGATACTTAATATGCCTATTTTCATTTGCAAGAGTCAGTTTAGACTTCCAACGAAGCCAGAGATTCCAATTATAATGATAGGGCCGGGAACTGGTCTGGTGCCGTTCCGTGGCTTTGTGCAAGAAAGGCTTTTTTCCAAGAATGAAGGCAAAGAAGTTGGCGATACTATTCTGTATTTTGGATGCCGGAAGAAGAGCGAAGATTTCATTTATCAGGAGGTAGGCTTGTACATATTCATTAACTTGTATTTTTTACTCACAGCTACTATTGTGCGTTTCCTATGAACTGGAAGAATTCGTTAGTAAGGGTGTTTTGACATTAAAAACAGCATTCTCTCGGGACCAAGCACACAAAATTTACGTCTCTCATTCAGATCTAATTTGGAAGGTTAATTATTGGTGAGAAACTTGTTCATGTGCGGGTCTGTTTGCTTCGCTTGATTATCCCTTCCCAATTATTCTGCTCAAAGTGATATCATCCAGCAAAGGAAATAAGTCAGAGGCCGAAGCACAACAGTTAAGCAAGAAAATGGAGGCTCAAAAGCGCACGCCGACGTATGGAGCTAATTGCAAATATTCCATCTGATTTCGTTTTGTTTGCTCGCTCAAGACAGGAGCAAGCAAACAGCATTCTTTGTGTCGGTTTAGAAACATTAAAATAATAAATCTATTAAACTAAATTAAACTACACCGTTCGGCAGAAGTTCTGTTACGTTCAAACTGGCCGCTAAATCTGCAATACCGACAGTTCTATCTGCGAACCGATTGTTTCTGATGAAATTTCAAACAGTTGTGCACTAACGGCACAAGTCGGTTTGTTTACATTTGTACACACAAAAAAAAATTCACTATGGAAATGAAATGCGATTCTGTGATCGCTCTTCATTTGGGCAAAAAATCAACAATGGACATTGTTCGAGAGCTGAAACACCTCAAAATCAACAGACAGTTTGTGTACCGAACCATAAAACGATACAATGAGACCGGTAGCATGAATGACAAACCCAGAAGTGGCCGCCCGAAAAGTGCAACAACAAAAAAAATCGTCAAGAACGTCAAAGATCGAATTCGTCGAAATCCAAGTCGAAGTGCGAACGAAATGGCAAAAAATATGGAAATATCATCCCGATCCATGTCGCGTATATTGAAAAAGGACCTTGGTCTCAAGCCGTACAAGCGCCAAAAAGTGCATGATCTCACCGCTAAGCAAAAAAAAGTTAGACTGGATTGATCAAAATTGTTGCTCCGTCGACTCGCTCGTGGCGATTTCCCGAACATTATGTTCTCCGATGAGAAAAACTTTCCACTTGAACAATATTTGAACAAACAAAATGATCGTGTTTGGTTAAAAGAAAGGTCAAGCGATAATTTGGACCATCGCACAGTCGGCCGAAACCAACATCCACCACAAGTTATGGTGTGGGCAGCCGTGGCCGCAAATGGGCGCTCTCCAATCGTGTTCATCGAGCCTGGTGTCAAAGTGAATGCCACATACTATCGGAAAAAAGTCCTAGAAGCTGCTTTGAAGCGGTGGGCACGAAAACAATTCGGTTCGGAGCCATGGACTTTTCAACAAGACTCAGCACCGGCTCATAAAGCACGTGTGAACCAAGAATGGCTAAAAAACAATGTTCCAAACTTCATTTCGCACATCGAATGGCCATCGAAATCTCCCGACGCAAACCCGCTAGACTATTGTCTCTGGTCCATTTTGGAGACCAAGGTGGGCGCTAAAAAATACAGTAGTATGGATGAATTCAAGAAAGCCATTGTTCAAGAATGCGCCAAAATACCAGAAGATACCATTCGAGCCTCATGCGATGCGTTCAAAGACCGTTTGAAGGAAATTGTCAAAGCAAAAGGTGGTCATATCGAGCGAAAGTGATCAAAATCTAAAAATTCCATTGTTTTCCAGCATTTTTGACTTTAGTTTTAATAAAAATTATTTTCCGATCAGATTTTATGGCCTCTTTTTTACGTAACAGAACTTCTGCCAAACGGTGTAGATAAAAGTTAAGTTTGAAGAGGAGATAAGCGATGATAAAAAACAGTGATGTGATGAGGATGTGTACAGAAGAGCAGGTGTTGTTCATGAGGATTGTTGCATTCTCACGTCAAAAATGTGCCTTTTTACATATATATCACTTTTGAAAGTAATTTAATCACATTGTTATTCGTGCATTGAGAAGACATTAGGATGTGAAAGTCAGTACTAATAATTAAGTAAGAATGTTTATGATTTTTTTTTAGGTGAGTATATATACTCTTTTTTCTCATTGATTGTTCAATTCCTTCATATTAGCCTAGAAACACAACTCTATCAGAGTTAATTTGAGGTTAGATTATAGTAGGCGTGCTGCTCAAGCTCACTGCACCCGATCTCAGTTCCTCCTTTTGCAGAATTTCAGCCAGAATGGACAGAAAAATGTATGATTTGTTTAATCTAATTAATCTTGAGGTAATACGCGGTTTTCTCATGGAAAAAGGCCAAGACACTGCAGAAAATGAGGGTGTTGGGGAAGATGGTGATATCGGTTCTCTTGAAGAAGCTGAAGAGCGTGAAGGAGATTCGAATACTGAGCAAGATGAGCTATCATCCGTTGAAAAGGAGCCACGAGATACAAATGAATAATTTTATTTAGCACGAGATAAAAAAAACCAAATGGTATAAAAAGTCACTATCGACAAAATGACGTACCAATGCCCAAAATATTATAACTCATCTTCCTGGAGTAACTGGAGCTGCAAAGTAAGCTAAATCACTTTCACAGATGAAGTTTTGGAAATGATTGTGATATTCTCGAATCAATACATTGATACTATCAGGCATAAATACGCGATGGAGAGGGATATTAAGCACACATACCTAATTGAACTGAAGTTTTTATCAGCCCTTTGTACCTCGTAGGAGCTTATACATTAAATCGTAAATTACTAAAGTAACTTTGCGGGACAGAAGCAGTGCGAATTGAATAATTTGGTCATGTAATGAGAGTAAAAAAACTCAAAACCTTGATTCGTGTCCTTTATTTTGATAACTTAGCGGCAAGAAACGACCGAAAAGCGTTTGATTGACTTGCTCTGATTCAAGAAGTCTTTGAACAATTCGCTACAATTTAGCAGAAGAGTTATTGCCTTCGTAAAAACGACACCAGATGTGAAATATTGCCTAGATTCCGCGGAAAATGCTCTTTTTGGTAATACAACAAACCAACAAAGTATGGTATAAAACTGGTTGCCTTAAGCTTGTCGCACACTATTTCGTGACGACACGATACGACATAGAAAAATGTCGTACGACAGTCGGTAGACCACCACGCACTATACTGAACCGACCGACACATCAGTTTGTGAAAAGTTTTCAGAAAATGCGTTATGTTTGATGCAATGGAAAATGTGTTTGTTAAAAATTAAAAAAAAAAAATTAAACTGTAATTTCTTCCCATATATTTTTCTTCGTTTGTGTGTTGTCGTAGCCTTTGCGTGTATTTTATACAATTCTTTCTTCAGGGTGGAAAAGTTTCTGCCCTTCGATATGAAAAATCAACCCTTATGAATTTATTGGGGAAAAACTATCTATGAAAGTTTTGAGACCCACTTTCTTTATCCTTAAACCTGCATAGCTTTAATTAACTCCTGTATAGACGTAAAGTAAAAATTTCAGTGACGATACCAAAATAATTTTTGCGCCACCCAGTAGTCGCTGGCCAAAAAATTTGCTTCATCCATTTCCAATTCGATAATTGTTTTTAATATCAAATTGCCGAACAACAAATGTTGCTTATCATAAATTGTTCAGAAAATGCATTATGATTAATACAAAGTAAAATATGTAATGTGAAACATTTAAAGAAATTAAAATTGGCATTTTCTCAGCAATTTCTTCTCATGTATTTTCCTTCTTTTGTGATTTATTGTAATTTTTTGAACTTATTTCATCCAGTTCTTTCTGCTTTCTGGCTAAAATTTTTTACTTAATCCATTTTAGGCCAGGCAAGTAAGATTTCCTTTGCCAAATAAATCCAAGTGGGAATTTTTCGCCGGAAATATGTTTATAGTGAGATGAAAAACATAACGTGGAAAGTCCATTACAGAGTCTTCTACTCAAAAAAAGTTATTCAAAGTCAAAGGTCACGAAAATCAGATTTTTTTTTAAATATCTTGTTAAAGATTGATTTTACGTGAATATATGTTAACATCAAATTTACTCAGCATTAAAATCTGTACTGATAAGTACTTTTTGAGGTATGAGGCTGAGAAATGTTAGAGCCGAGCATATAATCGATTATCGTTTGCATATAGTGGGGTATACCGACTATACTAATATATCTCAAAAACGGTTATCGTTGTAGGAAATTTTTTAAGTTACAAATTCGTCGTATATTGTTTTTCTGTAGAGGTGACCGTTACTGATATATTTGCGAAACCCCGTATAAAATGTAACGCAGCATTCGGATCGATGGGAATTTTTCACATTTTGTTCAGCACGAGAGTATCAAGGTTCACATCAAAATCCAGCTTTCCCCAAATTTTTCCGAAGTTTTGCCTTTTTATGCCGTATTTCATTGGACTACGCGTCATGTCTTGACGTTTTGGTCCAGTGTGCGGGCGTTCATACAATTACATGCAATGGATTCTCACAGAGTTTTGTCGTATCGTGACGGGTCGTATTGGAATAGTGAGCGACAAGCTATTCGACTCCAAAATGGCATACACGTTCAATGTTGAGATATACGTTGGAAAACAGCCAATTGGTCCATTCTGTTTAAGCAATAAGCCCAATCATGTGGTGTTGACACTGGTGAAACCGATATTTGGCTCTGGCAGAAACAATACTGCTGACAACGCCTTAACGATTTTAACCTCGTTGATGAATGAAAATCGAAAAAGCTATCGTATGTGGGCACTGTCAGGAAAAATAAAAAGCAGTTGCCCTACGTTTTTGCTGATGTACAGTAGTTTGTTTGAATACAATGAGGGGAAGGTTTTCCCACGGAAAGGAAAAAATGTAGTTCTTTTTTCTTCATTTCATTCTGATGACACCATTAATGCGAGTACCGGAGAAAGGAAGAAACTAGAGGTGATATCTTATTATAATGCGAGAAAAAATGGGGTGGATACCGCAGATCGAATAGGCGCTACATATAGCGCATATCAAACCATAAAGCGCTGGCCAATGGTATTTTGTTTTTGGCTATGGTGAACATTAGCGGTATCAATTTCCAAGCGATTCATTCGAGAAACCAACTAGAGCCTTTACAGTGAAGAATATTCTTGAGAGGATTGGCTCATAGTTTGACCATTACAAAGCTACAGCGAAGAAGATGATGACGTCTAGGCTGCACACCAGCGTGGGGTTTTGTCTAAGAAGATTTGTCCCACTGGGTGTCAGTGAAAAATCACCACAACATCCGTAGATGTACCACCAGGACTGCAGGAAGCGGTAGCAGAAGACTATCCAATTACACACTAAAAACTACCACCCAGGTCTTTGCCTGTCTTATGCCAACAAGGTCTGTGATACTGGTTTCTCCGTTTGTGAATGCACTGCTTCAACTCAGCTTCAGGACTCGGATCTCGACTAAAAGTTAATGCAAAATCATCTTAGTGCCTCACCATTTACGTTTGGCTAACATTGTATTGTGAAATTAAAATTTAATTATGAAGATAGAATATTTTGTTGTGTATAATACTTTCGATTTTGTTTTAGTTTTTTTAATAAAAATATTTTAATGCTCACTTCTTTAGCTTTGGGAAATGTTTTTGATAAAAAATTTTTGATAAACTTTTTCTACTTAATGAGATATGATTTTTTAGTGAAGAGACTTGGAGAGTTAACCATAGCAATCTATTTATCTGTAGACCATCTACACTTACATAGACTGCGCTAATTATTTATAAGAACATCAATTCGAAATTGACAAAATTTTTAGAAAAAGCAACCTTTAATGATCAGCAGTATAGTTTTTGACTCTGGTCGCAGACGGGTTAATTTCTCTCTCTCATCTTGGCGCAAATTTCAGACTCTACGTTTCTCATCTAGAATAATAATGAAGCAAGCATTGCTAATAAACCTTTTTGGTCACATATTCCCTCTCTGGGAAAACCTTCTACTCTGTACCTGTAACTTTCAACGGCTCTACCTCCTCAACTTCGCAGGATGTATGTGAATTTTTGTCAAACTTGTTCTTCTTCTTTCTTTAACAGTTTTCCTCCCTTTGTATACCACTCTGATTTTCTTTCCCTTTCTCCTCTATTTTCTCTTATTAATACAAGTCCGATTGAAGCTGAGAAATTATTGATCAGTCTTGACCCGCATTCCTGTGGTGGATCCGATTATATTTCTGATATATGTGTGGTCCATTTCTACATCATTGTTTGTCTCCCTCTCTACCCTCTTTAGTTGAAACTCATTATCCGGCGTTCAATATTTATCCAATATTCAATGCTGTTGAATGTTCCTGCGCTTCCGCTTATCATCCTATTTTCTTTCTCACTTGCTTCTATAAATTTTTTGAAAAAATTGTCGTCTCTAGATTGTATTCTACGATTCACTCTACTCTCTCTCTCTCCAGAGTGGTATGAGCTTGTGAGAGGTAAAAAAGTAAGTCTACTCTGACTAACGTAATGTACACAAACTTTTCAAACGCAAGGGAGGCTTTCCCTTAAATCCTCTCCAGTTTCATTCTTTTATTAATTTTTAGCAACTATTTGTCGTCGGTTAATCAATTCAAAGACTTGGATATGGCTTTTGTTCCTAAGTTAAAATTTAATGTTCGTTTTTAATACCTTTCTGAAGCCATCGAGTGCAAAGATTCACTTAGTCTTTATTCATAAAATGTTTATCCCTTACTCTTCATAGGTTACTCGCTATTCTTTTCTACGAACTTCTTCCTTGTTGTCACGTCAAATCTCTTCCTTGGTGTTACGTCCCTGTTCAAATCTCAAGAAGGAGTTATATCCGGCTTCGACAAATCGATCCGACCCAGCAGGTCGTTACGTGTCAACAGGTCTCAGGAACTCTCGACTGTTCTGTTCGTTATTTCCTAGATTAGAATCGTTAGAGGTCATCATGAATTTGAAAATACCTTTGAAACAATTTATACTCGATCTAAGCGTTGTAGCGATGGATTTTTGAATTGTGTTTTATATTATATTTTTGTAATGCCAATTTTCGCTATTTCTTTTTACTGATTTTCGAAGAAAATTAGTATAAGACTCGTTTCAATTCATATTTCTTTATATATATATATATATATATATATATATATATATATATATATATATATATATATATATATATATATATATATATATATATATATATATATATATATATATATATGTATATATATATGTATATATATATATATATATATATATATATATATATATATATATATATATATATATATATATATATATATACATTTTCAGAAGACATAGATGTACTTATGTAAGGAGTAGGTCTAAAATTTGTTAAAAATAAGATTGCTTTAACCCTTTGGCGTCGGCAGGCATTTTAGTCAATTTTCAGATACCCCGGTATTTCTATGCAGAGTACATTTCTGTTAAATGTATGTGTTGGGAATGAAATATATAGTATTATGTTCAATGCTTGTTCATGATAAACAATTGGAAATTTTGAGCCTTGTGTGGGTGATGAGTGTAGTAGGCAAGGAAACTTGCAGAGCGTATTGATGTTTATTTATTTATTTATTTCAAGCCAAACAAGGCATATAGCAAAAAATAATAACAAATTACAATTTGAATTAATTATAAGTTTTCTTAAACTACACTATAACAAAATAGCATAAATAATTTTAAATACATATTCCAAACTTATATTTGGTTGTCAACTTCAGAAATTTATAAGGAAAAATGTTTTTTTAAGATTTTAGTGCCTTGAATAGAGCATATTTGAAACTTGTCTTGGGAATAGATAAGGAATAGTAGTTGGAAAAATTGTTAAATATTTTGCAACATCTGTTGATGGGCTCCCTGTCTCCATGAACAGTCCGATGCTGATGTTCATTGAGAATACGTGTATACCTAGTACGTCTTACAGGGTTATTGAAAGTGATTTTATTCGAGAGATACTCAACGTTGATCAAGCCCCTAATTGCATCAAAAATGAAACATGAGCATAATACCGTTCTCCTCGAAGAAAGTGTCTCTAGGTTTAAAAGGCTTAATCTGTAATTATAAGATGGCAAACTTTCAAAATCGTGTGGGTTATATATATCTCTCAAAGCAAAAATAACAAACTGCTTTTGGATGGATTCCAATCTATCGCTATGACAGTTGAAAATGGGATTTCAAACGATGCAACCATATTCCAATATTGGGCGAACTAAGGATACGTAAAGAGATTTTGTGACCCATAAGTTCGTAAATTCTTTCGCACGTCTCTTAATGAATCCTAATTGCTTGCTGGCTCTTGCTAGAACTTTGTCGTACTGAAGATTGAAGCGCAGCTTTTTATCTAGAACGACTCCGAGATCTACAACACTATCCACTTTTTTCAGCAACTGATTACTAAGGCGGTAATCAAAATTTAAAGAGCATGACTTGCCTGAAAAGCTTATGGCATGGCATTTGTCTATGTTAAGAAAAAGTCTATTGCGGTCACACCATCGCTCCAACGATAAGAGTTTTGACTGAAAGAAGTTTGAATCGGATTCCGATTGAATAGTGTGGTATAATTTTAGATCGTCCGCATAAAAAGGTGTGGAATATCGGATAACACTTCCGAAAGATCCGAAATAAAAATATTGAACAGAAGTGGACCTAAGTGGCTGCCTTGAGGTACCCCCGAGGAGACAGTAATTATTTTTGAGAGAAAACCTTGGAATTTTACATGTTGTAGCAATCCAACCATCTTAGCAAGTTTCCGGAAATGCCTAGTTTTTGCAGTTTATATTTCAAAACATCATGGTCAACACGGTCAAAAGCTTTGCTGAAATCAGTATATATGGCATCGATCTGACACCTTTTCTCCATATTGCAAAGTACATCCGAGATAAATATCAAAAGGTTGGTGGTAGTTGACCTGCCCTTTCTGAAGCCATGTTGCTGTTCGTTAAGAAGAGGATCAATAGCTATAATGAGTTTATCACAAACAATTTTTTCAAATAGTTTAGGTATAGCTGGCAAAATTGCAATGCCTCTATAATTTTTAACCGAGCGCATGTCACCACTTTTATGAATTGGCGTGAGATGAGAAGATTTCCAGAATTGAGGAAATCTACCACATGATAGTGATTTGGTGAAAATTATAAGCAGGGGTGAGATGATAGTTTCTGCACTGTTGATTATGAAGCTCGGAGGAAGTAGATCTGATCCAGGGCCTTTTTTCATGTCAAGTTCGCTTATCGCTTTTACAATATCCTCTCTAGTTAAATATATTTCATCAGCGATAGCAAACTCAGGTGTTGAGACAAGCGACATGTTACATAATCCACCGGGTGGACAGAAAACTTCTTGAAAATGGTCGGCAAACATGTCACATATTTTTAGTGCGTCAGAAGAAAGTAAGTCATTTTTATACATTGCTGTGGGATAGCCTGAAGTTTTGCGTTTGGTGTTCACGAAGTCAACAAATTTTTTGGGGTCCAAGATTATATTTTCCCCAACTATATTAATATAACATTCATATGCTTCGCGAGACTTCCTTAAGAATTCTTTAGCTAGTTCATTGTATCTTCTCTTGATATCTTCGCTAGCAATGATGTCGGTTTTTATTATCTTACATAGTTTGTTTCTCTCATTTCGCAAACACCTCAGAGTTCTATCCAACCAAGGCTCAGATAGTTTATCTTTTTTCTTTATTTTCGGGACGAATTTTTCAACCGCATCAAAAATCAACTGGTAGTATAAAGACACAGCATCGTTCAATTCGATCGTTAATAGAGAACTATTCCAGTCAATATTATTCAAATGATGGTTAATGCTCTCATAGTCAGCATTTCGAAAATTATATACAACTGAATTGTTGTATGATTTTGAGGTTGTCAAATCAGGTATAGATAGCTCGACTGTAAAAGCAGAGTGGTGAAAAGTATTGGAAAAAAGATGCTCTGCATCTACTGTCAAATTAGCTACTACATCGTCGTAACTGTTGGTAAAAATTAGATCTAACCAATTGCCATTTTGGTTAGAAGTCGGCGCGATTTGCTGCAAATCATTGGTGTAAAATGTACTAACAAGATTTAAATCAGATGAATCAACGATATTGAACGGAAGGAGGTTGTTGTCGTTTTCATCTTCCATGAACTTCAAATTTGGACGGTTGAAATCTCCTAGTATTATAATCTTATCATTATCATTAAGTGATGAGACCAGAGAAGATATGGTTTCGCATATGTCATTGTAAACGGTATCGTCTGAATTAGGCGGGACGTAGAAAGCACCAATGTACAAGAAACCTTTGGACCAAGAAATTCGAATAAATTTGTGTTCAAACTGATATTGTGGTTCGGTCTAGACTATTTCACTTGAAAGGGAGTTATGAGCGGCAATGAGTACACCACCACCTCTGGTGTGTCCAGTATGGATATAATTACGGTCATTTCTGTATATGGTCCAGCAACCGTCGAGTATTTCCTCGTTTAAATGAGAGTGGTTTAACCAGGTTTTGGTAAAGGTAAGCGCATTAAATTTGCAAGATTTGGCGTCAAGGAAGAGTTGATTTAGTTTGCCTCTCATACCACCGCAATTGTGGTAAAAAAGTTTGAGGCCATGTTTAGATTGTTTTCTGTTAGGATCGATACATATTGAAATCTTCCCTTGCTTTCTGAAGCTGAGAAATATGTTTTGAGGAGACATGTGAAGCGTATAGTTTTAGGTCACTTTTGACTTGGTCTGCGGATACTCCAAGTTGTTCGTGGTACCGAGTAAAGATAAGATGAAGGGTATCAAAGTCGATTGGTAGACCCTCTTGCTGGATCATAATTTTCAAATGGGTTTTAGTTTTACCCTCAAAACATGCGCAGTCGCTGGCTTTGTGCATATAAGCCAGGAAAAGACGAACATTGTCGTATATTTTACCATCCCTTAGCCGAGAAAGTAGGTACCTATTTTCTAAATCAGCACTTGATGTAATGATAGCTTTCACATGTGGAGGCACTAACGGGTCTAAAAAACTGGATGCAGTTTGTGATGGAAATTTTATAGCTAAGGTGGTTGTGGATGGTATTTGATCTTCACCACGGATGAAATTTGTATATGGAGAAGGTGATAACTGGGCTGGAGTAGGATTTTCATGCAGAGAGTCTTTCCTAGCTTTATTAGTATCATTTTGACCGCTATGTGCAGTTTCACAATTTTTATTGTTTTTAACCCCGACATTCTTTTTTGCCGAAATTCTCTTTTTCATTTCCTGAAAAAAATTTTTGTATGGAGAATTTGTTGCTGCGCTGGTGGGCATGCTAGGACGAACGGTTATTTGAGGACTGGTCAGAGAATTGATCGACTCCGCGCTGGACGACTGGTCGGCACTCATATCTGCCTGCACGGGGACCATTTGAATATGGTTGCTCGAAATAACTTCTTTTTGCGGCGCAGTTGTCAAGGTATCTAGCTTTGAGGGTTTGAATGCTAAATTCTTGGTAGCTCGTATTGGGGAATAAGGATGGGAATCATTTTGGAAGGAGGCATTATTACATTTTTTATCTTTACTTAATCTAGAATTACAGGAAATGTGTTTCTTACGACTAGCCTTGGTTTTCCAGCTGCTGAATGATATCCCTCTCCAGACTTGATTCATGCATATTTTGCTGGAATCGCCACTTTAAAGCACCTGAACAACTTTTTGCCTTTTACTCGCCCTTGTAAAATTGCAAATTTGCAGTCTTTGATCAACATTTTATTTTCTAAGAATTTCTGCATCCAGTTTTCATCGGCAGAGTAAGGAGCTCCTTTTACAAAAAACAGCTCGTACCTTAGAGGTGATTCTGATTTTGATTTAGCAGGACAATTTACTCATAAAGGTTATTGATTTGTGATATTTAGCTTGAGCCTCATTGAACGAAACCATCGACACATGGACTTTCAAGACTGTGCGAGCAGCCCTGTAGGCACGTGAAATTATCGACCCTCCTGAAAAATTTTTGATTTTTGGCAAAAAATTGAAATCATTGAAAAATCTTAACCTTTGCCCATAATGTCAATTTGAAATTTTCGAAATTCCGAGTTGCACAAGAACGGGAACCCATCACCAAATTACATCTATTTTCAGCACTCAAAACTTCTGTTCACGAGAACTGAAGACCGGATAATCCGATCACCACGAAATTTGCAGGACATATTGCATTAACCAATAACAGGTCTGATGAATGTGATTTTGAAATGCAGGCTACCCTGTGGCAAAAAACTGCTTTTTAGCCTATCGCTTTCGATTCAGGCAACACATTTTAACGAAACTCACACAGTACTTGAATCATTTTTGAAGACAAATTTTGGAGAAATTTGGTTTGAATATTAGCATAGAATTGCCAGCTACGGTGATTTTTGTCTCTTAAATATTGTAAATTTGCTCCACATAATAAAGTTTTTGTTCCTATCACTTCCGACCCAGTCGTGAAATTAAAACGAAGTTCACGTAGTAATTTGACTTTAGTATAAAGTAGCTGTCGTAGAAAGTCCACAGAAAAACCGTGAAATTGCTGCCAGCTATCGTAATTTTTGTAATTTATTGGCTCTTCTTTCCTAAGCGATGTTGTCATTGAATTTTCAAATTGGAATAATCCTGCAATGATAATGAACAACAAATTTTAACGTTTTGAATATTTGAAAAATTTTTAGGGTCTTAACTTAAGGCAACGTAGCACCTCCAAATTTTTAAAAAAATGTTTTTTGTTTTTTGATTGAATATGTTAGAATGAAGGTTTTAAAACATGATTTTAATAATATAAAATTGAAATTCTAAAACAAAAAAATTTTATGAGTATATATAGCGAAGCGCCCCAAGATCATTTTTTCTATGATTTTCGTTCACTTCGCTATATCGCTACATCGACTTAAGCCAAAGTGTAGACAAAGATAAGTGAGTCAACTCCTTTAAAAGAAGCAAAAAATAAGCTAGCCGTGGCAAAAAATAAAAAAATAGCTGTAAAAGATGTTTCTAAAAAAAGTGTAGAATCTCTAAAAAAGGTCCGAAAAAAGTTCACCTGACACTAAAATTAATGAAAAATTTAGCCACGTATTATGGCTTAACTATACGACGAAATCCTGATTCAGTTGAAAATATGCGCAAGGAAATTTGGGCAGCATATTACCACAAAATTTCAACTGATGAGAACCCTCAACACTCTTATTGTCCTGTTGGAGAAACGACTTGGTGTAACTGGCGCAAGGCGGAGGCAGCGGGTGATAATGCATTAAACAATTTCAAGCATCCTCCACCTTTAGATGATGAGGTACAAGAAATTTTAAAGCCTATTTATGATGACTTATCATCAGAAGATTTATTAAAGCGTTGCTTGGGCAATTTCGCGCAGAATAATAACGAAGGCTATAATTCTTGTGTTTGGAATTTGGCCCCCAAACATACTTTTTGTGGGAAAAACGTACTAAATATGGCTGCAAATATTTCTGTATGTACATTTAATGAAGGATTTATGGCTATCTTGAAAATAATGCAAGTCATGGGAATTACAATTGGCCAATGTGCGCTGGAACATGCAGATCATAGAGATGCTGCAAGAATTAACCAGGCGGAAAAACACTCGACTGAGGCATCTAAAGAGACCAGAACTAATCGAAGGGAGCAAAAATCTTTAGAAGAGGAGAAGTATGAGCAAGAAGAAGGTGTATTGTATGGTCCAAGCATCGCAAATTAATTTTCGGTAAGATTTATTGCAAAAAATATTGAATTTTAACTTTAAACGCGATTTTCTCGAAACAACGTTTTTCAAGTTGGCGTGCATGATTAAGAAAAACAATATTATCCAATCGTTTTGAAATTTTAACACGTTAATCTGCACATGTTAATGCTCAGAATGAACAACGGATGAAAAAATCGGCATTAAACTTTTTTAGTTATAGCCGATTTTTGGGGAAAAAAACCTCGATTTTCGAAAAAACGCCGCCATTTTGTTATTTTTCAACCAAATTTTTTTTTTTTAGCTCATTCCAAGGCCGCTTTGATGTTGGTCAAAACCCCGTTTCACATTTTCCTGAGGGCAGTTATCATGCACGCCAGGTTTTTTTGGTGTATTTTCCAAAAAATTGTAACAGGCGACAGGGGGCCACAAAAAATTTTGAACAATTTTGTTTATGTAGTCTAAGACAAATAAAGTATGTGTAAAAAGTTTCATTAAGATATGTTTTTTTATTCAATTAAAAACAAGCCTTTGAAAATAACATTTTTTTTTCAATTTGAAGGTGCTATGTCGCCTTAATTTGAAGCAGATTCGCTACATTTTTGTCTGTGTTGCTAACATAGGATTGCCAGCACCAGACATTTTAGTAAATACTGCACCAACAGATACTTTCATTTCGTGTTCATATGTTGAGAATTTACAATAAAATTAGCAACCAGTGTTAAAATTTTGTGAGTATTATTCTCCAGACATAGTTTAATCCCTGAAACTTTCGATGATATCCCTAGATTTAAACGAAATTCAAAGGATATGTTGATTTTAGCCCGAGCCTATTATGATAAAAAATTGTTGCCAGTACTGAAAATTTTCATTTGAACATTTGTGCTGGGAAATGATTTTTGTTACTTTGAGTAAAATATGGCTGATATGATACTAGAAACAAAAGTATTACTTTATCCCACATTTTTAAGTCACCCGAAGACAATTTCTTCGAAAATCAGTTGTCTAGCGGTTCTGATGCGTTAGGCTTTTATTTTATTTTAATTTCTTGTCAGCTATCGATAATTTGAAGGGAATCTGCCCTCTTCTTTATGAATTTAAAATATACCTTGCATCTAAAGGAAAAGTTTTTCTTCATATTAAAATATTTTTTGCAAGCTAGAAAAAATTAAAATAATTTTTGCAAGCTAAAAAAAATCGGTTCACATTAAACCAAGGAAGACACCTCCTTACATAACTTTTCAATACGACCAGAAAAATGAGCTGCTGTTTTGCTATTGATATTATTATTGATTCCGACTCGACTTTGCCGTTAAAGTTGTCGCTCCCATTGGGCCACATGCATTGACTATTACTGTTACTCTGTAACTTGCTGTTATAACCAGGACTATGGTGAATGATTTCTGCATATTGTGCCAGATATTGCGGCTATGCAATACATTCAATGGAGTCCTGAAAAAAGTATACATCACCTATTACGACAATCATTAAACATGCAAATCAATATGCACATTTGCAGTCTTCATTGAGTGTTGGAGCAACTCTTCATTACAAAATAATTTTTGACCTATCAAAGTAAAACGAGCAATATTTGGATTTTGCGAAACACTATTCTAGTTTTTTTCTATTTTTAAAATGATTTTTCGCCATTTAGAAAACATTATATTAAAAACTACTCTGCTGCGCAGACTTTGTATAGTGCGCCATTAATTGTTCATGTATACAATTTTTTGTGAGTATGGTGTTCGTATGCAATAGAACAAGAGAAATATTTTCTCCACTTTCTATTAAATAAATAGATGACATGTTCAAATAGAAATTAAAATATTTTCGTTATAACGGAAAAAAATAATAAATAAAACTGATGACTTTATTGGAATAAGTTTTATGGGAAGCGAATGTAGATTTTCGCGTTTGAATGGAGCGCCCCCTTTGGCCAGCGCCCGATCTCCCTTCGAGTCTTAGAAAGCCCAGGCTCTGATTATAACTTAACTATTAAGGGCCATTCAGATATGTGTCCATGCGTCCACGCGTCCATGCGATCAAGCGTGTTTTGCTTACACGAGTCAATTTGATTTTGTTTATATAGGCGGGTCTAAAGCGAAGGAGGTGGAGTATGCTGATTCATGTACAATAGATTTTAGAATGATTTCTTTCGCTCAGTGGCATGTGTGGATGATTCGTTGATGATCATTTAAATATATGTTTTGTGGATGATTATTTTATTATATGATGATGTGGATAATATTTTTTTTTTGCATCCTTACGTGCAGGACTATTACGAAAAAATTAGAATGCAAACGAATATCTAGACACAAACAATTTAATATGAAGGTATATATAGTCATATGGATAAATATATGCAATTGTCTGCTACCAATTTATTTGTTTGGAAGGAAGTAAAAAATGGGGAAAAATTGAGGAATGGGAATTAGTAATGTTTTGAAATTGATCACGACGATGTTTTCAAATATTAATTATGATAATTATTATAATTATTATAATTCAAATAATATGAAAATAAAAAAACCATTGTTGCAAGCGTGTAATATCCATCCTCTTATCAATCCATCCATCCACTTATCATCTCGAAATGACAAAGAGCGAAAGTAAAACAATTAAGTCAATGGTATAACAATCACCGTATCCGACCACTTTCGCCTTAGCCCCGCCTTAAAAAAACTGGATTTGAGTTGACTTGATTCGTGAAATCTAAAAACGCATGGACGCGTGGACGCATGGAGGCTCTTTACCGTTAATCTGTTCAACACTCTGAACACCAATATATATTTTTTTTTCGATGGCATTATAATCAAAATCCTCAACATTCTTATTTTAATGGGTCACATTCTTATTTGAATAGTCATATCTGAAAACCGTACTGTCATTTCATCTCTATAAAAATCCTACTATTCCTTTCAATCAGGATTTAAGTAGGAAAGGGAAATACGCTTCCGGAGAAGATATGTATATTTGTTTTTTTTTCAACGTCGAAACGATCCTATATATTTATAAATTAAATTCGAATTGAAAGTACACGAAGCCAATTGGAACTCATATCCTTTCGATGCAATTTCATGCTATCCAAACTCAATTCAATATTCAAAGTATGACGTCTGAGCTGATTGAATGCATTCAAATGTACACAAAGCTGTTTTATTTTTTCAACCTTTCTCCTGCGATACTTTTCGTTTACAAATAGATACAAACTGGAAGGCGGAAAAGCCGTAGATGTTGATTTTGGTTCTTGTGAATTTCATTAGCTTGAAATGACTTGAAACGCTTTTGTCTTGCCAAAACCTAATTAAGCTCATTTCCAGACTTCAAACGAGTAGCTCACATGCGAAATTGAATCATTTGTAAAATTTGGTTACTAGGCAAATTTAATAAATGAAGTAGAGAATTGTCAGTGAATTCTGAATTGACGTAGCTCGAGCTGCCTTGCTTTATTTCTGACGGAGGTTTATAAATGATGCTAATTTGAAGGAAATTATTATAAAACTTTCCTTATTTTGTTATTTGTTGTATGTTTCACAAAACAGCAAAACTCGACAAAATCAACGTATGATTTCTAAAAAAAAAAGTTTCTTAGTTTGGTAACGATTTTGAAAGTGTTTTTTGGATTAATCTGATTTTTCTCTCCGACTCAGTATACATAATTCACGTATTGAAATATTTCGTAGTTGATATCGAATGCTGAAAACAATTAGATTAAAAAGCTAAAAAAAAAAACAATTTCATGCAAACGATTTCTATAAACAAAAATCAAGAGAATCATAAATAAAAACACCATTGGCTTCAAAAAAATTTTCCTATGTTGAGAAAATAATTAATTGAGTGTTCGATCTTTAAAATAAAAGATTATATCGTTTACTTGCATAAAGTATTTTTATCTGTGAGTGGTGGATAGGCTAATCGAAACAGTACTTGAACATTTTGAGTGAGAGCTAGTATACTGTCAAACAAATTTTCAGAAATCGCTAGCCATATACCTTCAAATAAAATAACATGAAATTTATCTCCTGAATGCTGAAAGAATTAAAATATACTCATTGAAAATTTCAATAAGTATTTCAAGCTTCCAGTAAGTTGTGATTTAACACATATTCAACTTAACATATCTTATTCTTTAAATTCTATAGAAACAAATCGAGCCTGCTCACTATTCTCCTCCTCTCCAACTCAATACATACAGTCATGATTCCAGCCCCAACTAATTATCCCATGCCAAATATTTCATTTCAACATCTAGATAAAACACGTTGTCATTATACGTACCTACAGTGCCGTGCTTATCATAAACGCCCAATCTGATTTTTTTTTTTCAAATTTTGAGCTAAGACCGGGCTTGAAAACTACATACTCTATTACATCAACAAAATTTGAAAAACCTCTTTTGTGGAAGTGTATTAAAATCAATCGTGAAAAATGCCCTTCTCACATATCTGCATGCTGCAGAAAAACACACATCATTGAATATTTCTGAAGATACTAAGGCATTTATGCTAAAGACGGCAGTACAAGTTTACCACAATTTAATATTAATTCCTGAAAAGAACATTACAGAAAGTATCGAAAATTCGAAACCGACGCAGTTTCCTTTTCACAACAAATATCTTCATCGCAATAGAGCCTCATTAGTATCGCAAAGTCAGAAAACGAGGTGGAGACAATGAGGAAAACATTCAAAGCATTATTTGAAGCCACGGAAATGAAAGGTGTTGTCCCCCCATGCAAGACTCTTGTACACATTGAAACGAACTGGGGGACATGATAAGAACCGCTTTGGGACATAGATAATATGATCCGAAATTGGATTTTTAGACGACATATATATTAAAGGCTATCGTTTGAAACATGCCTGCAGAGAAGTAGAGTTCAAGGTATGAACCATACGTATATTTCAGGTTGCTGGCAAATAATTACTGGAAAAGAGGATTTTATAATTGAATTAATCACAAGACTAATTACAGTGGGAAATACATTCAAATTTGAGTTAAATTGAATTGAATTGATAAATGAGGTTTTAAAATAAAGTATTATTAAAGAAACAAATTCAATAAAAATTTGAACTCAAAATCATAGGAGACTAAGGTTAGGTTAGGTTATACTGGCTGGCACTTTGGACCAAATAGGCACGGTGACCTATTTGGTCCATAGTGATACCAGATAAGAGGACCAGGAGAAAGAAAGTTTAGTCCAAGCGGCCAACGAAGGCCCCGGAATTTTTCGCGAACTGAAGGATAACCTTCAGCTTCTGTTCCGCCACGTGCGAGACATCCTTGAGCCAGAGCTCACCGAAACAGCGCTGCCTGGTTTTAACCAGTGCCGGTCAGAGACAGAGCAGATGCTGGATTGTGTGGGAACCGAGCTCTTGACACTTCCTGCACGTGTCAGTGGGCAGGAGTACCATTTGCATGGCATGCGCTGCTAAATGCATGTTTTAAAGCCGTCAGTGTAGATGGTAAGCGCTGCTGCAACCATTTGCTGATTCCGTCCTGCCAAAAATGAAAATTGTTCCTATTTTGATGGCCGTTACTTCGATTCTACTGAAACTCGGTATATGTACCATATTTTGGATAACAAGCCTTCTTACAAAGATTGCTGTGTCTCTCCCCCTGCTTGTTAATTTATCATTTCTGCAAATGTGATGGTTGGAAACTCGTAGTTTATGTCCCGGTTTGCTTCTTTTAAAGCTCGCTTAAGGCTCTCTATGTTTGAGTGTTGGCTTTTTAATACCATGCTTTTCAACGCTTCCACAGTTTGTAGTCCAGCGGAATCAAATATTGACTTCCACAAGGCGATTTCGACGCCACGATAAAGTCTGGAACATTATTTGCGGACTTTATATGCCAGAGTTCAATGGCTTGACACACCTCAAGGATTTAATTCTGATAGTTTTATGCTGAAACCTTTTCGGTAAAAAAAGTCGCCCTTACACGAACATTTTACATTTTACCATTCCATATACATATCAGTTTATTTAAACAAGTGGGAAAAATCACATTGTTCAGTAACTCATAATTCATTATGGAATTCTATGAAACACATGAAACTTGACTCCATTTTACTAAGGCATTTAGTACTCTTTTCAAAACGTAAGATAATGACGTTGATTTTCTGCAGTCAATAGCCTGAAAATTGAGATATCAATAGTTCCTATCCACCCCAACCCAAAAATATGTATGTAATTGACAGTCATTTAATATTTATTATTATTCCTGAATCTTTTGAGTCAATGACATGAAAACCATCTCCATTGTTTCCCATTTCGACCATTGTCTCACAATAACCAGAAACGAACTATACACTGGCAATCGTCTCAAAACCCTTATTAAACCTTATTGTCATTGTTACCCCGGAAACGGTTCCAATAGAGTGACTTCTAACTAATGTCAGTGGTGTGCCAAAGAACTTCACTCTAGATGGCTTGGAATGGCCATTGGATTTTTAAATGGACTAGAATGCCATATTTGCACAATACGAGTACAAACGAACATGAAACTGTTATTTCTTGCAATCAATTTTTAACGTTGTCCTGTATCATATTTTGAATTCTCATGTTGTGTTTTTTACTTTCTTGTTCGGAATTCTCAGCTTGAATATCATGAGGGTTTGTGTTTGGATGTCTTTGCCAGTCAAACTTTAAATGGATACTATGTAGATTTCTGAAGAAGTTTCTTCAATCAATATTGCATTTTTATTGCATGATAAGAAGCGAAAATCAATTCGTAAACGGACATTTTTTTCATTACGTTACGGCTTAAAATACAACATATTGTAATTTAATTACAAAAGTCTGAGCTACTTAACGACGTTAATCAATCATAACCTCCCTCACAATTTGCGCCCACTGTGGGCTCTTCAACAATATGCTACCGGAAATGTTTTGTCCTCAAACAAAAACCAAATATGTTTCTTACACAAGTTCCGTCCAAGTATATTGTAATATATGGGTATTACAGGAACTCAAATCCAGTCGTCTTTCGTTCTCTTCCACCACATACACAACAATCACGGTATTTATTATTTCCTGACTATGGGCTTTCATTTCTGAGAATGATTTTCTTCACCGTCTACGCTCTATAATAAATTAACCTGCTGACATATTAAATCAATTTATTTTGGCTAAACAATTTCCTTTTCTTCACGTATTCACTCCTTAGATTTTTCTTGGTTTTATAGCACCTACTCTTTTCCGTTCACCCTCCCCTGTTTTCTACCTTATCTGACAGTCAAGTCTCGATGTCCATCCGTTGGTCCGAAAAATTGTTAATTAATAGCTTTTTTGGTCAGACCGGGGGATGCCGGACGCTAGCGCAAAGATAAAACCGAATCTGATTTTTAATCAAACTCACCTAGAGCGGAAATGGGGCGTGCATTCTGTGACATTTAAAAGCTAAATGCTGATTGTTGTTGTCTAGTGGCGTGGAAATAGGTCAGATGGAAAATTAGGGACACCGGATGATTGCATCTGTTGGGCCGGACATGTCAACCCGAGCTAAACAGGCTGAGACAATAATATCTGAAGAAAAATGATAAGAACATTTAGAACGTTTTTTGAAACGACTTGTCTTAGACTGAGTCAGAAGGTGGTGAATTTGAACGACTTCAATGTCGAAACAGGTGGAAGCGTTATTGCGTGTAGCGGATGATATAGGTACGGTTTAGCAGATGGGGTGACTTAAGACCGAGTGAAAGTTTTTTTTCTGAAATGAAATTGGTGTGAGAATTAATTTACATTGAATCATAAAGTCAGTACTGATAAATATATTGTACTATGTTATATTTGATGAGATTACGAGGATTTAATCAAATTGACCAAGTTAAGTTGAGGCAACAATTTTAATGGAATGATTTTAAATTTCCACGTGACGTCTGTGTCCCGAATAAAAGTTTCACAAAACAAAATTTTTCAGTCACATGAATCCTCTTAATAACAGGGAAGCACTTCAAATAAAATACTCTGAATATCTTCAGAAAATAACAGAATCAATAAATCAATCCACATCTATCACAAACTGCAGACATAAAAAAAATCTATTGTAATTTTCCAGGTGTTGCTGATGAAAGAATGATCTCCTTATCGTCATTTTCTTCCGTTTCAATTTTCTTTTCCTCCCTTGTGGCAGCAAAAAAACCAAACGTACCGTAGCTCATCACGAAAGACTGCTTTAACGTCGTTGGTGTGCAAATCTTGATGGAAGAAATATGTGTTCGCATTTGTTGGATGAGATTTTACCGTACCTTTAGTAATGTAGTGGAAAATTAGTTGAAATCGACTTAATCTAATTTTTGGCTGGTAAAATACATCAGATACACTGATGATTGCCATAAAAAGAGAAGAAGATTGGAGTAGGTATTTTTAAATTTTGGTGCTTACGGGATGTGATGAGGGAGAAAGAGGAAAAAAGTAGAAATGAATCTCTGGTTGGTAATTGACTTGATGAGACATGGTGATATGAGATCACTGGAATATACAAGTGAACATGGGGAATTTGAAGATTGTGAGTTGATTAATGATGCTATTAAGAAGATGTATAGAGAAGGAGATAGAAGAGACGTTCTGGTGTATGGTTTAAAGAATTTTATTTTGAGAAATATTTAGAAACCTTAAAATTTTATGAAATTAATTTTGACCATTTGTGGTTGAAGTATTCTTTTCCAAAGTTCTTTTATTTATTTTGTTTGTGCTGTCAGATCAATTTTCAAATGCGTGTCTCGCCGACGTTGACAAAATTTTCAAGTCGATTACAAAAAAAAAAAACAACATCAAAACAATAGCATTTATTTGGGATTTTCAAAAGTGAGCCAGAAATAAGTTTTCCTGTTTTAACAAACAGTGTTGAGTTGGAGAGATGTTTTTTATCTGGTTCAACAGTTTGGTACGGTTTCTTTTCAAATTTTCGATGGATTGTGTACGAACGCTTAATTGTTTCAAACTTTTAGTTTTTATATAAATATTCCAATATTAACAAAAATAATCAAAAATTCATTAGTTTCCACTCCAAAAACATACCTTATGACAGCCTTTTTTTGTATGGCCATTTAATTTTTTTTTCCAAATCTGTGAACGTTTTTTTTAAATTTCAGGCTTGTATATATTGATATAGTTTTTACTTTTCTTGAAAAAACTAACATTACTTAACTGATTGAGATTGATAAATATTGCGTCTTAGACCTCTTGCTTAACGCATAATTAAAATAACCCACAGCTTGTTCATTAAAGTGAGACGCTACAACCATTAGCATCGTAATAAAGTTTTGTCAGACTTAGGTGTAATTTACAGGTTGTTATCTATAAAACAGCAAGTTTATTCTTGATGCAGTAAAGAAATCATCTATTAGATTGCAACAGCAAATAGCCTTATCCCGTTTCAAAAAATTATATTTGAGTCGAAATTATATCGAAGTGACAAAAAGTATTTTGGTGTATAAAAAAAGCAGAAAGTTATAAATGAAATGCTTTAATTCCATCAAATCCATTGGTCTGCCTTTGAATGTCCTTCACTAAATTAATAAAACAAAAAAAGCTTTTTAGGTCTGGGCTATGTTTCTGAAGTCAATTTGGCTCAAAAACTGTCTAATACTGGTTTGGGACTCGGACCATAGAAATAAAATCTTCTACACATTTAACTATCAACCATTTGAGTGTTTGTTTGATTGTTTGCTCTGCTCAATGATTCTGAGCTTATTTGGAGATACCATAGTAGCAAACATTTGTAGATATAGCAGCTTAGTTGGCTCAAGTTATTTGTTTTATATATTTTTGTCTAATATTCCGTTATCGCTTTTTGAAATTTTAAAAGTCACAAGCTTATTATAAATAAAAAGCTCAACAAAAAATATAGGCAAAACTACTTCTGTTACCTTTTCGGTCTAGGAAGGTCCGACTCTGGCCTGCCCTTTGGGGTCTGGATAAATCTCTAAAGACTGGCGTGGGCACAAAACGCTCACCCAAATTTATGGGCGTTGAGCCACTGAGCGAGGTTTTGGTAACCAGATTCAGTTTAGTGCTCCAGGGTGGCCTACATGTGATGAAAGCATGCACACCACTTTTCGTGACTCAGTCACTTCCAAGATGAAAGAAAATTAGATAGCCCCAATCGACGAACACTAACACTACGTGGCTCAATAAAATAATTTACTTCTATTAATCATTAACAACTAAATTTCCCGTTGTTGTTTATTTCAGTTCAAACATACGTTACTCAACTGTTGAGAGTCCTAACCTGCTCCTACAAGAAACTTCAAACTCCTACTCCTACAACTCCTACAACTAACTTCAATACACACGTTCAATCTGAAAGATCTTCGAAACTCACAATAACGGTATTACTTTTTTTTCTTCTTTTCTTAAATAATTGTTAATGTATTTAAATACGACCGATAGCACTTCACTCAACTTCGATATTTTCTTTTTCAACTTTCTACATGCTATATATTTTTTTTCTATCGTGCGGTTTTATTTCGCAATCACCCCACCAATCACATCGAACAATATTTTCACATAACTAATTTGCGATTTCTATGGTCTGCTTAGTCTTATATTTGATAAAGAAAAAAAATATGGAATGAATACTAAAATTACTAACCTCTTTACTCTAAATCACACAAATTCTACTTGAATGCAAGTTTTTGCTACTTCTTCAGCATCTCCAATAATTTTCACTTTCGCTTCATCACTTCTGTAGCTGCTCAAGCAATTTCAATTTTCAATCTCCACCTGCGAGTTTGAAATTTTCAAAAATTACTCCTATCGCTTCTGCAGCTACTACAACCTTCAGCCGCAATTTTCTTTCTCAGAAAAACCGAGACTCCAAATTCCAGTTCACTTTGTTGAATTAACTGGTAGCGCGTGCTTAGTCGAGACTTCTACTGCTGACGCTTAGACCTGTTCTCCGATTCGTGAAGTTTGGCCCCTTTCCAACTTGTATTGGGTATTGCCAACCCGACCCATTTTGATACCCGGCTGGTGCAGTTTTTGACTGATTTGTACTATTTTTGATGAATTTGTGCTGGCTTTTCTGTAGTGGTGGCAGCGGCACCTCCATTACACGGTGAGATCCAAACTGTTATTATTTTTGGTTTTTTGGTTTTGGTCCTATGTATTTAAGATCAAAGAGATGAAAGGGCTTCAAACCCTTTAAATGTTGTCTTTAAGTGATGCTGTGAAAATTCTCTGGTTGCTTAAAAAATGGCTGCGTTGTGCCTGCTTCGAAATGCACATGGGACGTCTTACTAGCTATATTGTTAGAATCCGACGAGCAAACGACCCAAGTCGGATGCTGTAAAAGCTACCGCTCTATCGAGTGGTGGTTAAGTTCAGCCTACTGACGAGAGTAGTGGATGCACGTGATGAATTGTTCCTCTTTGGATTATTTATATATATCTAGATTAACGTTATACTTTTGTAGCAACGTAACACGTGACTATTTGTAGGCTTATTTCAAAGATATTTCTTTTGAAATTTTCTGCTCATCATATCCGCATAAAAACCAAATTTTTTAATGTTTGGTTGGTGAACTGCCATGCCCCAACCGAAGATAAGGAAGACGCAGTGAAGGACGATTTTTACAGCACCTTAGAACGCACCGTTGACGCACTGCCTTCGAATGACGCAAAAATTGTTCTAGGTGACTTCAATGCAAAAATCGGCCGCAAGAAGGCTCATAGAGGAACCACAGGAAGATACAGCTTTCATCCAATTACGAATGAAAACGGGCAACGTCTAATTGACTTCGCAGCTAGCAAGAACCTTCTTGTAAGCTCAACATACTTCCACATCGAGACATACTCAAACTAACGTGGGCATCACCAGATGGTCGCACCTACAATCAAATAGACCATGTTCTGGTAGAAAAAAGGATGACCACCAGCATTTTTTATGTCCGGACACTACGTGGTGTGAACTGTGACTCTGACTATTACCTTATCAGAGTGGAATACCGATGTTGTATATCGAAGTGTGGAAAACACTCAAAATCACGAATTCCGAAATACGACCTAGAAAAACTCGGAAGCTATTAGATGCATATCGACGCTCGAAAATCAACTCCAAGATATCCCGCTGGCGGGAGAAAACGACGCAGATATCGAAACCATGTGGACAAAGGTAAAAGTAGGAATCAAAATAGTAGCAGAAAAGACCTTAGGACATAAACGCCAAAACCGTCGGTATGACTGGTTTGATGATGAGTGTCAAGATGCTATTTCAAAGAGAAATGAGGCTTACAAAGAGTTAATTCAACGACCAACACGGGCTAAAACCGAAATCTTTAACATCCTCCGGCGACAGGCAAAAAAAATGTGTCGCCAAAAGAAACGCCAACTTACCAACGACAAAATCCAGAAACTGAACGAAAGCATGACCTATAACGATCTACGAGCTGCGTATTCGTCAATCAAACAGCAAGCGAGGGATACAAATCGCGAAAGAGCCTTTGTAAGGATGAAAGTGGATCCATCATCAGTAACTCGGTCGAGATTAAAGAAAGATGGACATGGTATTTTAAACAGCTGCTAAATCCCGTGCCGACGACAAACTCATCAGATCTAAATATCCCAGAAGCAGAGCAGGACATTTACATCTCTCCACCGACATTCGAAGAAGTTCAGCCATACGAAACCTTCGAATGAATAAAGCTCCTGGAATAGATGGAATGCCTCCCGAATTACTGAGAAATGGTGGAACTCTTCTTTGCAACATTTTCCACCAATTAATACTAAAAATTTTGGCAGCAGAACAGATGCCAAATGATTGGCGAAAAAGTATGATATGCTCCATTTGCAAAAGAAGAGACAAATTACGTTGCGAAAACTACAAGGGCATCGCTTTATTATGCTCGTCCTAGAAAAAGATGTCCAAAATTATTGAACGCAAAATGAAGCCCTTCTATGATAACATCATAGGAGAGTATCAAGGTGGCCTCAGGTCTGGACAATCTACGATATATCAAATATTTTCAGTCAAATAGGTGCTTGAAAAAATGCTGGGAGCATAATATCGACACGTGCACCAGGTCTTCGTAGATTTCAAGGAAGCATATGATAGTGTAGACAGAAATACACTTTACCGAATCATGCTTGACTTGTGAATTCCAACAAAACACGTCATCATGACCAAGGTGACAATGACAAACGCTGAGTCTCAGGTCAAAGTCAACAGTGACCTAGTCAACAGCTTCCACACTAACTCAGGCTTAAAGCAAGGAGATGGACTTGCCCCGATGCTATTCAACCTTGCTTTGGAACACGTCATCAGAAAAATACCAGCTGATACAAAAGGTACACTACTGTTCAAGTCCACGCAAATGGTAGCATTCGCCGATGACGTCAACATTATAGACCATACCAGAAGCAAAGGAAGCTTTCCTAAGTTTGGAGTCAGAAGCTAAGAAAATAAACCTACGGGTCAACGAAGATAAAACCAAACTAATGACCCAAACAAGAAAAATGGCGCCAATCAGACAAAACTTGACCTTAGGAGACTGCAACATCGAGAATTTAGATAGCTTCATCTACTTAGGAGTCCACCTTGATAAATCAGGCAGTGAAAAGGACAACATTTTACGGCGAATAAATGCAGCAAACAAGGCGTACTATTCCATACTCCGCATACTCAAGTCTACGAACGTGCACAGGAATCATAAGCTTCACATATACAAAACACTCATCTAACCTGTGCTTCTCTATGGAAGCGAAGCGTGGACTTTGACTACGGACTCCGAAAAGGCTCTGGAAGCATTCGAGCGCAAAGTGCTACGACGAATTTTGGGCCCCATACAAGAAGGGATAGAGTGGAGAAAGCGATACAGCAATGAGTTGTATCGCACTCAACCAATGAAAAGAAAGTCTTACGCCACATTTTGAAATTCAAGTCATAAGCTACTGTTTACTTCCAACAAAAAACAAATTCCCTTCCTTTCAAAAACAAATGTCGATAAGCATATGATACACCATTTCATATTCCTAATAATTCCTTGAATAATTCGACATAATTCCTAACAAAATATTTTCGTATTCACAGCTGTGATCTTGAAAGCTTAACGTGTATTCCCTTGGGACTAGAAACACATCAGACTTAATACCTCAACGAATATTCCTTGCTATATATTCATGTAGTTTGTCTTACACATTGCAGGATTTCTTCGAATAAGAAGAAGACTGTTATACCAGAAGCAATATTGTAAGTAGAACGAAATGCATATATTTACAAGTGTGGCTTAATCAAGGCTCACATATTGATGGCAGTCATTGGAAATAGCTTTGTATGTATTCATGCATGTAGAATATCTAATAAATAAAGTCAATTGATTTGCTTGTATTTTGTGGTGGAGCAGAATTAATCTCTTAATGGTTGTGATGGTATTAAATAAAGAAAATGATGGATTATTGATGGTTTGATGTGAGAATCCGGCTGAATGGAGATCTGTGTTGATTTGAAAATTGTTTGGATTCAAAAAAAATTGTGGAAGAAGTTCGAAAAAGTGGAAAATTTTTTTCGTTAGTATGAAATGTAAGCATATTTTAAAGTACTATCGCATTGAACAACCATTGAACCTTAACAAACAGTCAGAAAAAATAATCCAATCACATTTGCCACAAAATACTCTTTGATGTATCTTACCACGATTATCAATCAACAATTTTATAAACGATTCTAGCGCCCAGTGTGAATACTTTTCCACGTAAAGTAATTTATCCAAAACAGAGCAAACCAAATTGTGCTTCTATGTTGCTAATATGTCATCAATATAACCTTTAGTGTGTTTTCAAGCGTCTTGCAAAAAATATTCGCCATGTCATGGGATCATTGATGCGGGTAATGTGGAATTAGTTGAGAGTCAGAAAAATAATAGCCTTTCATCTTGTTGTGAGTGAGGAAGAAAACAGATGGTAAATGGAGTTTTACATAGAATGAAAAATAATAAACTGTGAATTTATAGCATAAATTGAGTTATTCTTTGAAATTTCGTTTTTCGTTTGGTCTATGAAAATAAAAACCAGCTCTGACGGATGTAAATGACTATAGATTTTTGGTTATGGCTAACAAAAATATTGTGTGAGAATAAAATCATTGTCAATTTTCAACAAAATAATTGAGAGCAAAAACATAGATTTCATCAGCGAAATTTATAAAGCTCATATTTTCTGACATCCTTCCATTAATATCAGAACAAGTTTTCAATATTTCTTCAAACTGTTTAAAAGGTTTTTATTTTAATCCGAACCATGGATGCCCTCGCATTAAAATCTCATTCCATCAGAGCCGCTTATTCTTTCGTCATTGGATTTCCTTTTCTTTACTCATAGTCTATTTTCTTCGAACCCATCATTTCTCAGAGGCAAATTATTTAAGAGGATTTTGAAGGACCTTCCATTTGGATGTATATTGAACTGAGCACTTAATATCATTCAATTCCGAGAATGAACACAATTAATTTCATGCTTGGTTTACCGATAAATGTTAATTATGTTCACACTGAAAATTATAAAATTGAATTTCAAGAATTTGAGTTTTTCTCTATAATTTTCTCATTGATACTAGAATTTTTCAGCTTATGACACTAATGACTATTATCAAATTTGCATGAAATGCTTAATTGATTAGTTAGCACTTGTAATTTTATAAGTGATGATTTAGTAGCACATATAATTTAATTTTTTATTTTCGGGAATTTTGGAGTTGCTAATCGTTTATGAATCGACAAAATGAGCTTGCGAAATAAAAATTATGATGGTATTGAATTGAAATTGAAGGAATCTTAGCTTCAGGAAAACATTTAGCTATTGAAAATTGGATAAGTTTTTTGAATTAATAATTTCAGAGTTTTTTGAAGATGGTATTATATTAATATATATATATATATATATATATATATATATATATATATATATATATATATATATACATATATATATATATATATATATATATATATATATATATATATATATATATATATATATATATATATATATAAAATATACGTTGTCTATGCTGATTTATAGACAAGAAGGGAACAATGATCATAAATCAATAACCTTTATGAGTAAATTATTTCCATGGATATAAGTCGGAAATGTTAAAATTTGTCACAACTAACATAAATAAAAACTAATGATTTCCAACTGCAAGTGGTCACATCAGTCAAGTATGCACTGTGTGCTAGTGTCTGATGAGAATCGGTGCATACTTTCGAAACCACTTTGTCAAATAAAACATGTTCTATGTAAATAAAATTTTTTTCAAAATTAATCATCTCGCAAAAACAATTTCTATTTGATATGCTTGTTTTCAGCATAAAATCTTTACCTTCATATTTAAAATCATATACTCTAAAATAGGCGGCTTTAAAAAATATTCCAATTATTAAGCATCAAAATTCAACAGACTTTAAAAAGGGTTGGGTACAAAATGTCGTATTATAATATATCGTTTACAAAATCCCGATTACGAAATCCCGTATTACAAAATCCTGTATCATAAAATCCCGTAAGACAAAATCACGTATTACAAAACACCGTAATACAAAATCCAGTATTACAAAATCCCGTATTACAAATTTCCGTAATACGAAATTCCGATTTTGTATTACGATTTTGTATTCAGCTATTTTTTTATTGTAGCTAAAACGATGTTTAGGGAAATTAATGGAGGGGAGTCCGTACCCATGAAGAAGAACAATTTGGCAAGGTGCCGAAAAAATTTAAAAAATTATTAGAAAAAGGTCTGAAACTGAAAAAATCAATTATTTGAGAAGAATCGCGTACAATATGTCTTGATGTTGACATTTTTTCCTAAATAAAAACTTAAATCACTAAGTTTTTGTTATTTCATTGTATGAATAGGTTTCATACGAGATTTCGTTCCATGGGATTTTGAGTTTCGGGATTTTGAATTTCGGGATTTTGAATTTCGGGACATTTAACTACAGGATTTTGTAATTCGGGATTTTAGAATACGGGTATTTTGAAATATACGGGATTTTGTTAGTTCGGGATGCTGTGATTCGGGATTTTGATACGATCCCTTTAAAAAACATTTATATTTAACAAAAAACATTTGAATTCAACAGAAGAAGAAAACAATTTTTGTTTTGCTGACAAGAGATGATTTTGACAGGTAATAAAAATCTCAAAGGTATATATTTAATTCTAAAGAACCCAAAATGAGTTAGCTTTGTTATATCTGCTCAAAAAATAAGCAGTGCTGCTTTTAATATAGATGCTGTCAACGTTTTAGCAGCATAAAAAAATTTGACGTTAACGGCAATTTTTCTCTCATGTCAATTTTCATAGCAAGCGTTCCTTTCAACGCCTTAATTTCGTTGCGACGACCATATTTCATTGCTGTTCCCTGACAAACAAGCTCAGTACCTGCTGCATTGAACTGCTGCTAGGTGAGAAATCGAACGAAAAATTTTAAGGAGTCCTGCTTCAATCGTCGCTCCGGGTGGCCACAGAGGAGTTTAAGTTTATCCACACTCCGAACCGGAGATGGAATTGCACCGGTTTTCGGCAATAGGATGAGAAAGTTAGGCTATCATTCAATGGTAAATTTGTGGTAGTAAATTTCCTGCAAAATAAGTTTGTGGTGTTTTTATAAGTGTTTTTTATTGAATAGAACTGTGCAAACGTCCTGCTGCATTTGATTCATCGTAATATGCCAATTATAATTGTTGTGTTTGCATCCATGTCTTAAAAGTGTTTTGACTACCTGTGCACAGGATATGAGTACAATACGCTTCCTAACGTGGCTCGTTTATTAGCTTGCTGCATCGATTGTGCTGGTTGTTTGCAATTGATTATTTAATCTATTTTAACACCACGATCAAAATGAACCTGCGACTCTTTCCAAACGTTTGGTACAATTAATTCAAACTTTTTAATGACGGCCCAAAGAAAAGTATGTCAAACATCAAAACATTCAAGGCGAACGATAGCGTGGCTGGGCAAAAGTAATTGAAATGCATCGTTCCATACAGTTCAAATTTATTAAAAAATCAAACTTATCGTGACTCATTGAAAAAAGGCTCAGTGAAAGCATATGAAGGCGCCAGAAACTTATAATTAATTAATGGGTACTGAAAATATTTATGAATCAAAACATTGGGCGTTGCCTGCAAGCCTCACAATCGAAGATCAGTCAAGACAAATAATGATTTAAGGGTTAGTCATAGGCTTTCATGCAGTTGATCAAGATTTAGCAGCGACTTTCATAATATGTTTATCTCCCTGAGTATACTCCGGGGAAGTGCAACGAAATCTTTCAACTGCTAGAAATCATCCGCACATAATTTCAAAGCCAACTAATCTCAAATATTCTGCATGACTGTTATTTTGAAAATAGTGTTGTGCTAATAAATTCTGTGTTGCTTAATACATATTCTTGCTTTTGTTGAAGTGTAAAAGGAGTTAAGAACTGAAATTGGATATGCTTAATTTGTTATCGTTTTTAAAGACTATTCTCAATAGAAGCTTATTGATGTTAACTCCAGATCGGCATCCACAAAAGAATGAGCTACAAAAAAAAAATAAACAATGCTATTTTCATTGTTCAAAGATTTGGGTTTTTAAACAATCCAATATTCCCTCTGAAAGAAAATAATTACAAAACAGCATGCAATTAAGTTCAATATAATAAATAATCCACGCTCTCGAACCACCAGTAGTTATGCTGGAATATCGATTGTTTTGGTATCTCACTTAAAAAATTACGGAGACCGAGAACAGTACAGTGGGAACTTTACTCAAGAAAATAAATAGACACCTCAGGGCATTAGGCGATCTGAATTCGACGTGTACTGGACGACTTAACGAGCAGATGAACCGATTAACAGGAACCTTAGTGTCAGATTTCAAAGGCATGAGAACCCGGAAAAACCCGTAAGGAAAAACGCTACCTTATGGTGGAATGGCGAACTTGCACTTGCACACGAAGGGCGTTTAACAACGCAAAGCGGCCCGGAAACGTTGATATGTCGATACAAGCTAGAGTTGTCGCTCTTCAAAAAGAAGGTAAGACGAGCCAAGCGCGATTCATGGAGGCAATTCTATGAGAACATTGAATGAAGAACAGGGTCTACTAGAATTAATAGAATCCACGGCGTCACGTGGTGGCGTATTTCGAGCAGCCCATCAAACAAGTAGTAGTGAATGGGCTATAGGCACATTCGACCTATCAAAGCTACAATGATTGATGCAAACATATTTTTGCCATGTAGTTCATGACAGAAGTCTTGGATAATGGGGATCGAATATCTATCCGGGACGCTTATGGCATTAAGGCGTCTGTAATCGCCGCAAGGACGCCATTCCCCATTCGCCTTGCGAGCCATGCGTAGTGGAGAAGACCAGCTGCTGTTTGGAATGGACGGAACGCGGCAGGAGAATGGGGTGGCTGAAAATTGTGTAAATATGATATATATATATATATATATATATATATATATATATATATATATATATATATATATATATATATAGAAGTAATTTGAACTATATTTAATATAAAGTATTTATAAATATGTTTACAATTAAATGACAAGTTGAATGCTTTGTAGTCGCAAAAGTGGAATCCTCTCTTTAAATCTTTTGAAGAAGACGTGTCGATGTTTTTATCGGTTTGGAGGCTGGTTTGAACTCTCTAATATAAGTTCATCAAAATAAACGGTACTCGGAGGTTATCGGAATCGAAGAAGTATCTACAATTATCGAGACTGTAGATTTTGTTTTTAGAAAATTCAGTTTTCCACCGTAATTAACGTTAACATAACAAAGATTGTGGCCACTATGGAATGCATTAAAGCACTGTTACGTAAAAGTCGTCCCAACTTCTGCCACATTGTAGCAAAATCGGATAGTATTATCACGATTCTGATACGTAAGTTCTTAGCTTTGGGATTGAATTGTACTTACTAATTGTTGCCTTTGCGTCGTAGCTGGCTGTGACTGATGTTGACGTTGTTGATTAAGATGATGACCACTGCTATGATGACTCGAAGGTCCACCACCACCCAATGAATTTTAAGTGGCTTTGAAATCCTTATTAGATGTCGAGCGAATTTTTGTTAGATCAAGATGAAGAGACAATGGCGCCACCGCGGGACAATAATGTGACAATAGCGGTGACTCTACACTACTGTAGCTACTGGTGCTGTAAGCGAACAACACGTCGTCCGTGGTGGACACCTTCTACTTCAGATTCATTTTTACATGCGCTGTTCAATTCGACTCGACTGTCGGTCCAACGATACGCTCGAGTTCTCATGTTGTACGGATATTTGAAGTAAATTCGAAATTGAAAAAGTAATTCACACTGCCCGGAAATGAAAACAACGGTCAATTAATCTGAATATTGAAAGTTGCTGGTCGCCAACACTCTTCTTCTTTTGTCTTCCTCTCCAATTTTGCTTTTAGGTGGTCAGAAGACTCGACCTCAGGAAAGATGGGCTTGCCGGTCAAGGTCTTAACGAAGATTTTCTTGTGTTTGCGCTGACCGAGGTCCGAGTAAAGAGTCCACTCCTTTTGGATGTTGGAAACTACTCGTTTTTTATAAAGCTTGCGTGCCAAGAAGGGGTCACCAACTTAGCGTCTTATTTACTTTCTCCTGTAATATATTTATTTTAATTAAGAAATTCAGTTAATTTGTTTCTCTTTCTATTTATATTTCGAATTTTTGCATCAACACAACATTATTACATTTTGTGAACGTTGGCAACCGAAAAATTATTTTTATATGACATTTCTTTTTTTTCTTACTACTTGTGTTTTGAAATAGTGTTGTGTAAAGTGTTTGTGGAGAGTTGTGGAATGTATGTATCTGAAGTGTGTTAATGTAAATGTATCCACATCACTAAGTTTACTTTCTTGAAGCTAGTCTAAGCTCTTCGATTTAAATTCTTATTGTGATGTATTCTCCAAAGGCAAACATGTATCGAATTTTTCAACCACTCTAATTCAAAAGCTGAATGTAATGAGCAGGTTGAATTTAAATGAAAAGACAAATACGACCAATTTGTCCAATAATTTTAACTTAATCGTTATCTTTTTAGAAATCATCACAACTAATAACATACGCAATAAATCCTAAAGAAATGGGTTAATGTGTAATACAATTTAATAAATTTTTGCAACCATATTTCGTTAGATCCTAAAAAAAATCCTTATCAAATCACTAACATAGTCTGTTCCTTCACGTCAAATAAAAACTTTTCATCACAAATAAATCCAATAAATTCTCCCTATCGATAACTCTCCCTTCAAAAAACAAAGTCAATCTGCCAGTAAAAGTATGCATTATTCATTTGATGCCACACATAGTTTTACGTGAACGCCTTTCAATGAAATTGTTTTATTAAATATCCGCTGGCCTCATCACAATAAGTCCCCACAACATCCGCTGAACCTTGAATACGCAACAAAAGTTTTAGCTGACATGTGCGACAAGTGGATTTTCCGAACAGTTCATTTTCCTGTCGGCAATAATTTATGCGAATTTCTAGGAAATGAAATATTGCCTCAGGATTGCCTACGGATTCAATAAAAAACCTGTTGCTCTGTGTGGTACGTAATACATCCTACGCATGTGCTATATATATATATATATATATACATATATATATATATATATATATATATATATATATATATATATATATATATATATATATATATATATATATATATATATATATTTATTTATATATATATGCTTGCTTGTGTGTGTTTAATTTAAATAAGTTATGCATGAAATAGCGTTGAATCAAAATGCATTGGAAGACTCCGCAAAAAATGCTGAAAAATAAATAGAATTAAACACTCTCATTCGACAGTTTCAATTTACTTTTCTGTAAATGATTTAAAATAATATATTTTTCGTTCGCATATGTGAAAATGCAAAGAATAAAATAATATATCAACGTCTCTAACAGCTTTGACATTCTATTTATCACTGTAATTTCGATTTGCCGAATCGAACGACACGACAACAAAAAAAATTTGTTCAGCAAACAATAAATAAATATATTTTATTTGTGCTAATAAGTTGGTCAATTACGCACATATTGACACTTAAACATGTTGCAGTGACACGAATAATACTCAGGTGGACTCAATTTCAATGTGAGAAATAATAGAAAACACGTATAGGTTGTTTGGCCGGAATTTTAAAAAATACATTATTAATAGGAATCAGTTTAGCCTGATGGTGGATTTGGATTGATTATGTGGTTCCGATTGAGTTTTAAGTTTGGTGCCAGTTTTCTGGGAAGCAGATGTTGAGTTTAAAATTATTTATTCGAAACCAATTCAGATCTTGTCTTCTGAGAGCATATTTCACTGTTTAACATACGTTTATCATGAACGTATTTGTACAATTTGCAATAAATTTTTATTTAAGGTCTTAAATTTTTAATATGCCTCAGCTCGTAGCTAATATTTGATACATTTTTCGATAACCTAATTTAAGTATAACAAGAACTAGAAGGTGCCTGGTAAAAATCATGAAAGACATTTACCAAACAAAAGATCACAGTAACGCGAAAATTGTAATACATATCCTAAATTATACCAATAACGGCACCCACGTTGGGCGCTTATATTTAATTGATATAAATATCGCGAGAAAATAAGTAATTTTCTTCAATATGTGTATTTTTTCAATTTTTTACAAATGACGTCAATCAACGGTAAATTTTTTAGAAAAATCAATGAAACAATTCGATAAAACTATGCTGGGAAGAATTAAAAACTCACGCATTGTTTCAATCAATTGATATGAATCAAATATATTAAGGAGTTCCAGTTGATGCCGATGCATTAGCACTAGTTACCAGCAAATTGAAAATATTGGCTTTAACAGTGACGATTTAATTGGACCAAGAACAGAGTGGTCATCAAAATTTTGCTCACTCTCTTTTGCCAATCTGGTTCCAAGAAATGATTTCTTTGTTTTTGCCAACTAATTTCAGACGATTGTTGTCGTTAATTTGCTTCAAAATGATCATTTTGCAGCCAAACCTCCAGGTATTTTCATCACCCTCAATAAAATTTCATTTGCATCTAATATGCAAATTAATTTTCGAGTTTCAACGAAAATTTAGATTTTCCCCTTCCATTCACCATAATTTTCACAAAATACTAATCATTGCGTAAAACAATAACAAAAACTCAAGATGAAATTTCTCAAGAAGATGGCAAAGCTGACGGGGACCAAAGTAATACCAAAAGATTACGAAATAAGAGAATCAGCAAACAATAAGAAATTAACAACGTCATGGTGTCAACCAGTGATGATAGATTAAACGACATTTTGTCCTGTTTTTTGTGGTTGGCTAAATGAAAAAGGGACTTTGTGAGGATTTGGATCGTTAATCAATTTCCGTTCAGGAAATTTTCATCAGCTATTCCGGATATTAAATTGCAAGAAGAATAATAATTTTGTTTATTTTTAGAATGACATTGAACTTTAGAAGAAAGTGGATTAGAGATTAAGACTGAAATTGAATAAAAAATAGAAGTTACGATAAGGAATTGACCTTTTTAGAATATTGAACTTTAAATCGTGAAAGGTCGATAATTATATTACAAAGTAAAATCAAAAATACACTTAAACAAAGATCCTAACGTAGTTGCGTGACTCATCAGCTAACCAAATTTTGTCAATACGATATTTATGCAGGTTTGATAAAAGAAAAATTGCTTCGCAGGCATGCAGAATATTTGAAAAAATAGTTTAAAATGAGTACTCAAATTTAAAATCTACTGAAGTAGTTCCGCAGTCGAGCTGCTTGAATTGAACTAAACTTAATTTAACGCCCAAAAAAATTTACAAAGTGTATTTTTCGAATCTTATCATTAAAACATGAAGCTGCGACAAAATGAACGACCTTATGTGCAAAATATCAAAACCATTGGTAATTACCTTAGCTGGATAGGAACCCAGACGAAAATTACTTTACTGATATTTGTGTTATTCCAACTAAACTATTCTATCAAAGAATTGCTAGTGCTTGCCTAATTTTCAGAATTACGTGTGGGATAATTTGGGATGTGATTAAAGGGCATATTTAAGTCTTTCAACTGGAGTCGATTTCATTTTGACGAGATAGATCAAACAATCCGGAAGCAGAAAAAAACATCGTTTAATAATAATATCTAAATAATAAAATATAATGTACTCAATCGCTTACGGAAGCTGAATAAACTGTTTGTATCAACAATGAAATGAAGATATATACAAACAATAGAATCATCATCTAGCACCAATGGCTGTAAACAAGAAATATGAATGCCAAAAAACCTCGTGAATCATTTTGCTACAACTATCACGGACTTTTCGCTGCAATACCAAAATGTAAATCAGATGTGAAATTTTCTTTGGTTAAAATAAATATCTAATTAGATGATGTTTCGTCTAACTAGATTAAACGCCTAATTATATGCTGAATTTGGCTTTGGACACAAAATTCAAACTGGCAAAAATAAATAAAGAAGTTAAAGCTGAATTCGGCATCGACCTCAGATTTGATTTATTTTCAAGTTAAAGCTATGAATTCATCTGAACACAAGGCTCATGCACAGGTCAGGCACCATCGTGTTTCATGTTTTATTTTTAAGCACACCTTAGACAGCAAATTAAAAACTAATAGTGTTAACAAAAAATATTTATCACTTTTTTAGTGAATTAATTCAACAAAACTAACAACAAAACAGAAAAAAAGAAAAGAAGATGTCGTTAGAATAAGCAGACACAGGAGAAAAATCAGGAAATTAATTGTGTAAAAGGTAATTTAACTGAACAAGAAAGCAAAAAAGTGTATTAAATTTTTTAGCTAACGAAAAAGTTTTAAATTGAGCTTTTTATAATAATAATTCATTATTTCAGCTCAAGATAATACATATATACAATAAAGAATTTTGTATTTGATGCGAAAACGGGACACTTAAAGCAATTATTTATATCTTAGGAATAAACTAAATAAATATGATATAAAATCAATCATGACACCAGCGGCGGATTTGCCACTAGGCCCAGTAGGTTCGGGCCTAGGGCGGCAAATTTGGGGGGCGGGAAATTTTCGTTTTTTTGTGGCGGCCACTTTTTAATTTTTTTGGGGCGGCAGTTTTTTTCTGTCGTATATATACATATATTGAGTTCTCTAAAAAATCAATGCTATATTCTAGCCTTCAGATTCTAGAATGAAATTCACATAATGACCGTTGAGGCTCTTCAGCTGTACATACTAAACAAACTTTTATGACGTTTTTCTTTATTACAGAAACGTAATGTTTTTTTATCACAGAAACACGCGGTTCCAAGCACTCTTTAAGTATTGCACTGAAACTCGAATACTCTAGCGCATAGAAACTGAAAGTGAGACTGATTTTTAAAGTCGAGAGATGACATTTTTAAATTTTGCCTCAGATGTTATGTGGTTGAAATGTCTAGAAAATGACTGAAATGCAAGATATAGGAGCAGAAAGTTTTTGAGATCTACCACCCACAAAAATTGATTTCTTCTTGAAAATTGAGACGTTTGTTGATAGTTTCAATGATATCATTTTGACCATATAAAAATTTGACGGAATCATCTTTTGGTACCGAAATGACGACAAAGTCCGTTGCTAATGGTCCTTCGGTTTCATCTCAACCAAAACTCAATCAAATTAGCTTTATTCAACATCAGATCAACTTTTTTGCTAGATTCATTTTGATCCGATGAGTGCGTCGAAAGTTAAGTACAGAAAATTATAATTGCTATCGATCGCAAAGATATAGAAAATAAGAAAATCGAGCCATTTGGTAGCGTGTCTTACGCAAATGCTGGCAACTCTATTCTAATTTTGCAGCCAAAAGTGTACCAAATCTGTTGGACATTAAGATTAACACTACTCAAGAATTTCGTTTTTATTCAGTGTCTGCCTTGGAAGGCACAGAGTGGAAGGATTTGATTTTGAAGATGGCACCACGGCCATAGGACTATCAGCGTGTTTATTATATTTTCACCAAACCTGGTCAAACTTAATATCAATGCATTCTGCGAATTTCGTTTTGATCAGACAATCCGGTCGTCAGCGCTCGCGAATACATATTTCAGGTGCACAAAAAATAAAAATAAAGCATAACATTTATGAATCTTTTTTTTAAAACCTTTTAATTTTTTTCAGAAAACTCGACAATTTGGAGGAAAGTTTTTAGTGTGAAGGTTTATGAAGCTTTAAAACGCAAACAGTCTTATTGTATATAAGCAATGGCGCGACCTGTAAATTTGGTTTTGTCTGATTGCTTGACACTTGCCATTTTCTTTTTGCTATTCAAAATTTTATCAAAGTCAACCACAAATTTTTATCAGTTTCCATTTCTCATACTTGTTTTTCCTTATTCTTTTCATAGGAATAAGGCATAATTTGAAAATTCATTATAGTGCCCGTATATAAGTGAGTGGTTGTAAATAGTTTTGGTTGTTGTTTCCTTTTATTACATTGCCACACACACTAAATGCACTTTATTTGTGTATAAAGTAGATATTTCTTATTTCATAATAATTTTTCGTCTTCATCTAGCCGAGAAAAATTATTTTAACAGAAATCCTGTTCTGAGGTTGGAAAAAATAATAGGAACCGTTGAAATACTTCTATGTTCTTAATGTTTCTAGCATAATATAAATAAAAAGCATCCTTTACTAAATATTTGGCGAGCATTCCGTAGTTTTTCAGCACAGTCAAACATCTGCGTGGCACAGATTCCATTAAAGCTTGGCATATTTTCATTGGAATAGCTTTCCAAATTTCTTGAATCTCCTGCCAAAAGTGAATACGATTTCTTATTTTTGTTTTTGAAACTTTCTCTTTTGAAACCCCCAAAATTGTTCAATAGGGTTTAAATCTGGTTGAATTTACCAATATTTCCTTTTGAAAGGACAATTACCTCCCTACACGATATGCATATCTGTACAATTAAACTTCACGATAGGCAGCATTTTCTCTGCTCACGAATTCGCTTATAAACATTCGAACAGTGTGCCTTGTAACCCATCGGTGAGCATGCATCTTGTCCGATATGATGCATCTTGCCCATGATTTCATGGGCAAACCAAATAGTTTTGTAAATATCATTGGAGCCAGCACCAGACCTTTTTTCAAATCTCTTTGACTTGGTACGTAAAACAGACATCATTTCGAGCGGCCTCGAGGTAGGAAGGGACGCTTGTTAACACTCAGCACCGCCGTAAAACACTCATTATACACTCATAAAACAGGCGAAAGCCGACGATACACAATCGTGCTTGCCATGAAAAACACAAGCGAGAATAGACTAGGAGACAATTTATATTCTCCCTTCGTCAAAGTTTATTTATTTATTATCCGAATCTACAGAATAAATCCAATTATAGATTAGACAAGCAAAAAAAAAAAAATACAGTAAAAAAAAGTACATATATAAAAATATATAAAAAAAAGATAGAAAAAATAACATAAAACTAAGAAAATTAATAAAATTCAGAATGGAATAATAATACAAACAAAAGAATAAAAAGCTAGTCGACCGAAAAAGAAACAAACAAATTGAGTAAATTATGATATATTCAAAGTATAAGAAAGAACGTTATTTTTTAAGGTATTTTTAAACACTAATAACGTTTGCCCTGTCTCGGGCAGATTGTGATTGAGGCTTTACAGTCTCCCCAAATAATATGGCAAATGCTGCCAAGCACAAGAATGTAAATGGTCACCTCGTCTATTCTCGCCTGTTTTTCTTCATTCACACACATACCGAGCCATGGCAAGCACGAGAGTCCGAACGGTGTTTTTTCGAAACTTATTTGTTTTATCAGGGTTTCTGAGAGTTTTTGATGGTCTCGTTTTAGCTCAAGGCCGTTCAAAATGCTGTAGGTTTTACGTCTTAACTAAAAGAGATTTGAAAAAAGTTGCGGTGCTGGTTCCGTTGATATTTACAAACCGATTTGGTTTGTCTAAGAAATCATGAGCAAGAAGACGGACAGCAGTAGTTTTATGGCGTACTGAGATAAAAAAAAGGTATATTGCTTAAAGAAACAGTTTTGAGTGCTGACTTTGAATACTCGTCAAATTATCTGGCAAGCAATTTCATAAGTTCCTGGACCAGCGATGGGCATTTACTACAATTGTAGTAGATCTGCTACTTTTTTCTGCTTTTTTCTGAATCTACTACTCTACTACGTAGCAAATGATATTTACTACTTTTCCCGGGGAACTACTTTTTAGTGAAGATAGCACTGATGCAACTTCGGTGAACCATTAAGTATCAACTGAAGCACATCTACGATAAGAAAACGCCGAGCGTGTGGCAACTATTGTTAATGCTGCTCGTCTGACAAAATTCTTAGAATGCAGAAAAAGTCGTTGTTCTCGGTTTTGTTCATACATTATATGTATATGTCTAATTTCTACTACTTTTTTTCTGATTCTGCTACTTTTTTTAACAAAATCTGCTACACATTTATTCGTCTCAATGCCCATCGCTGTCCTGGACGTAACGTTCCGGTGGTTACAGCATTATAAAAATAGACAACAGCTTGTTTCATGCGGGGCAGTTACATCGAAATCGCCAAAAATAATCTTATAAGAAGCAAAGCATAGAGTCAAAATCGTTGTGAATAGTTTTCAACGCTTTATATATGTATGTATAAATGTTTTATTTTTACATGCTGTTAGAGGTAATTTAAATCGAACTTAATTTGTTTATTAAAATCTTACCAGATCCGAGCAAACAGCTTACAGACATGTAAACAAGCTAATATGGCAAAGAAAATCAGTTGCATATTTTTCATAAATTTTAGATATTTTATTTAATAATTCAAAAAATCTAAAGCAAACATTGTGGTAAAATCCATGACCATCAATGTTAATATTTTTACTACTCCCTCTCAATTTACAAATCCTACGCTTAATCAAACCACGCAATCCACTAAAACAACATTCGACACATCCACATCAATCAATTCATTGATCAGATCACTATTCTGACGCCACATATACCCATCGTATCACCAACGTAAACCAATAAAATCAAATCCATCTGAAACAGCCAACAACGTCCACGATAATTTCCCAACAAACAACCAACCAACCGTTATTACGATGATCCTAAACATATGCATACATATATTTGTGTCCCTATAGCAAATATTTCAATAAACAATTAGAGCATACAAGCACTTGTGATTTACGAGGAAATTACGAAAATGGACATGAAATGCATACGTTTCGTAGTTAATATTTCGCATGCTAACAGGATATCGTCGAGCATTTGAATAGTCCTCGAAATTGAATATTTGTATGCAAATCGCAAAAGTGAGCATACATATATTTCAATCAAGAATACTATGATATTAACGAGGATAATACAATGGTGTGAAAGAACAATTCAGTGTAATTTGAATGGAAATCGAAAAGTGCAATTACAGACGATAATGAATGCTTTGATGCCGTCAGAAATAGTTTTGAACTTTTTGTCGCGAAAAATTTGTTGGTAAAGTTCTTAATGGAAATTGACGTGAAAGTTATTTGCCCACAAGACATTACTTACTGAAAACTGGTGGTGTCAATGAAAATTAGCTATATTTTGGCTATATTTTCTCGCTAAAATTGTGATATATGTTAATCAAAAGATTTTCGTGAAAATATTTATTATGAAAATATTTCCTGTTTTAGTTTCGGAAACCTATCTACAGTCTGATGCAAAGATTATTCAGAAGAAAAAAATTGACGCCTTAATATTATTCAAATTATTTCATTTCATAAATATTTTTTTGGCATTGTGAGTATTCCATATTATTTTTATTCAAAATAATGGTCAACGTCAACTTTCAAGGTCACGATACCAATTTGATTTGGAAAATTGCCATCAACTTGTTCGGAAACAAAAACGTTTCTAGATATGATTTACTAACACCATAAAAATCAAAATCTCTAATCCTTGTTCCAATAAAATCACAAATTTCAATACAAAATACAATTACCCACCTCTTGAAAATAATTTTCCACAGTAATATTCGAAATTTGATATGATCATTCGCGTGCTCGCTGAAATGTTTACTCTCGACCGAAACAGATAATGGATTTTACAAAAGTAGGAAATGACTCTAGAAATTTCATTTTCCAGTTCAGATCATGTCATTTCGTGAGCATCTTCAAATGCTTTATCTTTCGCCTACCAGCGATTATTTATTTCACTGAACATGATTCTGTGTATTGTGCCAACATTCTTTTTATTATCATTTTATTCACAGGATGGACATTTCTTTGCTTGCTACTGTTGCAACTGGTTTATGTTCGGATGAATTGCCTTGCGGGCCGAAGAACTTTGTTCATTTTTTGAAGTGAAACGAAGATATAAAAATGCCATCAAAACCGACGAAGTCGTCGGTGATGAGTATCATGTTGAGTATGCGTAACGATTTGGCAGGACGGTTTGTGCTTGTGGTGATGGAAAATGTAAATATAAAGATGATTTCAGGATAATGACCTTTCGGTCTCAAATAAGCAGTGCTGACTCTGAAGTTTACATAGCTTTTAGGGAAGAAGGGTGATGTTGCTTTAGTTAAGTGATTTGGGGCGATGAATTAGATTTTGATGGTGGAATTTCAGCGTAATTTTACAAGATAGTTAATGACTTGGATAATAAAATCAAAGATTATGATTTTGGAATAAATGTGATTAATTTATAAGACTGGAGGGAAATTAATCAGCTGACTTCCATGTTTAGGCTGATGTTGAATATGTGAGTGAAATACATTGTGTATTTGTTTGTGTATTTCGTTTGATTTTTCATGCAACAAAAGATGCTTAATGATTTAATTGAAAATCATTTTAACAAATTACTCATCCGTAAGGATATTTGCCCGGAAACCTTAAGAAAAAATGCAAGTATGATGTATCGAGTTTTGGCACATCGCTGATTTTTCACCAGATGGAGTTTTTGTGATTTAACTTGAATGATTCATATATCTGCAGATATAATTAAATTAAAAAGAAAAATATTGTTTTAATATGCATTAACTTGTTAATTGGGGAATGAACTTTTGCTCAACTCGTTTCACAATGGGAGCTTTTTTCTCCGCAGTGCGAAGTATTGCAATATATCAACATAAAGATTCAATGAATATCACTCATGGTTGCGTTACTCGTTCGAGCTGAAATTTTCAGGACATATTGATGTATAAGTACTAGAAGTTGGTCGGAATCAAGATCAAATTAAGACACTAAACAATTATGCAAAATGATAACTAACAATGTTTTCAGCTTGTATGATACCGTTTTAAAATTTTTTAGTCCTTCGTGGGCGGTGAGTGCGTTAAAGTAGGCACAAAATATTTTTCAAATTTCGGATTGTGATAGCTTCTGATGGAGCCATCAGATCCTTACAAAATTTCCAGAACATATTAAAGCTTTTTAGAATAAGACCTGTGAGGATTTTGATGAATGTTCAATTAGACAACCTAGAAAAAAACACGTGAAAAAATCCTTCAAATCATAGTCTCCTAATTTTCGAAAAAAATTAGTATTAGACTCACTTTGCCCAAATGCACTGTTTCCAACATTGAATTCCTTTTCGCAGCAAAAGAAACTCATCTGTGGATATTTCCTTACCTGGTATGTATAAAATCTTCAATTTATTTTTCAAATCATTAACTCATGAACATTCATAAACTAAGTAGAACCAATCACACAAAGCACATGCCAACACTCACTTTTGATCAAGCCCACAGGCCATTTCTAAATAAGCAGTTTTCTAGGATAATCGGAACTCCCTTTTTACTTGAGTACCCCGGTACTCTGTTTTTAGCAGCATATACAGTACTAAATAATTAAATAATCATTAAGGGGTTAGTTAGTCCACTGTTAAACTGCTCAAAATGAACTTTGTTTTTAAACAGCTACCAAAAAAAAAACCATTCAAGATTGAAATTTCACATAAATATTTATTGAAGTTTAAAGTTAACATATTCATTGGAAAAATTTATTAAAAAATAAAATGGCGACCGCCCCAACGGATCGCCACAGCACCGCCGAAAAAAAAAGCAAATTGCGCCTCGTAAATTCCTGGTCAAAATAAGTATCTGTGAACGAACTACCAAAAATATTTCATTAGTTTTGAATATAAAGGACTGCACGGGCCTAAATTTAGAGCCCTAAAGCAATTAAAAAAAAATTAGTATACTTTTGAACATTGGTTATCCATTTTTTTTGCGTTTTTTCAATAAAAAAACTGTTTCCCAATTCGTCAAAAGTTTTTACTAATGTTCGAAGAACAATAGTATTAAACTCGTTTCGCCGAAAATTCATATTTCTTTATATATATATATATATATATATATATATATATATATATATATATATATATATATATATATATATATATATATATATATATATATATATATATATATATATATATACATATATCAGCAAAATGATTAAGGGAGATAATCTCTGGAGTGGCCGATCCGATTGAGCTGAAATTTTCGGAGAACGTAGATGTATATAGTAGGTAGGTCCATAACTTTCTCAAATTCAGATATCCTAAACCTTTTGGCGGCGGCGAGCGTTTTAGTGAATTTTGAGGAACTCCTATATTTCCAAGCAGTATAAATTTTTGTTAAAGAAAAGTATTGAGAATGAAAACTAATTATGTTCATAGCTTGTTTATGATAAACAATTGGAAATTATGAGCCGTTTGTGGGTGCAGGGTGCCTAAAAGTAGGCAAGGATTTTTTTTCAAATTTTGATTTGTCATTACTTGTAAGAAAAACAATGGATCATCGTGAAAATTACAGAGCGTATTGATGTTGACTAAAATATGGCACATATAGATTTTCAGCATAAAACGGGTAGCCCTGTAGCTGTGGCAGGCTGCTGAAAAAAAATCCTTCAAATCATTGACCTTCCTGAAAAATTTTTGATTTTTGACAAAAATTTCAAATTTTTGATAAATTTTATCCTTTGTCCTTCATCTCACGATAAAATTTTCAAAATTCCGATTTGCATAAGAACGGCAACCCATCACCAAATTACCTCTATTTTCAGCACTCGAAAGTTCTGTTCACGAGAACTGACGACCGGATAATCCGATCATAATAAAATTTACAGAATATGTTGATATTAACTAGAACCAGATCTGATAGAAGTGATTTTGAAATGCGGGCAACCCTGTGGCAGTGGTACCATCTTGAAAAACTACTGAGAAAAAAAACATCTTTTTGGCCTATAACTTCCGATTCAGCCATCAGATTTTAACAAAATTTACGCAGTATTTGGATGTTATTTTATGTAACATTTGGTGAAAATTTGGTTGAAAAATTAGTATAGGGCTGGCAGCTGTGGTGATTTTTGTCTCATAAATCTTGCAAATTTGCTCAGCAAAATAAAGCTTATATATAACTTCCGGTCCAGTGTAGAAATTGAAATGAAGTTCATGCAGTAAATGGACCTTAATGTGAAGTAAATGTCCTAGGAATCTCGTACAAAAATCATGAGAGGGCTGCCACCTATGACCATTTTTGTAATTTTGTGGAATTTCTTTACTGAGCGATTATGTCATTAGATTTCCAATTGAGAATGATCCTGCAATGAAAATTAACAACAAATATTAACGTTTTAAAAATTTGAAAAGTTTTGAGGGTGGTAACCCTAAAATTCTGTTCACCCGTATACCTTCCAGCGCAGTGATTCAATCGGAACGAAATTTAATGGTTGGGTTCAACTTAACGTGAAGCAGATTTGGTAAGTATTTTGCTTTGCTGCTGACACAGGCTAACCAGCAATGTGCCAGTTCCATTAATATTGCACCAACAGATGCTTCAAATTACGTTCTCATATGCAAAGCATTTGCAATAAAAATAAGGAATCAATTTTTTAAATTTTCCGAGTTTTGAACATTTTTCGGATGGCAGCCTCAAACAACGTTTAACCGCTGAAACTTTCGATGAAATCCTGCGATGAGAACGAAATTCAAAGGATAAGTTGATTTAAGTATGAGCTTGTTATGGTAAACTTATTGCTGCTTCGTTCGGAAAGTGTTACCAGCACTGAACATTTTCATCTTTTGTGTTATAGTTGAGTTTTGTTGCTTTGGATAAGGAATGGTTGATATGATTCTACAAAACAGTGTATTACGTCTTTCCACACTTTTTTGTCACTCAAAGACAATTTCTTCGAAAATTAGTTTTCTAGCGTTTCAGGTGCGCTAGAGTTTTTTTTTATTTTTCTGTAATATTTTTGTGAAGTGTACCCTCAATTTTCTGAATTGTTATTGTAATTGTATTTTTGTTTTAATATAATAATCTAAGAAAATTTTTTTTTTATTTGTTTGCTTTACAAGCATTCTTTGAAATAAGGTTAACACTTTATTTACAGAAAGATTTTCAATAAAAACATTTTTTTAACATGTTAATTGCAACGAAATACGTTTTTTTGGGTGCCTGTACGCTCAATTTTGTGAGTAACTATATATGTCTATTCATGTGATGGTTTGAAGAAATACAATGAAAGTCAGTAAAAAAAATTACGAAAAAGCGCTGCTTTACGCTACTTTCCATAATTCATACTATGGACTATTTTTCACTAATTCACCAACATCCTGTACTTGATGGCTTTAGTACATGCACAGATACAAACCAATTCTAACTATGCCGTAACATGATTTCTCTTCGAGGTTACATACAAAGTTAAAAATTCTTCTGAAAAAAAATTCATCATGCCCATATACGATTAAAATTTTTCAAGACGAAAAATGTCATGCCCATTGTACTTGACTTCTTGGTTTGACGAAATGTTTCGTCATACCCAGTTAACAGGTTAAAATAAATTTCGAAAGCATCTCATAAGTACTCAAAAATTATGAAAAGGTGTATCTTAGTGTCTTAACCTATCGTCATGCAAGCCATATTTATTTTATTTCAAAGAGTTCCAGTTTATTTCATTTCCATACCTAAATAATTCAATCAGACTTATATACTCTTTAAAGAATAGCCCACTCACTTCAAAACCTTAAGCTCTATGGGAAAAAAAACTCAAGAAGCTAACAAACTATCCGAATTTTTACTTCCATTCAGCTTCTTTAAAAGCCAGACGAATATTCGGATACCTCCATACACCAGCTCACTACTCGCAAAGCTGTTGTATCGCCTACACACCGATGTCTTTTCCATTTTTCAAACCAAAGAATTTTCTACTTCTGTCATTTTCCCTAACTTTTCGTACTATTCTATCCCACTTAGCATAGAATTCAATTTGCAACGAATCTGATAAGAGGAAAACTTCACTATATCGAACTATGGCAGTATCACTATTGCAAACATATTTTCAGAGTTTCTCTCTTCTCCTCCTTCGTTTTTTCATTTTCTTCCTATCTTTTACCCTGTTTATTCAATTATCATGCACAAACGAAGCATGGACCATTTTTGGTGATGTGACGAAAAAAGCACGATGGTTTTCGCGACATGAATATCAGTCAGTTGAGAAGTGAGAAAATCAAATTTAAGCTCCAGCTTTTCACTAGAATGGTGACGACAATGATGATGATGACGATGCTATTCGCGTTTCGTTAAGATTTTGTAGGCACCAGCTTGGCGAACAAAATGTTTTACATGATGATGATGTTTGAAAGTGAATGTTAGCAGGTTGGAGGACGATACTATCGCTGAAGTGATGTTTGTAGCCAGGGATGGTAATAAAAGATAGTACTTGCAAAGAGATGGGCGTGATGGAAGAATTGTCAGCTTGCGTAGGCTGGAGGAGTGATATTACAGTTTGGACGACTTGTAAATGCAAACTATTTGCAAGGACAATGAGAAGCTAAGTGATGTTATTCTTTGGTTTATTGGAGCCTTCTTTGAAAGAAAATATACTTTAGAAACAGTTCGAGTTGAATAAATTTGCTTACTTTAAAACGTTTTTGTATTGAGTGGGATACGGTTACATGTATTGAGCCTTTTTGGCGAGAAACTATGAAAGATAAATTAAGAGGTTGTGTTACAAAAAGAAAATAACTATCTTTGTTGACTTCGAATTCATGAAAATAATTTGTATGCAGTCCAGAAAGAGCGCCATTTCCTAGTGAGGATAATATGAGCAACTTTTTGATACGAATTATGCGCCACGTTCTTCATTAGCGAATGGCAGTTATCTTTCTCAAAATATTTTTCAGATAGCTACTGAAAAGCTAAATACTTTGTCATTCAGATAACAAATGAAAACGGTATATTCGATCAATGGTCTTTATTAATTTTTATTGATTATGTTATGCTAAATTATTATAAACTAAAGCAACAATCATCAATGAAATTTTATTATTTCATCAAAAATAGCTTTGCGTTCAAGAAGTACGAAGAAAAAAGATATAAAACACGCTATGATTTTAGCATTAGGTTGAATAAACCCTTCTTTCAGTAACAAAGCATCCGAGACAAATGCTTGATGAAAAATTTCGTTATCCGACGTATTTAACTTCTTCTGCATGTTTTAAAATCCCGGAAAGGTTTTAAGGTCCCGATCAATTGTGGCGGTTTTCGCGAAAAACTTTTGTGTTGTAAATAAAAATATTGTACTCATACTGACGAGAAAACGAAAAAGAGTGGTATCATCTAATGTTTCTTTTATTTTAAAAAATTACCTAACTTACCAGATTGTTAAGAAAATTACAAAACTACATTATTTACAAAATTGAGTCATTTAAGAAAACTTACGTAATTATAATTATACTAGATTGTTTTTTTGAAAATTCGAAGGCCCCTTTACTATCTGTAGATTTCTTAGGATTTTATTTCGGAACTTGACGTTTAGAGTTAGAAATATAGGGAAATTCACCCCTTATTTAAATCAGGTAGCTACTCAGGGCTAGGTCATTTCAAAGCTTTTAAAAAACGACTTGAGAATCAAATCTTTATATGTCTATTTGATATGAAAAATAAATATGAAAAATAATTCAGCAAAAGAAAATGGTAAAGTACTTTATTACTATTTCAGTGTCGTCAAACAGAATCTTGGGTTTATTCAGCAACATTTGCAAAAGAAATAGGCGAAAGGGTTCAAGAAACAAAGACCTGATTAGTTTATTTTTATTTTTTCCTCTAGAGTGATAATTACATCTAGCAATAATCGAACACTAAGCTAACATCAAGCTTTCTTTGATAAGTGATCAGCCTCTATGCATTGGTGGAAATACTTTCTCTGCTATTTACTTACAGCTCCAAGAAGTCAGCATAAAGAAGTAGCTTTATACTCATATTGGAACGCAGTTTTTGTTTTAAATGTCAAGCCTTTTTTGGCTTAATTTTTATAATCAGAACTATCTTGTTTGACCTTTTTCAATGATTTTCAAGCGAGCTATTTGATAAAGTTAATAGAATTTCCAAAGTCAGCATTTTAGTTTTATATAGCGTATGCGTAACTTATTTTAATTAGATATTGACTAAATGCTTTATTTTATAACACAAACATTTAAAATATGGACATTGCTTAAGAAATTAATTTTAGAGAAGTCAGCCAGAGTTTCATGAGCAACATTATTCCTTCCAGCGGTCAATGATGTTCTCTGTGGGCATTTTTTGCAATGTTTCGCTCGATATGTACTATTATGTTCAAACCGAAAAAAAACCAGAGCACAAGATAATGCAAAACTGGAAAAATCTGAGATTTTAAAAATAATTTAAATTTTTTTACTCTTTTAGGTGTATTTTAAATGGTTACTGCATACTAAATGCAAAAATTAAGTGAAAAATACGTAAAAAAAAAAATTAAAAGAGCTCCACAAATTCTTGATGTAATTTTTCATGGGAGTTCAATCATATGCGTGCCGTGGCCTAAAATCTGGCAGGGGCCAGGGACCAGGGACCGAAAGGTTCAAAACATGCGATGATTTTGTCTTCCGTAAGGTACACATACTGTTCATACAACTTATATAATTTACAAATTAACATGTTCGTTATAGAAAGAACATAAAGAAAGATGAAACGATTTGCTACAAACTTAGCATTACTGATTGAATGAAAGATCCCCAATGAATAAACTGAGTTGTTGAATTTTCCCTCATTCATTTCTTTCTCTGAAGCCTCTTCCATAGTCCCATAGCTATAGATAACATATTTGCAATTGTGAAATCTCATTGACTAAGGAGTCGAGTTTAAACTTCTCATTCCACGCCTTGTATTTAGACCAACTGCCTCTTCACACAGCTTCAACAATTCGTGTTGTGATGGCTTCGAAAAGTGTAGGTAAAGGGATTCGATGGCATGGAAAAAGGATGTACACGTTTCGATTGTGAAAAATGTGTCCATCACAATAAGGATAATTTTATGAACTACAAATGTGGCTGCAGGGTGTTTCATCTTAATTTACATTTGTACACCACTTTTTTGTCCTGACATGACACTAGCACCATCATAAGACTGTCCAACAACAGGCAATTCGCTAAGTCCGTAGCTGTCTAGCAGGCTCAAAATTATATCTGCTAATACGAGGCATTTCTAGCTCCTGAACAATCTACAAAGCTTAAGAACCTTTCTTCGACTGCTAGCTCTTTAGCAAATCTGACAACCACGGAGAGCTGTTCCTTTTTGTGGACAATTGCTTGGTCTGCCATAATTGATATCAGACCGCACTCTTTTATTTCAGCTGTGTTGTTCTCGCGAACGATTTCAGCAATTATTTTTATTAATTCATTAATTAATAATTAAATTCACACACATTTAACGTGAGTGTAAACCAAGTAGTTCATAGATAGCTTAAAAGTGGCAGGGATGCCATTTTTATTCTCCAAATGACTTCGAAAATTGTATTTTACGTTAATTACCTTATTGCCTACCATTTTAATAATCAGACTTTGTTTTGTGAAAACCATAATTGCATAAAACGCCAGTTTATAAAAGTGTTTTCATCTAAATACCTGTATATTGCCAAGTAGGAATATGTTCATTAATAACAAAAGGATGACTGGCGACGCGCTTTTCGTCTTTTTTTTAACGTACAACTTGTCGAAATTAAATATTGCCGTCCATTTCTCGAGATAAGTCCCATAGCATCGTAATTAATACCACAAATAGGACAGTCTCTATGTTATAAGTAGTGTGTATACTTTGGTATATGCTTACACTACTCCACTACACAACTCTTGCTGTAAACACAAAAACCTAAGAGGTGAAAACTTAAGTGTCTGTTGTTGGAAATATTTATTTTTCTGGGAGGGGGAACCTAGGGTCAGAATAATAAAATTTTGATAAATATCCCTGTGAGGAACACCAGGTCCAATCGTTTCCTAAAAGAATATTCTCATTCGATCACATATGGAGCTAATGAGCCAGTAAATAGATGCTGCAGAGTATTCAACAGAATAAGCAATTTATATTCCCCTACGATTTCCAAATCATCCTTCAAGTCCTCTCTTTTCCATGCCATCCGTACCCTTAACCTTAAGCTATAGCTTTTATGTCAATGTTTATTTATTGATTGCTATTTATTGATTTATTTGTTACTCTTTTTTTTTTAATTTGTTTGTTTTTTTACTTATTTAACTTGTTTGTTTTTACTTTTTCCTTTACTTTACTTTACTTTTCCATTTTTTATTTTAATTTTATGTCCTTTTTTTTTAATATGTAATTTTGTACCTTGTTTTTGTCTATGAATAAAATAAATAAATAAATAAATAATAAACTTAGCTCTCGTCTCATTGAAGTATGAAGATCAAATAATGAAAAGCTCGGGCATAAAATTTTTAAAATACTACATGCTATAATATGGAACGTAGCCAACACCAAATGCCGCCAGTAAGTGCCATCTTATGGAAGAATAAACGTCAAGTTTCATTTACCTGCGTCAATCAGTTTGTTTTTGGCAGCCATTGTAAGCGAAAAATTTTATGGATAAAATTGAATTTTGTGCACTAGTATTTGAGAGAAAAAAACGGTGAAGGAAATAAAAAAAGATCGATCAATATTATGGGGCATTTGTTCCGTCAGATAAAATGATCAAATATTGGTTTACTGAATAACAACGTGGTCGAACCAACACAAGTACCGAACCACATCCAGGTCAAAAAAAAGAAGCAGTCATTCAGGAAAACGTCAAATTTCATCACTTTATCGTATCGTATTCGATGACCGTAAAGCCTGAGACGTGGGCATATCAGATGGATCTGTGCTGACAATCTTCCATGAGCATTTGGGTATGAAAAAGTCGAATGCATTATTTGCTCACATTAAACCAGAAAAAACAATGTTTTTGAGGATTCTTTGATTCATAACGATGGACAAAGGAGATTGATAAAGAACGCCCACATTTGGCCAAAAAAGCTATTTTATCACGACACCGTACCCAATCAACGAAATGGTATATTCGATCAATGGTTTTTATTAATTGTTATTTAATATGTTATTATAAATTATTACAAACTAAAGCAACCATCATCAATGAATTTTTATTATTCCATCCAAAATAGCTTTGCGTTCAAGAAGTACGAAGAAAAAAGATATAAAACACGCTATGATTTTAGCATTAGGTTGAATAAACTCGTCTTTCAGTAAAACATTATTAGATGAAAGCCTCAGAAACATAATGATAGCTAATGATAGATTAAAAAAAATCTTAAGCGTGAAATATAGAAAAATGTCACATTTGTAAAGTCAAAGTGGGTTTGACTTGTCCCTAAGATGCATAGTCTTAATGTAAATAGAAAAACTCAGTTATTCACAATTTCTCAGAAAAAGTCTTGTTGATAAATCTCACTTTCTTATAATTATTATTATTTGAAGACAATGTTTTTCTTTACTATTTATTCCTTTCCTTACTTTACCTCAAATGGTACCACATCATTGAATCTAGATCTGATGAACTTTTTCTTCAATCCAAACTTGAATCACTTGATCAGTGGTGCCATGTAAATAAGTTTTTACTTGATATTGGTAATTATCAAATTATGAGTTTTACCCGACAATGCACGGTTACGTAGAAGTCTTCTTACTTTCTCGGCAACAACTTATTAATACGCGCTGATAGCGTTGTTGGTCTCTTCTTCTTGAGTACTCCTGCATTATCTGGAGCTCAGAGTTTGAAATAACAGACCATGAAAAAAAGTCCATAAAAAACAATTTTTAATAGTCGCGTTGAGAGAATGATATATATATATATATATATATATATATATATATATATATATATATATATATATATATATATATATATATATATATATATATATATATATATATATATATATATATGTTTTCAATTTATGCATTGACTGGTAAATAAATAAAATAAAATAAGATTTCAAAAGAAAATGTATGGTGCGCTTACGTCGATAGCTTCCAGTACGATTCCTAGAATCTTGGGAATGTCATATAAATTATATTTTGGAAAAAAAAAAGGTTAAAATGGTACGGCAGATGGAAAAAAAGACTGACAAAGGAGAGCGGAAGCACCAGGAAGTCATTTTTAGGAAGTACAAGATTAAATATATCGCGAGTAGGAGGGAAAGAAAAAAATAAATAGAAACAATTGACCGTTGATTGAGATTTGGTGAAAAAAGAAGAATTACATAGTCAAGCTAACGAAGTTTTCCGTATTGGAGGCAGAGGAAGATTGTGTGCTTGGTGATTTGTGAGGCTGACGACGAAATCAGAAATTATAAAGGTGAACTTGATATTTGGGCAACGCCTTGCATTAAGTTTTAGGAATGTTGTATATTTGGTGAATTGTGGGGCTGATGACGAAGTTAAGGATTGTAGGGTTTGAGTTCTTGTAAGGGACTAGCCTTGCAAATTTATGGTGAATTGGACTTTACGGGGTATAATAGAGTTATTGGCATAATACAGTAAGTTGCATTTTGTTTTAATTTCGTTTTAAAAGAAGAAAAAATCTATAAAGAAACCACAAGTATTCCAAGGCAGTAAAATTGGAGTCCGTCATTATTATTTGATTTTTCTCATGCAACTATTAAGCCCAAATTTTAATATTCACTGTAAAATTATTAGTGTTTGTGAAATTTGAACTTCAAATAAATAATATTAAATTTTTTGGTGTAACTGAATATTATATATTTAAAAGTGGAAGTTTTTGTTATTCATTATTGTGTTCTTTTTGTTTTACACATATATTTAAAGATAATCATCCTATAATATTATATTTCATATATTATTTTATTGTTATGATTTTTGATTTATGTTACGATGGGTTAACCAATTCTATTAGGGTTTGGGTATAAATTTTACCTACTCAAACTTGTATTGTGTACGCAAAAAAAAAACGCACCTAATATAAGTATAATAATTGATATATTAGTTAATGAAGGAAAGAAAACATTTCCACTAGAGGACACTCAGAAAAAAAATATGTAAAATTGGGAAAAAAACGTAGTTATTCAATCTATTTTTCACTATGAGTTGGCGCCATAGAAGTTTCGCTATGAATTAACTACTATATATTAATACGTACTTTAGTTGTATTATCAAAATTATCTCCATTGAATCAACAGGGTAGGCTTGTAATCTTAAAAACGCAAATATTAAATCCAACAGCTAACTTGTATCATTATAACATACCATCTTAAAGAACAATGTAGTTGCATAGTGAAAGTATTAACAACAACGTCATAAATGTACAATGTAAATTCTTGAAACAACAAAGGCACTCTCAAAATTACAAAGGAATTAGTTAAACTCAAAACCCATGGTTTATTTGTACAACGTACCTGCACTTCGGCTACATTGACACTCATTAAATAATCATGCTAATTAAAATAAAAATGATTATGGTAAGATGCATTTACCACATTTTATTTCATATTCATACTTAAAGCTAATTACAAAAAATTGTTCACATTCGTTTCGTTTAGTAAGTATCAGGTCCTTAAGCTATGGAAAGCAATAAATAGTATTTTTTTTAAATTGATTCAGGATTAGTTCAGGATAAATTAATGTTAATTTTTAGTGTTAACATGGGAAATATGCTTATCAAAAATAGTGTCATACCCACATGAACCTATTATTCGTTATAATAATTCATTTTTAAAATGCATTTCATACATTTTTATGCGTATTTCTAATGATTTTCATGTCTATCACTATCACTACACTTTCCGTAACTATTTCAGGATCAATTTGATCACACATAATCACCATTTATTATTTGATAATAATAATTAATAAACGATTTATCACGTGCCGGTAATAACCAATTTAAATGAATAAAATCGAAGTGAACCAGTAAAAACAAAACCGAATTAATTATCACTCCGAATGATTTGCTTCCACTGCACGCACCAGATCTTTTATGTGCATTTGAAGAATCTCGGAATGAATGCTGAAGGGATCTCGTAAACGATCAAACAAAAGATAAGAAATTACAGCGCATCTTATTAAATCAACCAAACCGATTAGTTAGTTCGTATATGTAACTCAAATAGCATGTTATATTTACTGCATTGGTGTTGAATTTACATTAGTCGTTTTAATTCTGAAAAATTGTTTCTATTTATGAAAGAAAGTTCAACGAATATACAAAGAGACTGAATGCTTATTATGAGCATTGTCTTAACATTGGTAATTCTTGATTTTATTATGCGTCTTTTTTCTGAGTGTAAACGATTTATATTTTTAAATATTGATTCTTACATGGCATCTTTGTTTCTTTCTTTTATTGCATAATATACAACTGTATTTGTCATATTTGCTTGCCGTAACACGAAGGAGCCCAAGTACCCATGCCAAATTGAGCTAGCTGGAAGAAGAAAGAACGCTGGGTAAATTGTAGAGGAGTCCTTAAAAAAATAACACGCAGCACTGACGACGGGTCGACAGAGTTTAGTCAGTCACAACAGTATTTCACTTTCATTCTTACCAATAAAAGCAGCTTAAGCGCATTAAGAAATAAGTTAATTTTATCAAATTATACCCGATTATGTACACTGCGTACCATCTTTCGTTAAGATGTTAGCACTTTTCTGCTGTTTGTTAACTACAATTTAGATCTCAATCTATTGATTTTCAAGTCATCAACTTTTTCTAAAGAAAATAACTATACATAAAATCTTGATGAAATAGAAATTTACAGCAACAACAACTATTTACTTAATATCAAATATAAGCAAAAATACATAGTCTCAATAGATTCTTGTCTTTCCTCACCGTTAAAGAATAAAACAATATCCAAGCACATCTACAAAAATAATTTAATTATATCTTGGAAAAACTCCATTCATTTCACTTTCCTCGATACCAATTCCCATTTCACTTCCACAACAGAATCATTCATGTATCTCTGGCATCAAGAATACACTTCCTATCTTAGAAATTATTCAAACAAATCAACAGCCTGCGGGTGGTTTTCGATAGCGACCATCTTTTTTCTCGGACGTTGCAGTAACCATTTCGAAGGCTAGCATCATTTCGCTCGACCCAGTTTCCATTTTAATAACTTTTAAGTAAATTTTCGCACTTGCATGCTCTCGATACGACAAGAAAATGAATTGCCTTGACTTGCCTCGAATTGAGCTTCCTTATGTCCTGCTCAGTTCGTTCATGAGCCTGTCCACCATCATTTCATCCAGGATACACTGGCTTCAGGGCACATAAATGGAAATGTTCAAGAAAATGGTCACAAACGGCAAAGATGTGGGTCGCGTGCAAAGCAAGATGTATTCAATTGGTGACTAATAGATTTTTAAGTCCTTCACTTTTATCGTTCATTTTGCGAGTAAGCGTGATTGTAGTGACTTGAAGCAGTTGTTTCACTGTTACTTTTGGGTATGAATTGAGAATTCAATGGGGTCCAGTTTGTTCTGAGTGATATTTAGGTTAATGATTTAGGCAAATTTCCAGGAGTATTGCGATATAGACATTGGCGATTGAGGTCAATGGTAGCTGTATTTTTTCGTAGAGTGGGGACTATAATTAAAGTGTTTAAGGTATTGCGAAATTGTGATAAATTGCTGGATTAGAGAAAATTTAGGTCAGTAGGAAGATACATAGGCTTTGAGAGAATGATGAATGAATGGATTTAAATTAAATTGTTGGTTAGGGAGTTAATTCAGCATTTGATTTTCATATTTCAAACTTAATATTTTTGAAAAAGATTTTATTTTATTTCTTAACCGTACATATTTTTCAAACTAAAGCAACTGATGTTATCACAATATCACAATATCTTATCATAGAGCATTTAGAGTGAAAATTTACTGTGAAATTAAGTAGAAGTTTGATTGAAATTCTTAATTAAAGATTTTTTTACGTTCTTTGTCCATAAAAAAAAAATATGACCAGTTGCATTCTTTCATAAATGTTGCTCGGAGGCTTGAACGATTTCTTTTGTGTTTGGCTGCATACAAAATTTTGTTTAACATCATTCACATCATTTTTATTCCATTTCAGACAAATAAATTAATTATTTCTCACCTGTAAAAATTAGTGGAACTTTGGAAACTCTTTGTACAATAGATTAATAGATTTACACCCAACATTTACTGAATGGCTTTTGTACCAAGACAAAGTAATGCTATTAAATGTTTTACCTCACCAACCATGATGCCCGTTGGTAGATAAAGATAACATGCAACTGAATTCACTTAGGGTAATTAGTTTGCAATTCATGTACTGTATAAACAACTTTGTTGACACAAACGTTTTAAAGATCGACATGTAGATACATGTTATTCCAGAGCCACAATAGATTCTGTCTGTATCATGTTTCAGTTTATATATCAACAAAACATGCTGGCAATTATGTTAGCTGCTATCGAAAATCTACCGATGATATCTGATTTCCACCACAGTTTGGTTTTCGTTGTATAATTATATCCAAAATTGGATTGCAGTCGAAGAAGGAATTTAGTGGTATGAGGTTTGTAGTGATTATCACTGCACGTCCAGCAGATGTGATAATGACGCAATAGTACTGCATTGAATATATTTTATTGAATTGAAGTAATGTTTGTGATGATTATAGTATAGAATAATGTGAAATTACACTATAGTCTGACAGAATATATTTGCTACTCATATTTTATATATCATATTATATTTTATACATTGGGCGCCAAATAGATACTGCGATATTATGATCAATTCCAATTTATTTAGTTTAATTCATCATCGGCAAGAAACTTCAGCAGATGTTACTGTACAAAGTTTTAAGTAAGCTACGATTTAATATGTTAATATATGATTCATACAGTAATTAAAAAAAATATTTTAGACTTATAAAGGAACAAATGAGAGAAAAAGAACGACCGAAGATAAAACGCCCCACTTCAGATATTAGTACAGACTCAACCACAGTTATATAAAACTATGGACCTAAACAAGGCTGTAAATTTAAATTCACTTCAACAGCTCTTTTGCAGTAGTCAGATGCACCGAAAGCCTTAGGCAGTCATAAGTTTTTATTTCATAGTAGTTTTAGGATCAGTCCTAAATATTTGACTCGTATGAACAGTTAATGCTTTACCAAAAGGCTGCATCGAAATTGATAAGGCAGGACTATTTCCAGGGCTGTCACTCGCATGAATTTCAAAATTAAATAGAGTAAAACACTTGGTGATTGTGTTCCTTCTTTCGTCCACTCTCTCCATTACTCAATCAGTATTCACGGTCCGGGTGCATCATTTTTCCCCTTCGGTAAGTTTTTTCACAGTGTTTCCCAGACAACCAGTTTGTTGGTATAAGAGACAGCAATATTTCGATCAATATGTATAGCCGAAAATGCATTCTCGCCAAACGTTTCGTCCAGCAACTTGGGAAATTACTTTCATCCATGTTTTGTCATGTGAAAAAAACAGGGGAGAATAGACGAAGTGACCATTTACACGCTCGGCTTCCCAACATTTGCCAAGATTGTAGTTTCGTCATTATATTCTCTTTTATTGTCTTACGATTGTCTTCATTGACATATACAGAGAAAAGTATACCAACAATTCTTTGTTTTAATTTTTTTTTTTAATTTTAAGATTTTGTTTGAGTTCTTTATATGGTGTTCACACTACACTCTAAATCAGATAGATTTAGGAACTGTCAAGTTAATCAGGTCAAGCGTTCACACTGTTTTGAAGTGATTTGGAGAAAGAAGATTTGGATTTCAAATTCATGTGCACAATTTTTTTTGCGTGAAATTGTTGATAATGTTGCAGGAACATGCAAGAACATTTTCTTTTCACTTTGTACAACAAATATTTTCCTTTTTTGTTCAATTTTCACTATTTTAGAATGAAATTCGAATGATATTTCATTGCAATCTATTCTCTCTCTCTCTCTCACGGATGGAATGGTTCAGCCCGGAAAAATTCACAAGAGTACCTGATTTATACTAGATTTTAAGCACTCTAAATCAGGTAGCTTTTGACTGTCAGAAGCCGAGCCAAATGTAGGATTCATCATGTAGATTTGTGGTCGATTTAGCTCTAAACTGATCAGCTGATCGAAATTGCTTGATTTAGCTTCAGTGTGAACGGGCTTTTACCGTATTTGGCAATGTATTGTGTTGTGTTGGATCCATTTTCAATGTAACCGTTCTTGGTGTACAAACCGAAAGATTGCCGGTTGCGATTTTACTTATGTCATAGTTCAGGTGATGTGTTTGGGATGTCTTTTCATTCATAATCCCAGATATTTTATTTCATCGACCTTCTCCAGTTGTACTCCATCCATTTGAATACATAGATTAATAGGGCATTTATTTTTTTGCTGGAACATAATTTATTTGGTTTTGTAGAAGGTTTTAAAAAGTTTGCTCTGTCGTAGCCACCTCAAAAAATTATTCAAAATTAATATTTATTGTATTTTTGATGGCCGACTCATCTTTCCAGTATAACTAGGAGTGTATCATCAGGAGAAAAAAACTATTTTACCAGAAAGCCGGAGATCTTGAACGCTGTTTACATAGATAAAGAAAAGCATATGCTCTAGGATCGATCTATGTGGAATACCGTTATTTAAAGAACATTCCCGACTGGTGTAGCTTCCTTGTTTTGCCACTATTTTGCTATCCAAAAAACAGTTGCTAATAACGGTTTTCTTACAGTTCAAGACGCAGAAGCAAAATCTCGTGGTCAATGGTATCAGAAGCCGATTTCAGATCGATGAAAATTGCTGCCACATAATTACCTATATCGATTTAAAAACTGAACCTTATCTAACTATGATCGATTTATAAACTGAACTTTATCAACCCATATTATTATTTTTTATTATTTTTTATTTAAAATATTTTTTTATTATTACCCATACTCCATTGGAGCTAAGACTAAAATTTCTTTAAAATACTTAATTATTCGACCATTTATGACTTTTTCAAATACTTTACTTATCACACTGGTGACAGCTATTTAACGATAATTTCGAGGAGGGTGGAGTGAAAAGTTTCCGGCCTAATAAACAAAAACATTTTTTTTGTGAGTTTTTCTAAATTTGATTTTTCTAAATAATCTTCATCAAGACTAATACATTTTTCACATCGGTGCTCTAAAGCAGTTACACTGTTTTCAAAGTCCGATTCATCAAGCTCCTCAAAATACGCATTAACAGCATTGATGACCTCCTCGTTGGTTTTTGTCTCAAAGTTTTTGTCTCTGAGCCGTTTTTTGAGGTTGGGAAACAGATGATAGACACAATTCGAACATTAGTTGGTTTATTTTAGCCATCGCAACGACTAAGGTATCCAAGGTATCCAAGGATCCATTCTCGGACCAGACCTATGGAATGTTGCGTATGATGGTCTCTTACGTCTCGAAATGCCGGAAGACGTGCTCTTGGTGGGCTATGCTGATGATGTAGCCGCTGTCATCACGTCTAGAAATCCTCATCTCGCCCAACTCAAACTCAATCAAGTAATGAGAAGGGTGGAAGCCTGGATGGAAAGCCATGGTCTCCAGCTGGCGATCGCGAAAACTGAGATTATCATGCTGACCAAGAGAAGAATACCAACCATTATACCCATGACGGTTGGCTCTGAAGTACTTGAGACCAGAAAATCGGCTAAGTATCTTGGAGTGATATTGGACTCGAAGCTGGCTTATGGGGAGCACATCCGAAAAGTATGCGATAGGGCGCTACTGTCTGTTATCTCGCTTGGGAGACTCATGGCAAACGTTCACGGTCCTAGTCCGAGTAAACGTAAGCTCCTTATAACAGTGGCTCATTCAATGCTGCTGTATGGTGTGGAGATATGGGCCACTGCGTTAAGGTTTGAAAAGTATCGAGCTAGGATGGTGAGCGTCCAGCGTAAGGGAGCGCTGCGAATTGCAAGCAGCTATAGAACAGTTTCAAGAAACGCCGTGTTAGTGATAGCGGGAGTAATCCCAATTGATCTATTGGCGAACGAACGCAGGGAAGTGTTCCTGAACAGAGCAGAAGTGGGAAGAGAAATTTTGGTTGCTCAAGCACGAGCGCGAACGCTTGAGCTTTGGGAGGAGCGTTGGGCTACGAGCTCGAAGGGAGCATGGACGATTAGGCTAATTCGCTCCTTAAAACCTTGGCTTAATCGCGACCATGGTGAAATAAACTTCTACCTGTGCCAGTTCCTATCGGGCCACGGCTACTTCAGGAAATACCTTCACAGAATGGGGAAAGTCAGTACGGAGTTCTGTTAGTACTGCGCTAAGGAAAGTGATGACGCTTTGCATACCTTTTTCCATTGCACCCGCTTTAGAAGAGAGCGACACATGCTCTTCTCTGCAATTGGCCCTGTGACGCCGGAGTCAATCGTGGAGATGATGCTACAGTCAGAAGACGCCTGGTCAGCTGTGTCAGCATATGTGGAGCTGGTATTGCGCTTAAAAAAAGAGGAAGGATGTCTCATAGACTCCTGAAGGAAGTAAGCCAATGGGACACCTGATGGGTGGAAGTAGCATGGCCGAGTTGAAGTAATGCGAAAGCGGTTCCGGCTCGGACCTCCGTGGTTGGCGGGTGACGTTTTTTAGTGAGTAAGAATCTCACATAATCTTGTTTAGTTCGCAAGATACCTATTGAAGGTTTTTGACATCCGCTCCCAAAAAAAAAAAAAAAAAAAACCACTAAGGTATAATCTCATGAAAATGTTACATGATACCTGACTCAATCGCTTAAAAATATTTATTTAAATTCTCCACCATGGCCAAACTATCTATCTGTAACTCTTTGTTGCATTATACGTTCTAAGTCGAATTTTTTGTGTTTTACCAGTTCTTTTCATATTCTCTAGCATTAAGCTCTATTTCCATTTGAAGCTTTAACCTATTAGCATGAAATTTCTTTTACTATTCCATTCAACTGGCTTTTTAGATTTTAGTAGTTTTGTTTCTTCACTGCATCAAAACATTTAGCACTTTATGATCTTAGTCTGGCTATTCATCTTCATTATAAATAACTCCTTCCACCTGGTCTGAATTTCTTACAACAACATGAACAAGTAAGGCTTTCGAGGTTTTAGTAATACGTGTCGATCTGACCAAATTTATTCGAACTACGTAGTTGTAGGTTGAAATTTCTTCATAGGCTATTTGACGAAGACAGTAGATTAATGTTTGTGTCAGCTATTATGATGATCTTTTCATGTGATGAGTAAAGTTGATCGATGTGATCTAGGAAACAATGATCATCCTGAACTCTCATCAGCTGCTTTGTAAAAAGTGTCAATTTTAATTTTTTCCAGATCCAGTTGAAGTTCCACTATGATAATGTAAGAAACTTCAGACACTGTGATAAGCTTTGATCCCGTACTTGATTTTACAAATATTGCTGTACCTCTTCCGCGGCTCACTTTCTGCAGCAGAAATAGCTAGTATATCCATTAGGTGTGTATAAATGCTCTTCATTTTGATCCAACCAAATTTCATTAAGAATAACTACAATGATTAATCCAGCCAAATTAGCAGTGAACCTCGAAGTGAAAGATAATAAGCTGAAGGTATATACGAAAGTATAAACCTTCATTTTGGGGCTCTCAAAGTTGCCTCAAAAGTCTCATAAAATCTCGTGTCTGCGTCGTAAGTTATTCAAGGTCAAAGGTGAGAAAAAACAGTTTTTTGCGATTATTTTGGTTTCTATTGCTCCAATGATGTTAACATCTAGTTAAAAAAAATGTAGAGCATACAATTTGCAACAAATTTTATTTGAAACATTTTTTCATGTGCTCACCCGTTTTTGCGATAGAGGGCGGTGAGCGCGCAGCACTCATCCATACGTATTGTAATGCAAAGTCAACCGTGAATATCTGTGAATACTCCCTTGAATTTTGAATTATTTGTATTATTTATCAGTTAATACATTGTATTTAATAACATTTTACATACTTTTAATATATGTCTGTGCAATGTCTTGTCGCTCAAAATCTTATCGTATCAGCATCGAAAAAAGTGCGTAATTTATTAATCATATTATTTGGTGGTTTGTTGTAGTTGCAAATGTAGCTCTTGCTAGCGCTATTTTTGTTGTGGTTGGAAAAATTTCCGCCCATTTATCTTCTGTAGTACGAGCCTAGATGGGTTAAGTTGTGCGTTGGGTTTGTCACCGTACAGAGGATGAAGGAATATAGATATATGTAAAATTAGTGCTTTAGATTTCATACCTTATCTTGAAAAAGTATTAGTAAAGTAGAAAAAGTAAGTAAAATTACTGCTGCTGCAAGAATACATTGTGTTATTGGCCATAAGCACTCCGACAAATATGTATCATTTGTCATTTTGTGAGAATTAAAAAAGTTGGATACAAGATGTGAAGAAAACCTTCGCACTAAACTCTCATCCCATGTCAGTAACAAAGTTAACTTAAAATTTTTTAATGCGACAAACTTTTTTAATGTTTTGCTTTGAAGTAGAGGAAACGGACATTGGGAAATTTCTAGGAGAATACGACAAATATATTCTGGAGGATGCATCGAGTCTAGCGATACCAGTTATCCCTGCCATGGAAGATGACAATGATCGCAGCAAGAAACAATTTGGGCCGTCAGGTCATGATGGCAACACTGAAGTACAGGAAGCCGATATAGCCAAAATTTTAGAAGCATTCGACAGTTGTGTTCCCGAAGATGCATCAGCGATACCAGGTACCATTGTAGGAAATGGAGACGACGATCGATTCGATATCGGACGATTTTTGGTATTCAACGAGTTTGTAAGCCCACCACATCAGGTAATCTCTCCTATAAGTGTATCATACGAGAGTGAGTTTAACGTGAACAATTATCGAAAATCTTTTTGTGTTCCAGATTACCAGGACTTACCGACTAAGGACTTTCATTCTGAAAATTATTATGAATGACCGGTTGCTTTTTACCCTCAGACCTCTGGCTCACAAGTTCAACACTATTACACCTCTGTTGCTTACCACCCTGCTCATATGAATGGAAAATCTGTCAATAATATGTAGTACTACCAATGAATGTGTTGTCCAGAAGTTTTTATAGATTGATTTTATGGTTAGATTTAATAATTTGTTAATTGTTTATTCTAAAAAGATTTTGATTAAAGTTTAGGTAATTGCATGGTAATAAATAAGAAGTGAGTATTTGATAAACAAAACCAACTTTCGAATTAAATTGAAAACAAAATTTTGAAAGAGAATCATTTTGTTTTTATTTCATCCAGTGGCATTACAATTGTACATAGGCTTTATTTATTTTCTCGAAATTTTTTGATTTTCCTTTGATTCCTCAAGATGCATTTCAAATTAACTTTGTTGAATACACAAGTTCCAGGTTGCATCAAAAATTTATTTCTGACGTAGTTTTCTTGACATCCACTCCGTCTACTGTATCTTAGTTTGTATAGTGCTTAAAATACATTTTTCTCAGTGTAACTGCGGAAATCGTGTCAATGACCCAATGTCTGGATTTCTGAAAAGTTGATACGAGTATTTTTAATTATCTTATATTGCAATAATGGTTGTTTCAGAAACTTTTGGCCAAACTAATTTTTGTGATGCGCGAGTATATAGTATGTCTAGTATGCCAAAATCAGTCTTTCTAGCGATCTATTTGCCCTGGAACTCATTATTTTCTTTATTTTCGCTTTTCATCTTCAAAGCCTCTGCGTAGTTTCATTTTTGATGTTGTAGTCTCTTCTCGTTGTTTTGTTCTCTTTATTTCTTTCTTCTGTATACCGCTGCCAATTTCCCTGTCAAAGATTTGAAAGTAAGCATTTTTTGCGAATTTTGTTCGCCATGAGGTTTTTCCATACCTGCTTCAGTAACTTCTCTCCCTGAAGCAAAAGCCAAGCCACAAATAGAAGTTGTTTTTGGATTCTATTGTGTAAAGTCTACATAGATTAATTCAAACTGGAGATGGCTGAGAATCTTATTATGTTGTGCAGGGTACCGTAATTTGTAATTTCTCTTATTTTGAGCTCACATGTTTAAGAATGAGATAAATCTTGTCTTGCGAAGTAAGAAAACCAGAAACAGTCTTTTGCATTTTCGTGACTTTCACACAAGTTTTTTTTTTTGCAAAAGCTCAATAACCTTGTCGTTGCTGGTTTTCAGGTGGCATCAAAATCATAAAGATCAGATACTCTGTAGTCTAATTGATCTATCAAAGAATAACCGTAGAACGATATATCAACAGGTTGAACATTCTGCGACTCATATGATGGAAGTTTCGAACTAGACCAACCATCCACTCAGTAATACATTTATTCTTGTTCCATCTATTCGATAGAAGCACCTGTTTTAGAGTCATTTCATTAATAGTTTTTCAGTTTGACAGCATTCATTGGCAGTTTGACGTCGCTAAAATGATAAGGCGATTCGAATTATTTTTGTAAATAATACGAATCGCCTTATTTTTTCGTATTATTTTTTGTATCAAGGCTAAATTACTTTTCCATTTATTATATGTTCTATTATGAGTTTTGATCTATTTAACTTCGAAGGCTTTAATTTTGTTCATATTTTGGATCAACAGGATACCAAACCAAAGTTCCGGAAAAAACAAAAACAAGTAAAAAAAAATAGTAGAATATTTTACAAATGGTATAATTGTTGCACGGAAATGACAGTCCGATTTTTAATTCAAATATTTTCATGTATACTTAAATGCGAAAACAACTTAAAGCATATTTAAGGATTGAAAGGGTTCTAGTCACTTTAAGCTGGTAAAAATTTGATATCAAAGCTATTCGAATGCTCATGCATCGAAGAATTCAGGAAAAAAAGAGACCTATAGATCACAAAATCAAATGATAATACAGTTATTGTTGCTCGAAAAATTACCATTTATTTACTTCCAATTTTCTTCTAATTACGATTTTTAACAAATAAAACTTTCTATCCAACTAACATGCGAAAAATCTTAAATCTGGATAGCAAATAAAAAAAAACAAATATGTAAACACAAAATAAAAGCAAACATGTTGAATACTACAATTAGAATCAGTCAATAAAGTCGGATCTATAAGCAACAATCATTGATAGTAGCACATATTATTGACAGCTTGTTCATACATTGGAGAAAAGGAAGGCTGGTTCTGAAAAGCATACGGATTGCAGAAAGTTTGGTTCTGGACAGAATACTCACAGTGATGCCCAGCAGGGTATTGATCATAATTTGCAGTATAATAGGGTTGAGTTGTACAACCGGAGTACTCAACGTAATGTGCAGCAGGTTGCCGATAATAATTTGCAGTGGAGTAGCTTTGAGTCGGCAAATACTGTGCTGCGCCTTGGTAATTTGGAACACAAGAATATTCTTGTCGAGGTTTCACATTTAATTCACCATCGTATGATACACTTGCATTATAAAGTATCTCATGTGGCGAGTAGTCCGGTTCGTTGAATGCCGAAAATTCGCCGATGTTGAATTGGTCATCTTCATAGTTTTCTTCGCTGGTAGGGGTAGTCGGTATCGCCAAACTTGAAGCTGCATCGGGAATATTATTTGCTTGTTCTTCTAGAATATTTGCAACGTCCGCTTCATCTACTTCATTGTTAGAGTTACTGCTTGTCGCCTTGATTTTTTTGCTAATCCTCTCTTCGAACGACTCGTCACGTGCCCGTTTCATTGCGTCACGTTCTTTTGTAAAAGCTTCTTGTGGCACGGCAATTTTAATAGTATAACGCACTGGAGCGTCACATTCTTCCAGCGGAACTTCAAGTGAAAGTTCATACGGAACGATAGCGTCCGATGGAGCTTCATTCACTACGTTTGATAGTCCTGGTGTCGCCTTAGACTTGCGTTGATATTTTCGCGTTTGAACAGGTTGAACTGGGGGTTTCGGTTGGCCAACAGGACGATTCTTCCATGCACGTGCCCCTTCTCTTTCGCCAGTAACCTTCGCTCTGTGACGACGATTATTCAACCAATGCATAACTCGTAGAGATGTGTCTTTAATTTTGATTGCAAGAGCAGTATTATCCTCCTGACAGAACTCCATATTGTGTTGGAAGTAATCCTCGAGAATATCTGTTTGCCATTGTTCATACTTACGACGGACACGTTTTGGCTTCGATGCTTCCATTTCAAATAATTTTCAATATTTTCCCAAACAAATTTTTTTCTAAAAGGATATTCTCCTAGAACACTTCCTCTTCGAGATCAGGAATGAATGCTGAAGTACTGCAAGTTATTTGCGTTTTATAGCGAAATTTCCATTGAAACCGAAAAGTAGCAAACCATCCTGAATGACCTGTGACAGGTAGATAGTTATATGGTCCGAAACTTCATAATCAGGATTTTTCCATGAACGTGATTAGGGTACAACAATTAACCATAAATAAGATTTTCCTTAAGAGTCACTAGAATTAATGATGTTTAGGAAAAGTTGTAATCTGAATACGTTAAATGAAAATGGTAACATAGGGTTTTTCAATAAGACAAGAATCTTCCCCAATAATGAAAAAAAACACCAAATAATTGAGATATCGATCAAAAACGGATTACAAATTTAGTGTAACAATAAACAATTCTTACACTTGTAACAATTAAGTATCCAGGAAATGTATATATAAATGGTTGCATTTTCATGGAAACAAATCAGAATAAGTTTCTGAAAAATTTAAATATTTCTATATATATTGTTAGAGTTTTCGTAAATTTTGGGGTTAGAGTTTTCTTCCGTTTTGAAGAAAATTTGGTAGGAAATAATTCCCACCTACTACGATCTCGATAATATTATACCACACTGTAAATTTGCCTTTAGGCGTAAGCATGGGAGCATGTACGCTATCTCGAACTTGCACGATCAGATTTTCTCGCACCTGAATGGGTGAGACACTCCACCGGTTTTTTGTGCCTTGGATATGTCAAAGATCTTCGAAAGTGCTCAGTAATTAAATTGCTATCTCTCTATTATATACATATGTTGTACCAATACATTAAGAAAACAGCCGAATGACGTGTCATTCGAAAGGAGATGATGATGACATTTCGTGGCTATGATTTTTTTCTACCTTTCTTCTATCTGAATTTCAGTTTTTTTCACATGTTAGTTAGTAGATTTTATTTGTTAATAATTGCAATTAAAAGTAAATTAGGAATAAACAAATGGTGATTTTTCGAACAACGAAAAATGTTGGTGAAAATTATTTCTTTACTCTATTTTTTGATTCATCGGCATTTGAATGGCTTTGAAATTAAACTTCCACCAGCTTCAAGTGACTCAAACTTATTATTGTCAAAGTTCATTTGCGACGCTCGATTCAATGAGTCAACAGTCTGTGTCGTTTTCAAAGGAAAAAGCGATATTTCAAAAAATCTCATTTATTCCCATACCTTTCATATAATAAAGGGCCTAATGAAGGCTCTGCAGAATGAATACAATCCACAAAAATGGAGGCTTTTCATAGACTCTGCAAAACAGAGTTTGCTAGCTGTTCTTTTCCATATCGATGGCACACAGCCTTCGATTCTGTTCTGCCATGCAGTGCTTCCTAAGGAAATATATTAGATTATGAAATTAATTTTAGACGCTAAATCATACTCAGAGCACCAATGGCAGATTTTTGCATCATACTCAGAGCAGCAATGGAAAATTTCCTAGCATTTCCAAGCCAAGTGCTCAATTTCTTAACTGCTCATGCTAACTAGCATATTTAATTTCCATAGAAATGTCAACATTTACATTAACCGTTATCACATTTCCCCCTTTCCTTAAAATAACTAATCAAATTAACGCTAAGCAAAAGCTAACTCTTTTATTGCATCCTCATGACCTGCATGTAAAAAAGTCAGATTATGAAGTTTTGACCTGCCCCCTTATATTACCTGACCCATGCACCTGCCATGCAGGTACATCGGCTCCAATCGAAACTTGGCTATAAAACGGCAACAGCTTGCAGTATTTCAGTATTCATCCTTGATCTCAACAAGGAAGCTTTCTAAAAGAACATCATATTGTAAAATATTGAATTTGGAAAAATATTAAAATCTATTTCAAATGGCAGCATTGAAACCAAAACGCATCCGGCAAGAGTTTGCCGATTTGCAAAAAGAGATCCTTGAGAATTTCTTCCAACTAAATTGGGAATTCACAACGGACGATTATATTGCTCTTGGACTCGAAATTAAAGAAAAGCCCATACGAGTCAAGCATTGGTTGAATAACCGACGTCACAAAGCCAAGGTGACTGGCGAAAGAGAAGGAGTGCGTGCGTGGAAGGACCGTCCTGTTGGACAACCGAAACCTCCTGTGCAATTGATCAACACGAGAAAATATCAACGCAAAGCTAAGGCAAATTCAAATCAGGTCGATGGATCTCCGTCGAACGCTGTCGTGCCGTATGAACTTACAACTGATGTTCCTCGGGAGGAATGTGACACTCCATTGAGTTTTACAATCAACATCACTGTGCCTCAAGAAGCTTTTACAGAAGAGCGTCAAGCAGCCAAACGCACACGTGACGAATCATTCGATGAGAGCAGCAGCAAAAAATTTAAGGCGGCAGATAATAACGCTGAAATTGAAGCTGAAGAAACGGATATTGCGAAAATTCTAGGAGAATTTGACAATTATATTCCAGAGGATGCCTTAGACCTAACGATACCAGCTACCCCCGCTATCTTTGCCAGCGAAGATGACGATGAGCGCAGCAAAAATCAATTTGGTGCGGCCAATTGTGACAGCAACACTGAAGTACAGGAAGTAGACATCGCGAAAATTTTAGGAGAATTCGACAGTTATGTTCCCGAGGATACATCAACGACACCAGCTACAACTGCCAACAAGAGAAACAAAGACGACCATCAATTTGATATCGGCGAATTTTTGCTGTTCAATCAACCTGTCAGTCCACCACATCAGGTAATCTCTCCTGTAAGTGTATCAGACGAGGATGGTTTGAACGTGAACAATTATCAAGAATCTTTTTGTGTTACAGATTACCAGGCCCTGCCGACTCAGAACTATCACCCTGCAAATTATTATCAGCAACCTGTTGCTCATTATCCTCAGTACTCTGGCTCACAAGCTCAACACTATTACACTGCGAATTGTTACCAGTACCCTGTTGCTTATCAGCCCCAGTATCCTATTCAGAACCCGACTTTCTACCACCCTGGTCATATGAATGGAGAAGGTGCTAATAATATGTGGTACTACCAATGAATGTCTCGTTCTGAAGTTTTTATAGATTGATTTTACGCATAGGTTTAAGCATTTTATATTTGTTCATTGTTATTTGTTAATTTCCATTTAGATTTTTATTATAGTTGTTTAGCTGATATCAACTGCATGTTAGTATGTAAGTACTTGACAAGCGAAAACAAAAACAACGTATGAAATAAACAATATTTTGAACTATAATCATGCTGTTATTATTTCTTTTAATGGTATTATAGTTGTATGTGGGAACTACTTATTTCCTCTGTTTCTCATTCAATACGATTCTTCGAGGGTCAATTTTAATCGAATTCGATGAATTCTAAATTTCTGTCGCAATTTTCTTGATAGCCACTTTCTCTACTGTGTAAAATATGTGCCAAAGATCATATATTTGGACTTTTGGAAAAATATTAATATTTATCTCATATAGAAATACTGGTTATTACATGTGAGAGAATAAAGTATGTCTAGCATGCCAAAAGCTTTACAGTAGTGATAATCAGACACCTTCCACTTTTTACACGTTCAAAATTAGACAAGACACCCAGCCCAACAGATAACCAAACAGACAGACGGATTTATGTACATCTTTGCAAAATGTATAATACTTTTGTGTAGCAGTTTGGTATGGAATACCAGTAATCATTAGCTGATTTATCATATATTTTTCCCCATATATTTTAGCGCTTGTTATTTTGTTAAAAAAATATGTAGAAATATTATGTTGGCTTTTCATTTTTTCATGGGGTTTTATTCGAAACAAAAACATTAATAAGTCTGATCCACTTTTTTACTGAGTCACATTTACTTCACATCCTTCACTTACTTTACATTTCCATGAAATCATACCCATATTTTGAAATGGCTGTGGCAATTATATTATAATCCCGAAATATCTTTCAAGCAACCGGAATTCCCACCACTTTAAAACCATACTTATGCATCAGATTACAGCACAAACATTTGTATTCGCCACCATTCTCTCGTCACTTGAATAGGGACAAACATAAAGTACATTACTCAAGGAGCACAACTTAATCCACATTCAAATTTAGGCTCGTACTGCAGAAGAAAAATGAGAGAAAAATTTGTCAACGACAGCAACAATAGCACTTGCTACAGTTATATCAGCAACTACAACAAACCACCAGATCTCATGATAAATAAATTACATACTTTTTTCGCCGTTGATATCATATGCTTCGTTTTCCAGGATGAAAAAATGGCCCAGGCATTTTTCATTCATAAAGGTAGAACTAAATATAATGCAATTAAGTGAGCTTTAAGTAGCTTAAGTGACAGTACGGTTGCATAGAAATCAAGCGGCATACCCATAATGTACTTATCTGCCGTTTCGTTAAGTTTCGTTCAATTCGGGCCACTTAAGTGGCCTACGACTGGGACCGTACATCAATTAAGTAAATTTGACAAGAGGTTTGCGTGACGACTACAACCAATAGAAGGCACTTAAAATATTTGAATATGTTTTCGTCGATCGTTTGGTATTTTTGCAGGAGGTAGAAGTAATGATCGTTCGTATGCGGTATTGTAGACGAAATAATAGGTATGTGAAATATTTGAATATTTTAGGTCTGTTCGCGTACTTTCAGTCACTGAATTTTACTGAATTTTCCTGAATCATGTGGTGGGAGACATTCATGAAAAGTACAAAAACGCTCACATTGCATTTCCTGAAAATTGACAAACAAAAGTGTCAGTTGTCGGTTTTCAGGAGAACAATAATTATAAGAAAGTCATCCTAAGCGGTGATAAATTATCGTCACAAAAATATTCGTCTTTCATAATATTATAACATTAGGCCAAAAACCTTTTGACAGTTTTCAGTATTTTTAAGTAGCTCAGACCCTACTGAAAAAGGGGAAATTTTCCGTTTTCAGTAAAACGGAGTGCAAAAACGGCTTTATTGCAATTAATTGCAATTAATCGTAGTACGCGAACATACCTTTTATTGTTAAACGGCTCATTGACAGTTTACAATATAGGAAGTAGTAATTAGATGTCTCGAATATGATTCTGCGTGACATTGTAAAAAGAATAACAGGTATCTAAAATATTTTTTCGTCGATCACTTAAATGCTATTTTTACAGGAGGTAGGAATAATGAGTTTCAAACATAATTTCAAAGAGAAAACGCGTTGAACAACATACGAAATAATAAATTATATAGTAGTTTATTTACTTGTATCTTTAAATTACTTACTTTTAAAAATACAAGTACATAAACTACTTAAAATGCCGTCTCACAGCTTTTTTCATTCAAAGAATAACCACACACCATGCTTCAGCTGTCCACTATTGAATATTAAACTTTAGCAGTAAAGACCTTGTTGATTAAATATATTCCGGTCGCATACCAATATTGCTCAAAAAACATTTCTTTCGTACACTTATTTGAATATAAGCACAAATTAAGAGCCTGCACCAAGCCCATCTTTATAGATCTAATAATCTACAGCAAAGTGCTGAGGCTCAGCTCAGCTACAATTTTCTACGATTTCTTGCAACAGAGCTAGCAGGCTATGAAGACAACTATATTTCAATTGCAGCAAAAATCTATTCAAATATATTGCGTAAACGCTCACATCAGTTCATCTCATATGCCTCCAAATTCAAATTCATATTCGCCACTCTGACGGCAGCTTCATGAACCTTCACTTAATTCTATTATGGGCAAATTAACCGATCGACTTCAATTGAGTGAATTTTCGTTCAGTTTCAGCGCTCACTTAAGTTCACTTAATTGCATTATAGTTCTACCTTTAATCTCCAGTAATTGTTTGCTGTGTTTATAGTACGAGTATCTTTGCCCGTCTGTCTGTTTGGTCATCTGCTGGGTTGGGTGTCTCGTGTAAATCAAATAGAGACAGAGGAAATAAATAGTTCCCACACACAATTATAATAACACTAAATGAAATTATAACAGAATGATTATAGTTCAAAATATTGTTTATTTCATACGTTGTTTTTTGTTTTCGCTAGTCAAGTACTTACATACTAACATGCAGTTGATATCAGCTAATAAACTAAAATAAAAATCTAAATGGAAATTAACAAACATAAAATGCTTAAACCTAAGTGTAAAAGCAATCTATAAAAACTTCAGAACGTGACTTTCATTGGTAGTACCACATATTATTGGCACCTTCTCCATTCATATGACCAAGATAGTAGAAAGTCTGGTTCTGAACAGGATACTGAGGCTGATAAGCAACAGGGTACTGGTAACAATTCGCAGTGTAATAGTGCTGATTTTGTGAGCCAGAGTACTGAGGATAATGAGCAACAGGTTGCTGATAATAATTTGCAGGATGATAGTTCTGAGTCGGCAGGGCCTGGTAATCTGTAACACAAAAGGATTCTTGATAATTGTTCACGTTCAAACCATCCTCGTCTGATACACTTACAGGAGAGATTACCTGATGTGGTGGACTGACAGGTTGATTGAACAGCGAAAATTCGCCGATATCAAATTGATGGTCGTCTTTGTTTCTCTTGTTGGCAGTTGTAGCTGGTGTCGTTGATGTATCCTCGGGAACATAACTGTCGAATTCTCCTAAAATTTTCGCGATGTCTACTTCCTGTACTTCAGTGTTGCTGTCACAATTGGCCGCACCAAATTGATTTTTGCTGCGCTCATCGTCATCTTCGCTGGTGAAGATAGCGGGGGTAGCTGGTATCGTTAGGTCTAAGGCATCCTCTGGAATATAATTGTCAAATTCTCCTAGAATTTTCGCAATATCCGTTTCTTCAGCTTCAATTTCAGCGTTATTATCTGCCGCCTTGAATTTTTTGCTGCTGCACTCATCGAATGATTCGTCGCGTGTGCGTTTGGCTGCTTGACGCTCTTCTGTAAAAGCTTCTTGAGGCACAGTGATGTTGATTGTAAAACTCAATGGAGTGTCACATTCCTCCCGAGGAACATCAATTGAAAGTTCATACGGTACGACAGCGTTCGACGGAGATCCATCGACCTGATTTGAATTTGCCTTAGCTTTGCGTTGATATTTTCTCGTGTTGATCAATTGCACTGGAGGTTTCGGTTGTCCAATAGGACGGTCCTTCCACGCACGCACTCCTTCTCTTTCGCCAGTCACCTTGGCTTTGTGACGTCGGTTATTCAACCAATGCTTGACTCGTATGGGCTTTTCTTTAATTTCGAGTCCAAGAGCAATATAATCGTCCGTTGTGAATTCCCAATTTAGTTGGAAGAAATTCTCAAGGATCTCTTTTTGCCAATCGGCAAACTCTTGCCGGATGCGTTTTGGTTTCAATGCTGCCATTTGAAATAGATTTTAATATTTTTCCAAATTCAATATTTTACAAAATGATGTTCTTTTAGAAAGCTTCCTTGTTGAGATCAAGGATGAATACTGAAATACTGCAAGCTGTTCACGTTTTATAGTCAAGTTTCGATTGGAACTGATGTACCTGCATTGCAGGTGCATGGGTCGGGTGGTGTAAGGGGGCAGGTCAAAACTTCATAATCTGAATTTTTTACATGCAGGTCATGAGGATGCAATAAAAGAGTTAGCTTTTGCTTAGCGTTAATTAGATTAGTGATTTTAAGGAAAGGTAGAAATGTGATAACGGTTAATGGAAATGTTAACATTTCTGTAGAAATTAAATATGCTATTTAACATGAACAGTTAAGAAATTGAACATTTGTCTGGGAAATGCTAGGAAATTTTCCATCGCTGCTCTGAGTATGATGGAAAAATCTGCCATTGCTGCTCTGAGTATGATTTAGAGTCTTAAATAAATTTCATAATCTCATATGTTTTTTTAGCATGCACTACATAGCGGAACAGAATCGAAGTCTGTCGAAAAAAACAGCTAGCAAACTCTGTTTAGAGGAGTTTATTTGAAATATCGCTTTTTATCAGTCTCGTAATTGCTTATTTCCTCTGAAAACGATACAGACTGCTGACCCATTAAATCAACGGTCGCAAATGAACTCCGAAAATAATATATTTGAGTCACATTAAGCTGGTGGAAATTTAATTACAAATCCATTCAAATGCCGATGAATTAAAAAATAGAGCAAAGAAATAATTTTCTTCAACATTTTTTGTTGTTCGAATAATCAGAATTTATTTATTCCTTATGTACTTTTAATTGCGATTGTTGACAAATAAATCCTACTAACTAACATGTGAAAAGCACTTAAATTCAGATTGAAGAAAGATAGAAAAAAAATCATAGCCACGAAATATCATTATCATCTCTCGTCGAATGAAACATCATTTTATTAATTTATTGATACAACATATGCATATATTAGATAGATAACAATTTAATTACTGAGCACTTTCGAAGACCTTTGACATATCCAAGGCACAAACAACCGGTGGAGTGTCTCACCCATTCAGGTGCGACAAAAACTGATCGTGCAAGTACAAGATAGCGTGCTGGGTCCCATGCTTACGCCTAAAGGCACGTTTATAGTCTGGTTTAATATTATCGAGATCGTCGTAGGTGGGAATTATTTCCAAACAAATCTTCTCAAAGAGCAAAAAGACGGAAAAAACCATAACCACAAAATTTACAAAAATTCCAACAATAAATACACAAGTATTTAAATTTTTCGGAAATTTATTCTGATTTTTTCCGTTAAAATGCAACCATTTATACACTCAAAAAAAATTTGGTTGAATTTTACCCGTATAATAGTAGGAAACTGGTTTCCTACTATTAAAGATGTAAATTTACAAAAGTGCGTAAAAATAATATTTTTTTTTTACGACCAAATGGTGTAAGTTTACTCTAAATAAAGTTTACTCTAAACTCTAAATAATCTAAATTTACACTCTTTTTGCTTCAATTTACAAAAAGCTGTGTATTATTCAGCTGATATGACGTAAAAGCAATAAATGCACATCGAATGTGTAAAAAGATTTGTGAGTCGTTATTTTAAACGAAAAAATGAGTATATTTCCTATTATCAAAGTATTTATTATAGACCCACTTTTAAGAGTGTATTTGTTGTAATCCAATTACTACTTTTCCTTCATACTTAATTGTAACAATTGTTTATTGTTACACTACATTTTGATTGACCTTATTGAAAAACCCTATATTATTATTTTCATTTAACGTATTCAGATTACTTTCATGGAAAAATCCTGATTATGAAGTTTCGGACCCACCGCCCGCATACCACCCTAACTATCTACCTGTCACAGGTCATTCAGGATGGTTTGTTACTTTTGGGTTTCAATTGAAATTTCGCTATAAAACGCAAATAACTTACGGCATTTCAGCAGTAATTACTGATCTCGAAGAGGAAGTGGAGAATATCCTTTTAGAAAAAATTTTATTTGGGAAAATATTGAAAATTATTTGAAATGGAAGCATCGAAGCCAAAACGTGTCCGTCGAAAGTATGAACAGTGGCAAACAGATATTCTTGAGAATTACTTCCAACAGAATTGGATGTTCTGTGAGGAGGATTATATTGCCCTTGCAATCAAAATTAAAGACACATCTCTGCGAGTTATGCATTGGTTGAATAATCGTCGTCACAGAGCGAAGGTTACTGGCGAAAGGGAAGGGGCACGTGCATGGAAAAATCGTCCTGTTGGCCAACCAAAACCTCCAGTGCAATCTGTTCAAACGCGAAAATATCGACGCAAGTCAAAGGCGACACCAGGACCATCAAATTTAGTGAATGGAGCTCCATCGAATGCTATCGATCCGTATGAACTTTCACTTGAAGTTCCGCTGGAAGAGTGTGGCGCTCCTGTGCGTTATACTATTAAAATTGCCGTGCCGCAAGAAGCTTTTACAAAAGAACGTGACGCAATGAAACGGGCACGTGACGAATCGTTCGAAGAGAGGAGCAGCAAAAAAATAAAGGCGGCAAGCAGTGACTCTAACAATGAAGTAGACGAAGTGGACATTGCAAATATTCTAGAAGAACTAGCAAATAATGTTCCCGATGCAGCATCAAGTTCTACCAGCGAAGAAAACTATGAAGATAACCAATTCAATATCGGCGAATGTTTGGTATTCAACGAACCGGACAGTTCGCCACATGAGATACTCTATCCTGCAAGTGTATCATACGATGGTGAATTAAGTGTGAGCACTCGACAAGAATATTCTTGTATTCCAAATTACCAAGGCGCAGCACAGTATTTGCCGACTCAAAGCCACTCCCCTGCAAATTATTATCGGCAACCTGCTGCACATTACGTTGAGCACTCCGGTTTCCAAACTCAACACTATTATACTGCAAATTATCATCAGTACCCTGCTGGGCGTCACTGTGAGTATCCTGTCCAGAACCAAACTTTCTGCAATCCGTATGCTTTTCAGAACCAGTCTTTCCTTCCTCCAATGTATGAACAAGCTGCCAATAATATGTGCTACTATCAATGAATGTTGCTTGTAGATCCGACGTTATTGACTGATTTTGCTTTTAGTTTTCAACTTATGTATGTTATTAATTTGTGTTAATGTATTTGTTTTTAATATTAGTTTTGAACATATATTTGTTATTATTTTGTGTTTATGTAATTGTTTTTAAATTTTTCCGATTCGATCGGAATTGAAGTCTTTTTGCATGCTAGTTAGATAGTTATTTTTATTTCTTTATAAATCGTAATTGAAAGTAAATTCTGAATAAATAAATAGTGATTTATCGAGCAACAATAACTGTGTTCTCATATGATTCAGTGATCTATTGGTTTTCTTTTTTCTCTCCATTCTTCGATTTGTGAGCATTTGTTTAGCAAATTTCTACCAGCTTAATGTGACTGCAACCCCTTCAATCCTTAAATGTGCTTCAAATTGTTTCAGCATTGAAGTATTTATGAAAATATTTTAATAAAAATACGGGGCAGTCATTTTTGTCGAACAATTATACCAATTGTTGAATACTCTACTATCTAGTATTTTCATTTGTATTTTTTCTGAAACTCTGGATTAGTTTCTTATTGACCCAAAATATGCGCAAAATTATAGCCTTCGGAGTCAAATAGATCAAATTTCATAACATATAATAATTGGAGAAGGAATTTTTCCTTAATACAAAAAATATTTTTCCATACTCGCATTTCACATAAATAAAACGAATCGCCCTACCACTTTAGCTCCATCAAAGAGCCAATGAATGCTCTCACACTGAAAAATCTTTAATGAAATGATTCGAAAATAGGTGGTTTTTGTCGAAAATATGGATCAAGAATAAATTTGTTACTGCGTGGATGCTTGGTCTAGTTCGAAACTTCCATTATATGGGTCGCAGCATGTTCAACCTGTTGATATATCGTTCTTCGGTAATTCTTTCATAGATATATTACACTACAGATTATCTTATCTATATCTATGATCTTATTGCCATATGAAAAAGGTTGCTGAGCTTTTGAAAAAAAATATTTGTGGAAGTCACAAAAAAGCAAAGGCCTGTTTCTGGTTTTCTTGCTTTTCAAATATTTAGATGGAAAGATATCTCCCAAACAAAATTTTTCTCCTGGAACAACTTTGAGTAAAATTTATAGCAAAATTTCAATTAAAACCGAAAAGAAGCAAACCATCCTGAATGACCCCTGACAGGTAGAGAGGTAGGGTAGTATGCGGGGATGGATTCGAAACTTCATAATCAGGATTTTTAAGACTAACCAGCAACTAGATTTTGCTTAAGAGTTACTAAAATTAATGACATTTAGGAAAAGTAGTAATGTGAATACGTTACATAAAAATGGTAATTTATGTTTTTTTTTTCAATAAAAGCGTATGAATTTCGTATATAAACAAAATAGAAAATAATTGAAATACCGATCAAAAATGGATTAAAAATATAGTGTACTTGTTCCACTTAAGAATGAAGGAACAGTAAAAATTTTGATTTCGTTCAATGAAAATATTTGCATTATTACTGAAACAAATCAGAATAGATTACTAAAAAATTTTAACATCCTTGTATTTTTTATTATTCTTCTGGTGATGAAAGTTGCAGTTAAATCCTTAAAATAAGTCCCAAAAAATAAATGGTTGCGATTTGAATCACTTTCATCAATAATTTTCTATTGTTTTTGTTTTGTATTGAATGGATTATTTTGCAGGCGTTAATTTTCAATAAAATATGGCTCTAAGTCTTAAAATACACACACTATCAAAAAACCTTGAAATATTTTCATATAAAAACAGGACCGATAGACAATGATGATTAGGATAGATTACCCAAGAAATATTTTTACATCGGTCAATATATTAAAATATAAATAGCTTCTAAGGAAATAGCCTTTGATCAATCAAACAATCTTGAAAGCTGGATCTGGACCTCAATGCACCCTGAAAATTTCAGCTCAATCGGATGTTCTAAAGTGCTCAAATTTTTCCCGAAATGAACCAAAATACTTAAATAAGGATTGACACCAAAGATTTGCTATTTCAAGCACTTTTTTTTTTTAAAATAAGTGGTTATTGTGCATTGTTATCGTATTGTACATTTTATGAGTAAGCTCTGAGCCTTTAATAAATTGTTTCTGTGATTCTTTCTTAGAGAAAATGATCAAATGTGTATAAAATATTATATTATGTGACATTTATTGGCAAAAGAAACATACAGTTTTTTATTAAAGATTTTTGGAGAGTCGTAATTTTGGGTGAAATTTCGCTACTAAAATGCTTACTCAAACCACAGCTGGCAAACATTTAGAAATAAGTGCTTGTTGTTAAACGCACGTTACTAAACATGTGAGTTAAAATGTTTATCTAACCATTTGGCAATTGAAGTCGGTTCCTAGTTAGTTAATACGGCTCATTTTTTATATATTCTAATCCCATTCAAAGCTGACCATCGTAAGATGCATTATTATGGTGTTGTTTGGAACTTACCTTCATTATTTTGTTGTGACATTTGATGTTGCCACCCTTGGACATATGTCATCTACAATTCAGCAAGTCAAAGATCTGTTCAGCGAAAAGCAGCGGTATTTAAACTTAAGGTCTGTTCGCGTACCTGAAACTATTATAATATATTAAAATAGATTCGCAGAAAGTCGTTTTGGTACTCTTGCTGCAAGCCAAATTTTGCAGCAAAAAGAAGCCAGCTGCCAAATTCTGTTACTGCTGCAGTTTGCTGAAGTACGCGAACAGACCTTTAGTAGTAGATTCTCTTTGTAGCTAGCGATTTAAAATACCGATACGTTTGAATTTTACGGTTTATGAATACATTGAAAATTACGGTTTATGAAAGAAGTTCGTTTGATTATTTGCTATTGTCATCATCATTTCTAAATTCGGCATAGTTCTTTTTCATGTTAAGGTGCTTATATCTTTAAAATTTTGAATTCATCATCATTACGTAGTTATAATTGTGAAAAGATTGGTAGAGTTATTGGTAAAGCTGCCGCAAATATTCAGTTTATATTGAGTATTCGGCTCGCTAAATAGTATACCAGCTATTCGCCCTGGGGTATATCCATATTCAAAGGTGACCACAATTTAGTCTTACCGCTGCGCACCTCGCATGGTGCGAGACAAGTAGATCGACACACAATAAATGAAGCAGCACCAGGAGTGCCTCCGTTGAAGTAGTGCGGAAAGCTTCCGTTATAAATAAGGCTGCTAAGCCAAGCGCTTCCTCTATCATTTTCAGATTAACAGCCTTAAGTACAACTGATTAATAAACTACTGTTCAATACAGCGGGAATACTGTTCAATACAGCGGCCACTATAATAGTGTGAATCCAGGAAACAATATGAGGTCGCAGTCCCTAAGTTACCCCTATAGCCCTTTTATAAAACATACAATGCCTCGGAAGTCCATACTGCTGTATTTTCTCTTCATAGAAGTTTGGAATCCATGATAAGTCCCAGATATTTCAATTTGGTACTGAGGCTTATAAGAGTTCCATTGAACTTCGCTATGTCAAAGAATGGAATTTTTATAATTAGTGCTAAGGCCACTGTCCTGATACAGTTGCGAGAGGATATGTAATAAGATAGGGTCGAGATAAATTTCCTTGATATGGCAATAGCGATGTCATCTGCATACGCTATTACTTTTAATCCAGCCCGGTAGCTGTTGAATTCCAAAGTAATGCAGACAGAGCACAGTCCTAGGGGGTGCTCGTACTCATTTGATGGCTGAGCGAACTTAACTCGAATATATTCCTAATAGCTGATTTATAAATGCGACTAGCTACGAGTTGACATCGAAGTTTTTTCAACGCAGCTAGCTTTTTCAACTCAAAATCGCCTGAAGGTGCACATTATTGAACGCTCCCTCGTTGTCTACACACGCAACTAGCGTGTCTGTATTGCCTACAAGCAATTGATTTTTCCGTATTTCCAACTAGATTGTGTAGCACTGTATCCAAAAATTTGCCCGTCCTATAGGCATTATCTGATTTCGATACCAGAGTTGAGTTTGCACCGGAAATTCATTACCCCAAAACACTCTCTTAGATCTTCTTTCTACTGAAGATCTTAGAGTTTAGGCAAATTAGTCTGTAATCGTTTGGCCTATCGTGTGATTTCTCTGCCTTAAGGCTGGTAGTGAGCTAATCGTGAAGCTAAATTTTGACATGTCTCCATTATCTGGTCATTCTTTCGAGCGAAAATTTTGACACTGGAGAAAAGCAGAGACACTGCTCATTTCTGACGGATAAAATGTCAAGAATTTCACTTTTCGACCGATTTTCTTATTAGAAAGACATTTCAATTTCATTTCATTTTTTATTAGAAAGACATTTCAAATTGAAACACCAAATGTCACTTTTTAGCTCTTTAGCTTGAAGACATGTTTCAGTGCCATCACTGTGCCAACTTCAAAGCAACTTTTCATGCTAAGAACAGAGTACAACTCTTGCTTATTTTCATGCTGAATTTTCGCCGAAACAGATTTCACGTGAAATCGAACTCAGTACTATGCGTTAGATATGAATAGCGTTCTCGTTTACTGCCTACCGGCAGGGATATACGAAAGGCTTAAGAAGGCATTTTACATGGCCATCAGCCAAGGCTCTTATGTCCGCTGTCGCTTACAAGCAGGTTATCATGGCTGAATTTCATGATCTTCATAATGTCCTCAGGAAGCAAAACTCTATAGGAATCATTGCGTTGGATCTTGGCTTGCTCGAAATCTGATGTTTTAGAACCACTTGAGCACTTATGGGCTTATTTTTCATAAGTAAATAATATAGTGTTAATAAAACGTATTCTAAGAAGCAATTGCGAAATTTCCTTTGCGTTCTCATTAAGCATGTATCCGAAAACTCCAGAGCACCTTATTCGGCCATAAAGATTATGGCCGAATAAGGTGTTCAGCCATATTTAATTTGCACAGAAATCTGAATTGCGGTAAGTGATCGGAAACACGCTAAGGCCGTATAGTATTCGCAATGCTTTAGCATCGGTTTTAGAACTAACTGCCGCCGGTAAATTCATTAAGGTTTGCATGTTTTTACCAATCAGTTTCTCCGATCTTCCGAATTCTTCTTGAAGTAATGATATGGCAGATTCATAGCACTGTGGCGTTGGCGTGAAGTCAGCTAGAATTTCGCTTGCTTTACCTTCGACAGCCGATTGTAAACAGTTAAAGTTATTAGCCGCACTTAACGCATCATTTTCATTTTCAGTTAAATTTATTAGCACCACTTAACGCATCATTTCATTCTCAACTGCTCCCAAAATGGAAGCCATTCACGAAAATCTCCCGAAAAGCTTTTCAATTCTGGTTTCGGCAGTCTAACTGTATTACTGCTTTCAATATGCGTGTATGGCATTCACTTGCATTACACGTGATTGTTGAACCGAATTAAATTTACCAATACGCTGATCCAACCTAGCAAGTGTCGCTAAGGCTCTATCCTCATAATTCACAATTGCTTCGCTTTCCTTTAGGAGGTCATCTGGTTTTAAAAAGGAGCGTACCTCAATTTTAGCCTCACTGCCGTTGCTTCAAAACTATTAACTCCTCCAAAATGCATTCACAGTCTTGGACAATTTCATCCTGCATTTTACCTTTAAGATCCTTGAAGTCACTTGACAGTTATAATACCACTAGATCAGAAAAATAACAGAATAATTCTCTTTCAAAATTTTGTTTCCTTTATTTCAAATGTTGGTTTTGTTTTAGCTTATTAAATATTTACTAATTACTTACTAACATGCAATTGATAAACAACTTAAATCAAAATCTATATGGATTTGAACAAATGCTTAATCCTAAAGTCAGTGTATAAAAAACATCAAAACAAGACAGTCATTGATAGTATAGCATATTATTGACAGCTTCTCCATTCCTATGAGCAGGATTATAGAAAGTTTGGTTCCGAACAGGATACTGAGGCTGATAAGCAACAGGGTACTGGTAACGATTTGCAGTGTAACAATGTTGAGTTTGTAAACGAGACTACTGAGCATAATGAGGAAATGGCTGGTGATAATAATTTGCAGGGTAATAGTTCTCAGTCGGTAAGTTCGGGTAATCTGGAACACAAAAAGATTGTTGATAATTGTTCACATTAAACTCACCCTCGTATGATACACTTACAGGAGAGATTACTTCATGTAGTGGACTGACCGGCGTATTGAACACCAGAAATTCGCCGATATCGAATTGATCGTCGTCTTTGTTTCCTTCACTGGCAGTTGTAGCTGGTGTCGTTGACGTTTCTTCGGGAACATAATTGTCGAATTCTTCTAAAATTTTCGCTATGTCCATTTCCTGTACTTCAGTGTGGCTGTCACAATCGGCCGCCCCGAATTGTTTGTCGCTGCACTCATCTTCATCTCCGATGGCAGGAGTAGCTGGTATCGTTAGACTTGAAGCATCCTCGGGAATATAATTATCGAATTCTCCAAGAATTGTTGCAATGTCCGTTTCCTCTACTTCAATGTTGGCGTCATTATCTGCCGCCTTGAATTTTTTGCTGCTGCTCTCATCAAATGATTCGTTACAAGTACGTTTAACTGCTCGACGCTCTTCTGTGGAAGCTTCTTGGGGCACAGCTATGTTGATTGTAAAGCTCAAAGGAGTGGCATATTCTTCCAAAAGAACATCAATTAAAAGATCATACGGAACGACAGCGTTCGACGAAGATCCATCAACCTGATTTAAATTTGCCTTAGTTTTGCGTTGATATTTTCTCGTGTTGACCAATTGCACGGTTGGTTTCGGTTGTCCCACAGGGCGATCCTTCCACGCACGCACTCCTTCTCTTTCGCCCGTCACCTTGGCTTTGTGACGTCGGTTATTCAACCAATGCTTGACTCGTATGGGCTTTTCTTTAATTTCGATTCCAAGAGCAATATAATCGTCCGTTGTAAATTCCCAATTTAGTTGGAAGAAACTCTCAAGGATCTCTTTTTGCCAATCGGCAAACTCTTGCCGGATGCGTTTTGGTTTCAATGCTGCCATCTCGAATATATTTCAATATTTTACCAAATTAAATATTTTCCAAAAAGATGTTCTTCTAGAAAGCTTCCTTGTTGAGATCAAGGATGAATGCTGAAATGCTGCAAGCTGTTGACGTTTTATAATCAACTTTCGATTGGAGCCGATGCACCTGCATGGCAGGTGCATGGGTTGGGTGGTGTTAGGGGGCGGGTAAAAACAATATAATCTGTCTTTTTATACATGCAGGTCAATTGGATGCCATAAAACAATTAGCTTTTGCCTGCAATTAAGGTTGTAGTTAAGATTGTAAGGAAAAGTAGAAATGTGATAACGGTAAATGAAAATGTTTATATTTCTGTGCAAATTGAATATGGCATTCAATATAAAGAGTTAAAAATTGAACACCTGACTAGGATTGCTTGGACATTTTATGGCGGAATAAGGTGCTCTGGAGCTTTCGGATACATGCTTAATAAGAACGCAAAGGAAATTTCGCAATACGTTATACGAACACTATATTATTTACTTATGAATAATAAAGAAATCTATATTTACGCTCATTTTGATGACCGAAAATAGGATACAAAAAGTGTAAATACAACTTAATTTCTTCATCAAAAATGAACTCGAGCAGTTCATTTTGGGATCGTATCAAAATCTCGAATTAACAAAAACCCGCATGTTTCGAAATTCCCGTATTCCAAAATTCCGAAATACGGGATTTTGTCATACAGGATTTTGTAATACGGGATTTTGTCTCATGGGATTTTATGTTACAGTATTTTGTAATCGGGATTTTGTAAACGGGATATTGTAATACGAGATTTTGTACCCAACCCGTTCATTTTTAGTCAGATTTTAGAATTATATTTGAGATGTTATATATTTTTTTGATAACCTTTTGATTTTTCACGATGACTTTCCGTATATCGAGCTGGGGTTTCACAAGCATGGATCAATTTTTGCTCATTCAGTCTGAAGTGCTGATTCCATACCTCTCTTTGCCCTAATAGAACTAACTGATTCTCCAAGTGGGCCCATAAGTGCTCAATAACGTTCGCAACAAGACAATGCGGCAATTTAACTGCAGGTAGAAAAGCACATTGAGTGCTTTGGATCGTTATTCTGATAGTATTTTTTTAAATATTGCTTATTTTCCGTAAAATACCCGGCTATTACACAAATGATTTATTGTTCTTAGTAATTCAAATGGTAACTAACTTACAATAGCATAGCTACATTAAAAGAAGTAATTGAGGGGGAGTAAGAATTCAAGGCTTTTGAGAGAAATTTCTACATCCTCCCCGGCAGCCTGGAATTGCTTGAATGCAACTCAAACCAGTGACGTACTGCTCTTCGTGTCTTCATCCCGTTGCTGAATCGTACTTGACAAGCACGTACCTTTCCGCTATATATATATATATATATATATATATATATATATATATATATATATATATATATATATATATATATATATATATATATAAATATCATCAAAAATATATATATACATACATATATCATCAAAAAAATTCAGTGACTATTTCTCGGGAACGCGCCATCCGATTCATCTGAAACTTTCAGGATATCATGATGCATATGCAGAATAGGTCCAGGTTTTATTAAATGTCAATTATCTTTAACGCTTTTGCGCCGGCGGCCATTTTAGTGAAATTTTTAATATACCTATTATTCCGTCCACAAAAAATATTTGCCAAAATTAAGGAAACGGAATGAGTTTTGAACGTGTTTTAAATGTGAATCGGATAATGTTTTGGAATTTTTTTGCCCCATGTGTGCGCTAGGTGCCTAAAAAGAGAACGGGAAAAATTGAAAATTTTTGAATTGCGATAACTTTTGACAGAGCTATTCAATCACTATGAAATTTTCAAAACATATTGATATTATATAGTTGTAAATTTGTGTAGCTTTTAACGAGCATGCTGGTAATTATGTAGCTAGGGCAGGCGCTGAAAATAAAAACCTTCATATCATCGACTCTCCTGAAAAAAATGCTGCTTCTTGGAAAAAAGCCACTCTATAAATATTGTGCATTGTCTACATACCCAAAGTAAAAAAAAAGAAAAAATTTACAACGGGCACGCCTGGTAACCTTTTCCCAATTTACCTATATTTTTAGCATCAAAAATCTATGTTCACGGAAACTCACGATCAGAAAATCAGAATTAGTTGATATTTACAGAATGTTTTGATCTTAAGTAGGATCAAGTCTGATAGAAGTGATTTTGAAACGCGGATAATTTTGTGCCAGTGGTGCCATTTTGAAAAATCACTAAGAAAAATAACTGCTTTTGACCCTATAAACTCTGATTCAGTCATTCGATTAACGAAATTAGCACAGTAGCTGTATCTGATTTTAAACCACGTTTGGTAGAAATTTGGTTGAAAAATTCGGTTAGAGCTGCCAGCTATGGTAATTTTAGTGTCTTAAATTTTGAAAATTCGTGAGTAAAATAAAACTCTTTGCTTTATAGCTTCCAGTAAAGTCATTGAATCATAACGAAATTCAAATGGTAAATTAGTCTTCTTTTAGGAAATATTCAGTAGAAATTTAATTTCAAGACAATGATAGGGTTGCTAGCTATGCATAGGATTTAGCATAGAATTTTCAAATCGTAGTGATGTTATAGTGAAAATAAACAACAAATATTAAGATCTAGAAAATTTGAAAACTTTTGCGAATGGTAACCCTAAATTTCATTGTATCCCTTTAACCAATGCAGTTATCGGATCAGTAGGAAATTCACAGAGCAGGCTGACTTCAACGTAAGGCAGATGCGACATATTTTTTGCTTCGGTGCAAGCAAAGGGTTGCCAGCAGTAGGCCTTTTTGTTATTTTCGTTCTAATAAATGCTTGCATTAAGTATTTTCATCGCAAACATTTGCAATGAAAATAAGTAAACAATGTTTAAATTTTCTAAGATCTGCACACTTTTTGGAGGACAACCCCAAGCACCTTTCTATCGCTGTTACTTTCGATGAAGTCACTGAAATTAAAATAAGCTTAGATTTTGTTTTCATTTAGGGTGTATTAGTTTTAAGTAGGAAAAGTAAGTAGTGGTAGAATACACACTCAAAATCTGCACAAATCCTCTACTGTTCTTCGAACATTAGTCTTTCTAGCGGTTCTGATGCGCTACAGTTTTTTTTATATTTGATTAGCTTCGCTGAGGACTCATTTCTGTAGACAGAAACCTCCAGAAAATTTGGTGGTTTAGTTCGCGATATTTGCTTCCAACTGCTAGGCACATTTTTAAGATCAATGCGAAATGTATTTGTAACCGTTCAATTGTTTCTTTTTCGGTTTATAATATTTTTATTGCATGTCAGTATGGGCGATGAACGCTGATAAAAGACATTTGCGACATTCAGCTTGAAATATCAAATGCATGACAATTTTGCGAAATATATGTTTTGTTTTGTAGCAGTTTGGAATGGCTTAATTACTATGTTTGTACCTCCATATCTTATATCTCTTGTTGTTTTTCTCAAAAATTTCCCAAAATATTATGTTGGCTTTTTTCTTTTCCTGTTTCAAACAATAACATGAATAAGTTTGATTCATATTTTTTACTGATTTTCATTTCCTTAACTTGCTTTATATCTCCCTTGAAATAACAAATCATACCCATTTCCTGAAATGGTTATGGTAATTACATAACCCTGAAATATCATTCAAGCAACCATCATTTCCAGCACTTGAAAACCATACTAGTGCATCAGATTTGAAGCACAAACATTTACATTCGCCACCATTCTCTTATGCCCTGTATGGAAACAAACACCAAGTACCTACATAACTCAAGGAGCACAACATTCAAATTTAGGCTCGTACAGCTGAAGAAAAATGAGAGAAAAATTTGTCAACGACAACAACAAAAGCACCAGCTACAGTTATTTCAACAGCTACAACAAACCACCAAATCTCATGATAAATAAATTACACACTTTTTTCGAAGTTGCTATCATATGCTTTGTTTTTCAGTATGGAAAACTGGCAAATTCATTTTTCATTCTTAATCTTTTCGATATTTTAGTCTGGTGGGGTGTTTGCTGTGTATATCATATCTTTGCTCGTCTGTCTGTTCCGTCATCTATTGGGCTGGGTGTTCTATCCATGTTGGCCATGTAAAAAGTGGAATATGTCTGATTTCTACTACTGTTACTGCTTTTGGCATACTAGACATTGTATAAAATGACAGAAATTAGAAACAATCATTATGTGAATAGAAGATATAATATCAACTTTTTAGATATCACTGGCGCAAACCCCGCACCTGAACTGCGAAAAAATATTTTATTTACAGAGAGTGGGTATCAAGTAGTGATGGGCGTTTCTGTTGTTTTCGAAAAACGAAAATGAACTGTTTTTTGAAAAAAAAAACAAATGTTTTTTTTAAACTGTTCAAAAAACAGTTTGTTAACGACAAGAAAAAATGTCATGTTGTGCGACAAAATAAATATTTGAAATGTACCATATGCAATTCAATTCAGAAACATCATTCATAGTTTGAATAATCTTCAATTAATTGAGTACAATGAGTTTTTCCGGATTATGTTTCTCTTATATATTTTAAGTAATATGTCTTCCATCATCTTATCGTAAACATTCATTGCTAGGACTAAGCGCTTCCAAACTGAATTGAGACTTGTATTGTCCCAATTTTCCAATATATGATCTACTTGATCAACCGTATAATCATCAGTTTCTTTCCTGGGCCCTTTCTACTTATGATACTCACTCGATTTTCTGTTGAAATTTTTTTAAATTATGTAGTGTACAGTGTACAATACAATATTTGAAATTTATTGCTAGGTAAACCCGTAAACGAAAGGCTGTGTGCTATTTGCATCAAGGCGCTATTTTTCAACTTCTGGCTCATCAATGTGCACGCTTCAAAGTAAAAGAAGAGTATGTAAAAGAGTCTGACTCACTTCCATCAAATGATGTAAAAAGCTTGCAACAGAACCTTGTTGTAAGCTCAATTTGCTTTCCACACCGTAGACCTGGTAGTAGTATAAAGTAGACCTGGAAGTAGACCTAAGTAGACATAAGTAGACCTGGAATTCTCCAGACACACCCAACGGGAATCGCGGTAATGTATGCTGGCGTAATGCATGAATCAAACAATGCTGGTAATGCACATTTCCGACTTCCAAAGCTATTTTCCAGCAATTATAAGATATACTCGTAAACATGACTTGGAGCATGGAAAATGCTGCAAGGGAGAAAGCTCATATGTTATAAGTCCAAGACTGGCCAATGAAATTCACTCGCAGAAACAAGGGGAAAAGAACTTGCGAGCATACATCGGTTATGAGTAGTCTGCTATATAAAGCGGAAAGATGAAAATTTCGAAGCATTTCAAATCATCACGCACGGGTAAGTAAAATGTATGAAGACAATTCCTCCTAGTAGCAAAGAGCATGCGCTATTGGAATTTCCAATAAGCGTCAGCATGCAAAAACCACACATGCAGAGATACGATCGGCCGCCGGCCAAAGCTTTAATTCATATTGAGGCGTATAAATGCGAGAATAGGATGTCGTACTTTCCAAAAAGCTCATATACATAAAGCTATAGAGCTAAAAGCATGAGTTTCCCCTTGTATAAATCTTCCCAGCCTAGGACATGCAATGTTAAAAAGAAACAACGCGTAATGGTCCGGTAATGCTTACACGCATAACGCGTAATGCTTACCGAATATATCCGTAAGCATTATTTTTCCCGTTGGGCACATACCGTGAACTAAATCGACCACATCCTTATTATCAAGAGATGGGCATCAAGTGTGATGGATGTTCGGTCGTACCGCGGAGCTTACTGTGACTCCGATCATCGCCTGGTGAAAACAACATACCGGTGCAGAATTTCCTCAGTGCACCAATCGAGATTCAGCCCTCCCAAAATCTTCGTGGTTAAGAATCTGCTGAACGATTATACGGTTCAGGCATATACGACCATCAAGGATAAGGCAGAAAACGTTGTGGGATACAAAGCCACACGAGCGCAAAATGAATGGTTTGACGAAGAATGCAGAAACTCACTTGACGCAAAGAACAAGGCCTACAGACAATGGATTCAACGTGCAACCAGAGCCAAAAAGGAAAAATATGACGAGCTACGGCGAATATCCAATAGAATATTTAGGCGTAAGAAACGGAAATACTTTGACGAGCAGTTGCTGAACATTAATGTAAACCTAATTAGTAAGAACACTAGACAAGCGTATAGACTAGTAAACACTATCAAAAACGGCTACCAACCCAGGACTAGCCTCTGTAAGGACAAAGATGGAAGTATTATCAGCGACACCGAAAGTATTAGCAAACCATGGGCGTCCTACTTCGAAGAGCTTCTGAAGCCACCATCAAACATCCTGGAAGCAGAAGCTGAGCTCCATGATAATACTGTCGGTCAACCCCCATCGACACAACTCCCGACACTAGAAGAAGTTGATCTCGCCTTCCGTTCACTGAAAAGGAACAAAGCGCCGGACGCTGACGAGATACCAGCTGAGTTACGCAAGTCTGGTATGATGGGTTTATTAAGTGCGCTACATCAACTACTGCTGCGAATTCGGGAGATTGAGGTGATCCCAGACGATTGGCACAGTAGCATCATCTGTCCCATACGTAAAAAGGGAGATAAACTGCGGTGTTAGAATTACAGAGGCATCTCCTTAGTCTGTACGGTCTACAAAATCCTGTCAAAAATCCTGGAATATAGGCTTAAACCGTCCGCGGAAGAGATCATTGGCGAATATCAAGGTGGTTTCAGATCTGGTCGCTCCACAATCGACCAGCTCTTCACGGTCAAGTTAATTTTGCAAAAGTGCTGCAGGGAATACAATCCTTTTGAAACTCTGGTTGGCCTGAACCAGGGTGATGGAATAGCGCCTACGCTCCTCAACCTGGCACTTGAGTTCGCTATTCGGGCAATGAACCTGAACACCAGCGGCACGTTACTTTTAAGTCGACACAATTGACAGCGTATGTGGATGACATTAACATCATGGCTCGAAAACTGACCGATGGAGAAGAACTTCTGCTTAGACTTGACACCGCAGCAAAGGAAGTTGAACTACGAATCAACGAGGACAAAACGAAAGTTATGATGCAATCTAAGACAAGGACGCCAGCGCAATCGACCATCAACATAGGGAGACTTTAGCATCAAATTCGTGGACAACTTCGTTTACCTGGGTAGCAACTAGGGATTCCAATCCCGAACCATTTTTTCAATCCCGGGATTACGGGATTAAAATATCTCAAATCCCGGGATCCCGGGATACGAGATTCAAAATATAACACAACAAAATAAGTCAAGTTTTTAATAAACAGATTATATTATGTGCCATCATTTCAAAACTACAGCAATAAGTAAGCTGAAAACTGTATAAAAAATATGTTACTGAATAATTACGAATTTATTTAATTGATGCAAATAAAAACAATAATTTTAATTATCCGAGACGTTGACAGTATGAAAGGAAATATTTAAAATTACAACTATTACAAATTACGAAAACAAATCAGGACAAAAAATCACAGCAATAAATCACAGCTCTTAACATATAGAATATTCAACACATAAAAATTCTGCCAACTTTCATTCGTTTTTTCGGGAGTAACATTGGAGCAATATCAAAGCATCCAAAGTATCGTCTCCAAGCCTGCTTCTAAATACATTCCCGATGTTCTGACTCGATACTTGTTGATGAGACGGTCGATAGATGTTGGTACGCCTGCTCGAAATTACGCGAGTGCCACCAATTAGATTAGTTTCAATGGTTTCAATTAGATTAGTTTCTTGCGGCATTTCACGATTGATTATTTTCATACTTTTGCAGCTCTTCTTGTAGCATCAATTGACGACTACCTTGTTCTGATTCAATATGGGTATCTACTGGGTTCTCCTCATTTCTTTGGCTAGCAAGCAAAGGGTTCAGCATCTAGATCATTGAAGTAATTTTATTTAATATTTGCGTTGCTTGGTTTCAAAAATAGAGATTCTATTTCACCTGGTAAATTTTTGCTGGCACAATGTGGATTCTGGAGATAGGTTAGCATACCAGACAGCTCAGTACACGGACGCTCTTTTATTCAGTCCAATATTGCAATTTTCATAGCATTCACAAGAATGGACCGTTTTTCTCCCAGCAGCCTAAATAAAAATCTTGATGAAGTATTAGCAGTGCATAAATTTGCATCTTTGCGATTTAAGGCCTCCACAGCCAATTTTACAAGGAGTAAAACTTCAATAAGTTTCTGAATCGAATCAAACTCAGTTCGTTTTAATCGCTCAGGATATTGCAGGTCTATTAATGCATACTATTTTTCAAAATGGAAAACCGTTTAAACATTGTCAAGAGATTATTTCATCTTGTTTTACAATCCAGTAAGTGAGACAATTAAATGCCTTGCTCGAATTTGACATAGTTTTGAAAATCGTTATTATTTTTCGTTGGAGCTTTTTTAAAATATAAAACTACCTTACAAATTTTTTTTATGCATGCGCTGATGTCCTTCGTCAGATCTAGCGTGTCTTGCAGGCAACCGAGTTCAACGTAGTAAGCTGATTCAGGAGCGCCCAAATTTTCGTGGTCTTCGTCCAGATTATCAGCTGCTTCATTAACTCTTTGATCTAGAATGGACCTCCTATTATAGAGAACATTGCAAACTTCCAAAAGGATGCTATGCGCCAAACAAATATGTTGCTCTGTATTAACTAGTCTGCCTACTTTTCGCATTTCATTTGACCCATCAGTTATGATGGTAACAATGTCTTTTCCTAGAGAAACATGAAACTCAGCGACACGCTCTTTTAATATATCTAGGTAGTTTGCAACTGTCATTGATATCCTTACTCGCACCAAGCTCCAGTAATAATTCACTAAGTAGATGTTAATATTTGTGTAGCGCCTATTTGTTGTCGAGGTCCACTCATCAAACGTCAAACTGAACCGTTCACCTGAGATACTAGCCTGTCTTATCTCATTTTTTATTATTTTCTTTATCCTGCTGCATAGCCCACAATCTTATTTTGATTGTTGTTGAGGATTTTGGTAAATCTGTGTACGCACTCGCTAGTATTAATTTCCTCAAATAATTCGAAGTAACGACTACACTAAATGCGAAACAGTCTATACTTCTTTATTTACAAACCCCTTTGTATTCTCTTGTTAACTGTTGCATCGGTTTGTTTTGCTTTATTCTTTACGCATTTTGATGTGAACCTGCATGCTAATTGCTTTCTCATAAATATGGATTCTATTTGCTCTTTTCGAGTCTTGCCGTAATTTGATTGCCGATTATGCTTGACTCCCGGCCCCGGAATCCAGGCCAATTTCTGATCCCGAAAATCCCGGGATTAGAGCTCATCAATCCCGGGATTTTCGGGACCAAAAATTAGCCGGGATCCCGGGATCCCGGGATGCGGGATCCCGGGATTGGATTCGCTAGTAGCAACCTGTCGAATGATGCCAACGAAACTGACGGAATCAAGCGACGGATACAACTAGCAAATAAGACATTCTTGTCGGTCCTCCCCATTATGAAATCGAAATATATGCACAGAAAGACTAAGCTCCGCGTTTATAAAACTATCGTAAGACCTGTGCTGTGCTATGGCTGCGAAACATGAACCCTAACCCAAGCTTCCGAAAATATGATCGACACCTTCGAACGGAAAGTTCTACGGCGGATTTTGGGGGTTGTTCGTGACCGAGATGAATGGCACATCCAGTACGACAATGAGTTGTACGAACTGTACGATGAGCTGGAAGTCTCCAAAATCGAAAAATTACAACGGATACAGTGGGTTGGGCACTTGCAACGCATGAATGACGATCGTATGCAAAAACGTGTCATGAACGCAAGACGAGTCGACGGAGCGAGGCCAAGAGGAAGACCAAGAGCTGGTTGGAAGAGTTCAGTATATGCGAACGCCGAGGAACTATTGGGGTTCTAAGACTGGAGGACGCGGTCACGTGACCGAGACAGTTGGAGGAGATCGATCCAGGCGGCCAAGGCCCGAAGTCGGGCTTTTGTGCCACGTTGATGATGATGACCATTTATTAGAATTTATGCGTAGCTTTTATACCGACAAGTCAACAGTACCACGTAACGACAGAAAGTGGCATCAAAGCCAAAAAGCATAAGTGCCCTGCGCAGCATAATTTACCGATTACAGTGCGTCAAGATCAAGTCAGGCACTGGTTAACTTGGTGAGAAAATAGGATCAGATGCAAGTTTTGTACCTGCACAAGAGTCTCCCAAATAATATGTGAGAAATGTAGTATAATTCTGTGTTGAACAAAGAAAAATAAATGCTTCAAAGACTTTTATACCATATATAAAGAATTATGATAATATTAGCTCTATATCACAGATATGCCGCCCTACCTATATTTCGAAATAAATATGTAAATATTAAAATATTAAATTTCTGACAGACACGAGTTTCATTATAGTTAAAACAAGTTATTTATGTTAGAATTCACACACGTTTTTCAAATAGCTAACACTTTCGGGCGGTTGTCCCTCAGTATACATAGCTTCTATTAACAACAGTAAAAAAATAAAGGATTTAGAAACTTTTAAGAATATTCCATTTCCACTTTAGCTTTCTCTTCTTGAAATACGTGCTTTCAATATTCGTTCACTACAGCCTATATACATAGACACATAATAGAAATGACGCCAGCACCCAATTATCAATGTTACTTTATTCAAACAGTTGTCCAGGATCGTTGAAATTTTGTCAATATGAACAAAACTGAATTTTTCCACAATTCAAGTAAAATAGTTTCTTATTGCAAAAAATTCTGACGCCCAGTGTGGGTTTGATTAGATACATATGTTTTTTTTTCATATTATACAAAGTATTTTTCTCGAAGTGAATTCCTGTGCTCTTTGACATATTCTGATTAACGATGAAGTAAAAAATATCGAAAACATGAGCAATAAAACATTGAAATCAAATTTTAAACTTTAAAACTACGACATCTTTTGCCATTCACAAACCACTCACATTTAATTTCGATGATGAGCATCTAATCTTAATCACTATAATTGAATCTTTTCCCCCATATATACATATATGAACATATGTTTCCGTATTCCCCCAACCAAATAACATTTCATATGTTTCACTTTGGAGCTAAAACAACAACAATAAACTCACTCATCATTCAGGACGGCCCTCTTGTTCGTCTTCTATTTTTTTTTAACGACAATTAAATTTGTCTCGACATGAAAATGTTTTATACATTTCCTCAACACAAAACAACCGCATATTAACCACCGCAAACGAGAGGGTCACTTGAGCTGGCCGTCGTATTTGAATTGTAACGTTGTGTCGCTCGTAAATAGAAAATTTGAAATGCTCAAAGAATGAAAGTAGGCCAGCATCCCCACAGCGGCAGTAAATTTTCAAAAGGAAGATTAATACGAGAAGATTTAATGTCCCAATGTGCGTGCTACGGAAGGATATGGATAAAATGAATGCGTTTATGAATGGATATGAGGAGATATTATTATCATTATTATTTGATGGTTATCGATTATACATAATTTTAATATGGCTCTATGGAAGGCTATGGAGTTCAAAGAAGTATAGTGTGTGGCGTGATATGAATCATTTAAGTCTGTAGGGGTACATATAACTCATTTACAGTAGCACAGTCATGATATTAGTTGCAAGTTTTAATATAAGTGTGTTATATGATAAATTTTCATTCTTTTTGAAGGTAAAGAATTCATTTTTATTACAAATTACGTCAAATTTTATTGCGAAAATAACGACAACCAGTAAGCATAAACCATTCAAAATCGTTTGTTTTTCTTGAATCAAAAATAAGGTCTCATTTGAAAAAAAAATTCCAAACCCAATTCGTTCATTCATCTGATCTCATTTATTCATAAAGGTGTCTCTGTTCATTCAACATCACATTTCTCACTGTACCATCTGTGTAGCACTAAATATCTACAACTACGGAAACTCTAAAAAAAAAGCTAGCGTCAAGCAATATCATGTTTCACACCTTAAATTCTACCAGGACGTGGCTTCGCACGGGACGACCAAGTGTCGTACGGCGCTTCAAAGCGTTTCATTGCGAGCATTAAAAATTTATTTATGATAAAGCTTCATTTTCTTCCGCATTTCTATAGAATGTGTCCTTCGTGCAATGTACCTTTTTCCTCTGTCGGCAATATCATCTTTGACTTCTTGCTACAATATTTAGAGCGGCAACAAATAAATAAAAAAAACGATGCAGAATTTTATTTTCGAACCTGAAAAGGTGTGAAATTAATCGTAATGCCTGACATTTGAGACGATGGAAAGAGTGTGCTTTATTGTAGAAAATTTAACGAAAAGAAAACTGTGAGCAAGTTAAGGCATAACATGATAGAGATTTGAGGAAAGAAAAAGATGCAAGAAGAAGCTGGAAAGGCAAGATACGGTGAAAAAAGTCTGGCAAAAAATATGTTTTCAAAAATCGTTTTAATAAAAATGCGAATAATTGGTAGGATTTTTTATGGATTTTGTTTTTGCTTTGGTGACTCTTTGATCTGAATGTAGGGTTTGATTTGCCGGAATGCTTGAAAAAATTAAAGAACGAGTTTGGGTAAAAAAGTTGGGAAAAAAATGCAACTGATTATAATGATTGAAAGAATGTGGTTCTAAAAATGAAAAGTGGTGCAATGTAAAGACATTCATTTTTCCGAATGTGTTTGAATTTTTCGATGAATTTCAACATAATATAATAGGGTATATATAATTTTCGCAGCTAAGCCATAAGTCGGTCGTATAGGCACGTGCCTGATGGAATCCAGAATTTAAACTTCTCGCGGTGGCTGTGGGCAACAACCTTTTTTTCAGAAAGGTTGGCGAATAATTTCAGGTTAGTCCCTTTCAAGTATGGTTTTAACACCAAATTGGGCCAGGAGCTGGTTATTCAGGCATTACGCAGGCACACATATTTACATGAGAACACTAGTGACAACGGACTTCGAGTCATAGAATTGGCAGTATCCAAGAACTTAGTCGTTACAAGTACCAGGTTCCCGCGTAAAGGTATACATGAGGCCACCTGAATATCACCTGATAGAGCCACTCGTAACCAGATAGACCACGTGTTGATAGATTGTTGCCACTACTCGAACTTGATGATGGTACGAACGTATTGAGGGTCCAGCTTAGACTCGGACTACTATCTTGTTAGAATAGTTCTCCGAGCGCGAATTACTTCGCATAGAAGCGTTGCATCTGGGAACCAAGCTCGAATCAACACGGCTTCCTAACGCAATGAAAATAACAGTAAAACCTTTGGTCTTAAGGAAGGACTCGCCTTCGAAGAACTCGACGGAGGGAGGGTAGCTCCTGGGGCCAGGAAAACGGGCGTAGATGAGAAGTTTACACGCCTTGAGAATACTGTCGTTAGTACTGCTGACGCTATCTTAAGCAGTAATCGCAAAGATCGGAGCGACTGGTTTGATGATGAATGTAAACTAGTGACTGAACGTTAGAATGTTGCGTATCGAGCATTGCAGCGATCTCACTGAACGCGGGCTCGTGCGGAGGAATATAAAGAGTTCAGAAAAATAGAGAAGAAACTTCATAAACAGAAGAAAGCAGCCTGGGAAAATAACCTGGTCTGTAAAATAGAAATAGTTAGAGAGCTGGGTCCGCACCAGACGCAGAAGTTCTACCAACTAGTGCAAAGCATGATCCAGTATACGCCACGCTGCACGTATTGTAAGGACAAAGAGGGTAATTTAATCACCGGTTCTGAAGGCATTCTGGAGCGGCGGGAAGTGTACTTTAGACCATTGCTAAACGGTTAGCTCAACAAAGAATTTGAGGCTCGATCAATGCAAGAAGACGACTTTATGCTGCCGTCACTAAGCACAGAATAGGTACGAAGATCCATAAATCGGCTGAAAATTAACAAAGCCCCTGGAGCCGACGGCATACCAGCTGAGCTCATGGAGAGCCCACATTACACCAAGCAATTTATGAAATTATATTGGACATATGGGAGCATGAAGAAATGCTAGAAGACTGTCGCTAAGGTATAATATGCCCCATACGAAAGAAAAGAGATGTAACTATGTGCAGTGACTTTAGGGGTATAACATTGCTTACCTCCTATAAGACACTCTAATCAATCCTGCGAGACCGGGTAGCCCCATACGCTAAACCTATCATCGAACAATATAAAAGCGGCTTCATCCCAAGCAAATCAACAATTGATCAGATCTTTACTCTCAAGCAGGCGATCGAAAAATGTCTGGAATTCAGCATTTCATTTTACCATCTATTTATAGACTTATGATATGATATAGACATAATTGTAAAAGCAGAACTAGCTGTACGAAAATCCTTCATCCAGATTGAGTGAGTGGCACATCAATTGGGGCTGCACATAAATGAAGGAAAGACTACGTACATGGGGGCAATATCTGCAAGAAGAACACCTAGAGTTGGTCAAATCTTCAGTGTAGTTGAGCATGAATTTGAAGTAGTGCCATCTTGCGAATACCTTGGGTCAATCATAGCAGCCGATAACAACATGGAGAAGGAATACGAGCCTCCTGTAGTCTGCCTATGCTCTTCAAATCCCAAAATCTCACCCGAACATCAAAACTCCTGCTGTACAAGACCATGTTTCTGCCAGTACTCACGTATGAATCCGAGACTTGAGTACTCAGCAAAAGGCACTAAGACCTCTTAGCCGCGTTCGAGAGGAAAGTCTTGCGGAGAATCGTTATCAACATATGTTAAGAAGGGCGATTACGGAGACACTACAACCATGAGTTGTTTGCTATCTACCTTGAACCGGATATAATAGCTAAGATAAAGTTTGATAGACTCCGGTGCGCGGCACACCTAGCTCGAATGAGCGAAAAGGATCCTGCTCGGAATACATTTTGCGGCAGAATTCACGACAGATGACAGTGCCAGAGGCCTTTCCTGCGCTGGAGGAGGGCTCTCGGAGTTTAGGGGTGCCGAATTGGATGACATCGGCTCGCGATCAGGTCCGATGGAAAAAACTGTTGACGGAGGCCTGGGCCGGACCCTGGTAGTAGCGCCGATGATGATGGTGAATATTTAATGTGTTTCTGAAAGATTATATACTGTGATTTTTCATTGCAGATAGATGGCTTTCGATCGACCCTTCTGAAAAATTTTTGCATTTTGACCGAGAATTCAAATTATTGAGAAATTTTAACTTTTTTCCACCATTTTAATTTAAAGTTTTCCAAATTCCGCAGTAGATCGGCAACCCATCACCAAATTACCAAATCACTCGAAACTTCTATTCATGAGAACTGATGACCAGATAATCCGATCATTATGAAATTAACAGGACATGTTGGTATTAACTAGGACCAGCTCTGATGGAAGTAATTTGAAATGCTTCCAACCCTGAGACAATGGTGCCATCTTGAAAATTCACTACAAAAAAAACTGCTTTTTAGCCTATAACTTCCGATTCAGCCAACGCATTTTAACGAAATTCACACAGTATGTGAATCTTACTGCAAACCACATTTTTATCAGAATTTGGCTGAAAAATTTGAGTAGAGCTACCAGCTATGGTAATTTTTGTCACCTAAATCTTGTATATTTGCTCAGCAAAATAAAGTTTTTCTTCACACAACCTACGATCCAATCATTAGATCAAAACGAAGTTCAGATAATAAATGGACCTTATTAAAGACCAAATTTGGTAGGGATTTCATTTAAAAAAATCACGAAAGGGCTGCCCACTGTGGCTATTTTTGAAATTTTTGGTCATTTCTTTGTTAAGCGATGCTATCATTAAATTTTCACATAGGAATAATCCTGGCACGATAACGACAAATTAACAACAAATATTAACGTTTCAGAAGTTTGAAAAATTGTGAGGGTGGTAGCCATAAAATACTTTTTACCCCTATAACTTCCAGCGCAGTCATTCAATCGAAACGATATTTACAGGGTGGGTTTAATTTGACGTGAAGCAGATTTGGTAGATTTTTGGCTATGCTTCTAACACCGGGTTTCCAGCATAAAATATTTTCGTAAATATTGTACCAACAGATACTTCCATTAAATGTTCATATGCAAAGCATTTACAATAAAAATAAGGAACCAATGTTTAAAATTACCGAGTTTTGAAAAATTTTTGCATTGCAGTCTCAAACAACCATTAATCGCTGAAACTTTCGATGAAATCCTGCGACGAAAACGAAATTCAAGGTATAGGTTGATTTTAATATGAGTTTGTTGTGGTAGACTTATTGCTGCTTCGTTGGAAATGTGTTGCCAGCACTGAACATTTTTATCACTCACGTGAAAGTCGAGAAATGGTTTTTGTGGCTTTGGTTTTCGTTGCGCCCAAAGACAGTATTCTACCGGTTCTGATGCGCTAAAAAAATTTTATATTATATCGTTTTACTAATCGTTTTTTACTAATCGATTGCTGAGTTTTGCTATTTAGCTAGTTTATCATAAAAAAAAATAATTTATTTTATAAATATAATCAAATTCAAAAAGTAACATCTGACCCATGTTTTATGAAATTTAATACGATATTTTGAAATAATGGGAAACTAAGCAAGAAAAAATTCTCTTTTCCAGTATTTGGTGCCTTGAAAACGATTATTAAGAGGAGGTTGATTAATTTTATTTTCATTTCGAACGTTACTACGAGTATTTGATTCAATCAGTACTATTAAATACTTATGGTACGTTGGCAAACGTTGTTGATTATCAAAAGTGAAAATAATGTTTTGCTAACGGGGATGAAGTTTTTAGCTTTCAGTCATACATAAGTGACTCATCATTAAAAATCATTAATGTTTTATAGTTTGGTTTATATTTCATCCCACTCAGGAACAAAGTACATCATTTGACGAGTTAAAGTAATCTCGTTCTGGCATAGGGTCTCAAATATAGCACTTAAAAACAAGAGAAGCATCCACAGAATAAAATAAATTCATCCTGCCGTAACCTTTTTATCCTTCTGCATCCTACTTCAAAATCAATGTTAAATTATTTCAACACTCTGCAGCCACATCCTGTCATTTCAGTTTAACCGCATTCAGAAAAAATACTCTTCGCCACAGCAAACAATTCCAACCAGACTTTACACTATCTCTGGTCATCTCGAAATAGATCCCAAGAGTTTATCAGTTAACCATCTTGCATCCGTGCAACACTTTGCCTTTTACATTTATACTCACAGAGGTTGCACCATTTTGGAATAATACTTTGTGGAATGAAATATGTTGTATAATAAATAAACTACTGTGCGAAATTCAAATGACATTGTTGGACATACTTTCAAGTGCAACATTTTGCATACGGTTACAAACTTTCTTTGTTTCTTTTACAACAGCTGTTTTAAATTACTCGAAGTGTAATTTTGTGGGATTTGTTTGAACCGCTTGTATAATCCTTAAATTATGTTGAATTGGATACAATGCAAAGTGGTTTAAAATAAAACATTGACAAGTTAGATGCGATCATAAACTAAGTTAGAATTCATGAAGCTAATCAAAAGTAGTAGACCAAAGACAATATTGCGTATGAAAGTATTGCATTTGATATAATTTTTGAAAATTGTTTGCAGCTCAAACTGAATAGAACAAATTTACTTTTTTTATAATTTATAAACAGGTTCACTTTATTCACATGAATGTGAAAAAAAATCATTAAGTTAACTTTAAAGCCATATGTTTTCGAAAGGCATATGTTGATTATTAATGAAATATTGATCTTTTCCGCCATTAGCTAGAACTTAATTGCTTATGTTATTACTTCACCCCATACAGTGAATTTTTTTCAGCACTTATGAAGTATTAGTTAGTTTTATATCTAACTTAGCTTAAAGTTCTTTTCTTTTTGTCTAGAGAAAATTGTTTATTTAATTATCTGCACGGAAGAATCAGAATGATAAAACTTATTTATTCAATGCAAAACCACTATTATGCGAATAGTAGGCTAAATGATATGAAATAAAAACGCAAATATCATTTGGATGCGAAAAAACTCTTTCAACTCAATATAAATTAAAGTTGAAACACTATAATAACAATCAATATTGAACTTAACCGTCTTCGGAGCATTTCACTACTCTTGCTTTCCAGTTAACTCAGTACTTTTCTTCAACTTCCCTCTTCTCATCTGTAACAATGCTTATTGCATTTTTTCATTGCACATTAATTAAACTTTCCACTTGTTGCAGCTTTTCAATTTCTCCAGGTCAAGAGGAAAAAGAAACGAAAAGGTCGATTGTAAAAAAATTATTTTCTAAAAAATCTATAAACGACCAACTGAGAACTGTTTTTGCAGTTTCTGTAACAGTAATTAAATCTTTGACGACGAAACAAATGGTGACAATGCCAGTTGCATAACAACAGTTCGACTTTCTGTCGTCGTTGATTCTCTAACCTTTTCTTGCCAGTGAAGAAGAAGGGACATAGAGTAAATGCATGCCGAAGAAAATGCAGACACAAGTACTGGGAGACGAAGAAGTTGCAGTAATACAAAATGCAGACGGAGACGTTGACTTGGAAAATGCTGTAGTTAAAAGTTGCCATGCAGTTAGCACGGCTGGATCATTGCGATATTAAAAATACACTGTCAGGACAGTAGGAGACGGACGGCTTTTAAGTGTTTTAATGCACATAGCATGCTGTAATTTCTTTGGAAAAACAATTATTTTCATATAACTGGAAATCATAGTCGTAAATCAAATCATGAAGATGTAGGAAAAACAATTGTAGGAGAGAAAATGAGTTGTGGATAAAAGGGTTGATAAGTATTTCAACTAAATTGTATTTCAACACAGTATTTTAATTTTGTTCCAAACTGAAATATCATTTCAATTGAGTGGGGTATAAACAAAATTATTTGAGAACCAAACACTTGAATATATGTATAAAGAATGAGAGAAAAATATTTCAATCATAAATCTGTTCAGGAATTATATACATATGTATATGCAAAGCAAATGAAAGTTTTTTTCAGAAAGCTAAAAGTGTTGTTTTTACGATTGGGCGTAAATTGTTCAAATACAGAAATAAGAAAAGTTCCTCTAAAGACTAACGGAAGATAATATATAATTTTCGATCGTAGCCTGGCTGCCAAAAACATAATGAAATATGAATTCCAATAAGAAGCAATCTAGCTATAGAATCAAACATAATGTTGATTTATCTGGAAAAATTGAACAGCCCTGCTTATCTGATGTTTCGCACCAGCAAACTATTGCCATTTAATGGAGTTACAATATTCACAAATGAAAACAGGTTTTATTTTGTTTTTTTGCGAAACCATATCAACATGGAAATGTGTCTAATGTGCAATGGAATGTTAATACTCTATGCATTGAATCAGAATAGACAGATACAGTATTTTCTGGCAAGTGAAAATTCATCCAAATGAAATAAATGAACACTTGCTCATGTCGATCATAAGACAACGTAGAAAGTGTGAGCACATTGGGTGAAGTGGGTGAGTGTGTTTCAAATGTGGTCAAGCAAGTGAGACCAATCGTCAAAAAGATCTTTAAAGACGATAAAATAGTCGATGCGTCTGATATAATTGTAAAACAGTAGAAACTCTCGATGATGGCAGTAATGAGGTCCATTGAGAAAAAAACCCTGTCAAATTGATCCTCTCGATGATAAGATTTTGAAGAAGAGCATCGAAAATCTAAATCAGTTGATTGGTAAAAGACATATTTTATTTAGATTGCTGATGATGTTACTGAAAACATCATTTGAAAACTTGAATTTTACAGAAGCAACGGAAATGATATTGCAACCTCTTGACGCTGCCTCAAAAGATTTTGGGCCAAAGTATTTACTCAAGCCACAGCATCGCTCAGTACTGATTTGTTTTTCCAAAGTTGACAAAAAAAAAAAGACTTGGTGGTAGTTACAACATACTAGTGAAATCATATTCTACTACCTTTTGTACTCCATTATCGATCAGATTCAACAATATTAAACTAGTAAAATTCTTTCATCGTCGAAAGCTGCTAATAAGTATATTTGTTTTTTAAAATCTTGTGATCCGACTACTGTTTCAAATGATCGCTCTATTTCTCCCCCTTGCTGTTTCAGGAAATTCGTAAGCCATCTTATCTATAATAGAGTGTATCCTTCTTTGTAACGTTTTCTTCTTCCTGAGCAGCATGGTTTTATCAAAGCCGTCTCCATAACGACTAGCCCCATGGTCTTGCAAATTATCTTGCTTCAGCTTTCGATTCCCAGCTTCAAGCTAATGTTATATGTATTGCGTTTTTAAAAGCTTTCAACCACCTAAGCCACAGCCTGCTTCTCAGAAAACTTGAACTGAAAACTTCCCTCCTGGTTTAGGTCATACTTGAATAGTCACAATAACGGGTCTTTTTCTTATCATCCGGAGTTCCTCAAGGTTCTATCATTGGTCTTGTATTTTTACCCTGTTTGTCAATGACATTCCCCCTGTTATCAAATTCTCTTGTCTTCTTTATGCAGATAACTTATAATTGTACTGTGCAATAAAGTCTGTGGACGGCTGTCACCAGCTTAAAGCTGATTTGGTTACCCTTCATGACTGGTGCCAATCCAATCACCCCCTTTAAACAATTCAAAGTGCCACCAGATGTCATTTATATATAAAAACACTATTTACGTATTTCCTTATTCTTTGTTTGGTTTCTGCGTCTAATGTTTTTGATACCAAACTGTAATTTGACCTTCATGTCATGTATATCATAACCAGAGTCTCCAAAGTTACTGGCTTTGGTTTGCGTTATTGTTACGTATTTACTAACATTTTCTCTTGCATTTATATACTTTTTGCTTTAGTTCCTATTATTCTTGAAAATGCGTGTCAAATCTAGTTCTCTGGCTTTCAGCGGAGATTTATCCGCGCTTTATTTTTAAAAATAAATTTCCCCTATCATCTCTATTATTCTAGTCTGATAAAAAACATGGAGTGTTCTTTGATGAATATTTCTCTTTAAACTTTTACAAGGCTCCTAAATGATCATTTGTAGTTCCTGAACGGAAACCTATTTTCACTCTCCTTTGCTGCATCTTCCTTGAAAGCAAAATGCTTTTAAGGTTACTCCTCTATCGTAGTCGTTTCCTGAGCTTAAAAACGTTCTAAAATATATATTGAATTTTTCTTTATTATTATTATTGAATATTACTATTTTTATTAATTATTACTTATTTAAACGTCTATTAACTTTTCTTACATTTGTTCTTTTGTTTTTTTTTTACTCTGATTTATAATAATGTTAATTTTTTCATATGCCATAATTTGAGCTGTTTCTACCACAAATAAACTGTAGTGGAATAAAAAGCGAAACAAAGATGCTATCTCTACTGTGACTTTCTAAATTTCTCTTTGGGAGGCTGAGGACTTTTCAAACAAAACAAAAACTAGTATTTATTGCAATGATTTGTTAAAACCAGGAGAATGCTAGCGAGAAGAGTGCAGAACCAGTGAAGATACTTTGGTGTTCTGCGTGAATTGCGAGAAATATGAACATCTATGAACATTAATAGAAAAAAGTAGCTGTAACAGATGTATTTGGCGTCTGCATAAAACAGGCACAAAAAAAATGACCATGGACTTGCATGGTTCTATGTAGAAAGTCAAAAAACTCTTAATCATGATAAACAAAGGAGAAAAGTTTTTTTCGTGAGCCCCGTTTTTTGTATCTGCTCGTTATGAACATGAAAATCATATGTTTAAGAACCGAGTTCTTTGTTTCTCAAAAAAGCCTAAACTAAACGACATTTTTAGTACGAAACTGGCTTTACTCTACTCCATAAGCCTTCAATTCTAGAACACATTTTTTTAGATATGCTGATGGCTCAAAAACAGGAGTGCTATATATTGAAGACGTGACATTACTAGAAGTAAAAAGCAATCATGTGCCAGTAAATCTGTGTTGGGGAACAATAAATACTTCTTTTAATGTGCTTTTAATGTTCCGTGTTTTTGATCCAGAGCAGATATTTTTAGAATTTTCTGCAGATGTTTTTAGGTTGGCTTCAATGGTAAAGTTCAATTTATAACGATTCAACAGTCGATGAACATCGAAAATGCTTGACTTCTTAGTTACATGACAACATTCTGACGATAGTAAGTTGACATTTTTTATTGAAATTTTTAATTATACTAGATTATTTTTATTTTGCATTATATTATCACTTATCCAGTGTTACCTTGACTGCAGACTCAGATGACACGGGAAAAAAATTTATACTGAAATATCTCTATGAGAACCTATATACTCTACCAAGAGCCTGATATTCGTTTACCGCAAGTGTTTTAAAAGAGCTAAATCCAGGAAAGAAAAGTTTCAAAATAATTTAAAATAATATGTAACGCTATTGATGGTAAACTGGTAGAAGTTTAATTTTAAGGTAGTACCAGAAATAGTGAAGTTAGACCTAAACAAAATCAAAGACATAAAATATATTTCTTCTTCTCACTAACTTCACTTAACGAGCGGCTATTCAGCACAAACTACCTAAAATCCAAAACCTTCGCTGCGGTATAATCTACAGTTTTGGTTCAAAGTAAAACACACTAAAAAATCATACTTAGCAACGCATGGCCTTCCACGTATGTCTTCTTTTACTACATACCTGATTTCGCATAAAATATTTAAATAATTTTGCAATAAAATTTCCCGGCTTTTCAAGACAGAAGCTTATCAAATTTGACTTAAAAAATGTTCTTTGTTTAACTAAAGATTCTAACGTACCATATTTCTGTTTCTTTACATAGTCAGAAAAAAAGTTGAAAAGAATAATTCCCTTCCTTACGGAATATATCAAAATGTTATATTCATGTATGTATGTTGATGCATTCTAAAATAAATGAAGTTAGCTTTGAACCATCTTTTCAGTTCTTAAAAAAATTGCTTTAATGTGGTAGAAATAGAGGCGCCCAGTGTGGGTCCAATAAAAACGATTTAGTAAACTTGTTGATATGCTATCTTCGCTTCAACAAATTTTTGAAAAAGTATTTGAGCGTCTTTATGGGCGGCTCATTTATTTATTTAATCAATAATAATCGCACTGTTTACAAATTAGGTTCTAGGTCACAGCTCTTGCAACTATAAATTCAGATTTGGAATAGAGTGACAAATTTATAGATTTATAAGCAAATTGAAAAACAATCCACAAGAAAACGGGGGAAAAAACCAATTATGTAACTGTTCAAATCAGTAACACACGATTTGCTTTTCAACATTTATTAAAACTGTTTGAATTTACTTTCAAACTATGTTACAATAGGTTCAACGAATTCAAGTATTACGACTTTACGATATCAATTTGGCTAAATGCGAATTAACTACACGACGGTTTGATCAAGACTGTGAAAACTCTGTGTTTTAATTCGATTCTAATTTGAATCCGGGGCCAGCGGGATACTCGTTTCGACCGCTAGGGGCCATCGTATTTGGTCGATTTCCCCAATGTCACAGTGACCGGGTAGTCGACTCTGCGTCAGCTGTTTCTGTCTATCCTATCTCGGGCTGCATGACTGACCGCGAGTAGTGCAGTGGATTTTGCTGTCGAAACGTAAACCCGCTACAGGATTGCCCGCACAGTCTTTTAAATCCACTTGTTGACAGTTTTAGCCAATATCAATATGCTGTACAAATTTCATGATGATCCAATGTTTTTGTCAGAAGCTGTGACAAATCGAAAATTTAAAAAAAAGCCTTGCCTAGTTTTAGGCACTCAGCACCCAAACAAGGCCTAAAATTTCAAATTCTTTATCATGAACAAGCACAAAACATAATAGGTTTTCATTCCCAATACTTACTTTTAACAAAAGTGTACTCTGCATAGAAATATAGGGGTACCTGAAAATTCACTAAAATGCCCGCTACCGCCAAAGGGTTAAAGATATCTTAATTTGAGCAAATGATAAACCTATTCTTTTTTTACATCTGTGTCCTCCGAAAATTTCAACTCAATCGGATGGGCCACTCCAGAGATTATCTCCCTTAATCGTATTGCTCATATTGTATATATATATATATATATATATATATATATATATATATATATATATATATATATATATATATATATATATATATATATATATTTATATATATATGTATATATATATAAAGAAATATGAATTATATAATAAAGAAGTATGAATTTTCGGCGAAATGAGTCTAATACTAATTTTTTTCGAAAACTAGTAAAAAAAATAGACCGAAAGAACAAACAATATACCCAATGCAAAAGCTACGCGATTTTTAAAAGATTGAAAGACTTGGGCGAAGAACCAAACTGATGCTCATCATGACTTCTTAATATTCTAGGTATAGATGAATCAAAATATTAAAGAGCACCCGGAAAGGGAGTAGTGAAAAGCGAATGAGCTCTAACCGGGCGAAATGAGACACGCAAATGTTAAAGAAAAGTAAACAATGATTAAGCTTGTAAAGAAGGCATTCATCAAGGAATACTCTGCGGGTTCTCAGCATATGGAGATTTAAGAAAAGCCGAAGGTCATCATAAGGACAATAATCAACATTTAACTTCTGCAAAAGGCACCGAGTAAACTTACGCTGAACGGATTCAACAATGAAATAGGTACACGAAACGAGGAGACCATATTTGGGAGGAATATTCAACAATGCTACGAACAAGGGAAACAAAAAGACGAACACATGCGCAGAGATTGGTTGCAAAGCGTGAGCAGCGCAGAACAAAAGCAGCTATTCGCAAAGATCCTTACGTTGATCTACATGCTTGAAAAAACTATCAGACAAAAAGTATTCAAAGGAAATGGGATTAGGCATATTGGGAAAAATTAAGTGCAAGGGAGTTCGCAGAGCACCAATCACTTAAAAGGAATAGATCCGATTGTATGTACAATCATGTAAGGAAGCAACAGCACGGAAAATTTGAAGGTCGCTGGCGTACAAAAGAGAGTCAAACTTAAAGTTACAAGGACTTGACCAAGGATGGAACCTTGGGGAACAGCAGAAGTAGGGTAGAAAACAACACGGCAGATGCGATCATGGATGTTGGAAGAAAACCAGGTTATAAGGGAACTGGAAACACCAAAATTACAAATCTTTTCTAGCAACACTGAGTGGTCTACAATGTCAAATGCTTTCTGCGGAGTCAATGTCCTTTGTCCAAATAACTCGCGACAAAATTAGTGAATACCACTAAATTAGTAGTCGTAGAACGTTCCTTAATAAATCCATGTTGCTCTTTAGAAAATAAGTGACTAAAAGCACTACGAATCCTATCATGAACAGTCCGCTCAAGCAACTTAAGAAGGCAAGATAGGAGGGATATAGGACGGTACTTGGCAACATTACCCGTGGGGCCGATCGATTTGTGTTATGCTGCGCATAAACTGTAAATTCTTGTCAAGTGACAACCAGCAATTGCATGACCGTATATACGACAACCAAAACTTTTCTTAATTCTGTAGTGGCTGAACTGCACTGCCAGGTGAAATATGTACTTGGATTTAGTATTAAGTTCCGAAACTTTTATTGCACCGGAGGAAATGCTTAAATGTACTTTGCTTGATCTGCATAACAGGGAGATTTGAGGCTTTTGATTCTAGAGCAGTTTACTCCTTTCGATTTCAGCTCTTCAGTTTAATCGTTGATCGGAATCGAAAACATACCACTCAACACAATTTTGATAGATTTGCGTTTATCTGGGTCATCGTATAGAATTTTACTTCGTCTTTCACCAGACGATCTTTAAATTTATCAGAGTTCGACAAAGGCAGTGAACTTACTTTTGTTTCGATGTTTCTAAGTTTCAAAACATATTGGCTAATGCCAAGTGATTTCAGTGTCACTGTAAATGGAGATGAAAAACGGTCGTTTGAAGAAATTGCATCGGCCACATCATTGTCATCGATCTTTTGGCAGAACGGAGCTAAACGGTTGGAACTGATTTTGCTCGTGCTCGAAATGGGTGCCCGACATTTTGCCATGGTTTTAATAGATCAATCTAGTGCATCACCTTCCGCAGACGAGCTACGCGTACGTTACACTTTGAAATAAACTGACTATCAGAGTGTTATCAACTATAAGAATTATCAAAGTCAATGATTATAATTTAGAACAATTCGAAACATCTTACAACACTAGCACGTTAGGTATGTTCTCTAAAAGTGACGAAACCAAACTGATTGAATTATATTAATGGTCTTACAATCTTTTAAAATCACTACAAACGAACTAATTTATCGATTTTGAAACTTTAACGAAAAAATATAACAGTTTTCGGCTTAGTTTCATCAAAAAATCATTTTAGAATCAAATGAAAATATATATAATTTCGTCTACTCAAAATATATTCTACATTTTCATGATAGTTCTCAATACCACTATTGTTTCACCCATCACTTCATACATTCCGAAATGAAATTATCTTCCCACGAATTTAATTTACTGTTTACGACCCGAAACTCACAAAACCTCAGTCTTTGAGCAATAAAGATGACTACGATAGCTACATCATCCGACCAACAACAACAAATATCTTAAACAAAACCATCTGGCTACTCTTAATAAGCTCAACTTTTATTTTCATCTCTACTTCCCTCAAAAGTTGGCCAAATCAAACCTTCAAGCCAACCTAAACTTAGACGTAGAGTTTGTTCTACGCAAAAATTTTAGTAGTTCATTTTGCAAATCAACCAAGAAAGAAACTTTTATTATTTTTTACACTCGTGAAGGAGCAAAACTAGCTCCCCAATTTCATCGTTTCTTCGCACTTTCATGTCGCGTCTCAAGTCGACCGTAGAACTAGACAAAGTTTCACATTTTCTAGAGAAGTGATGAAAGTTAAGTAGAAAGTCAAACGCAATGGATGAAAAGAATGCAATGCAACGGGAAGAGGATGAAAACAGAAAGGAAGAGGATGAAAAAGGACGAGAGGAAATAGAAGTAAGTTGAGCGGATTTAGATAAACTGTTGTATTGTACGTGAACGGATGTAAGTTGTAGAACAAATTAACTTTATGCTCTAGCATAAATTTTTTGGACTTCTTGAAGAAGTGTATTGTTTGACGTTGGAGCTGTGTGTTTCGTGGAAACAAATGTTATTTCATCTTATGAATATTCTTGAATAATATTTCTTTTACGAATATTTCACTGTTCAGGAATGAATTCGACAAGGAAAAAACAAATGGCAAACGACATTTGCATGTTGTTTCCTTAAAGCTTATTCCAGAAAAACTATTGCGTGTGCAGTTTTGTGATTTACCGGTCGTAAAACTGTTGAATGCATGAAAGTTTGTAATTGCCAATAAAAGTACAGCTACGCGTCGGGAATCGCCATAAACTGGCAGGCGGAAAACTGTTGATTTTATGACGCATTGTGGAGTGGCATGACGTGAAATTTTGATTACACTCGGTAATTTCTTAAAATAGTCGAGAGAATCCAGGTCAAATTTAAGCCACGCGATTTCGCCCTCAAACTTTGAGTAAATTTTAGTGTTACGTTACAGTTCTTTCAATTTTCGTGCAAATAATTTATTCAAACGGAAGTCTTATCTTTCTCTAAAAGTTCAACAATCTCTATTTGTTAAAATATTTTCATCCAATTCGACTATGAGTTCTTCAAATCATCACAAAAAATAATTTTTATTCAAAACATCATTCGAGTATCTTAATCATCACTTCATAAATCAACTTGACTTCAAAAACTCAACAAATTACATTTCAAATTACTTTCACGCAATATATTCCGCTGAATTTCAAATCCACTCCTTACATCCCGGATTAATTCCAAGGCAATTAAAATCGATTTGTAGTCGTCGTCGGATTTCCATCTAACAAATCTTCACACTCAACAGATGTACCAGTCCAACAGCCAGCTAGCTGTTTGATATCCTATCCCGTCTCTGGGCTCTTTCATCTCGTTCCGATACAGACGAGGATATATTGCCTGCTAGCACAGTGAACAATATTATACAGAAAATAATTGCGTACTGAGCTCGTCGCTATCGGATTGTAACCATGGAAACGATTTCTCTCGCTCACGTCCTGAATTTGGTTTCCGCATTTAATTTATCCATGCTCATGTTAAAGTTGTGGAAAGTATCCCTATAGAAAGATAAATCAATGAAAAGTCTTCGATTGTTTCGCTCAAGGCTTCGTTGTGAACAAGATAAAATAAACTAGAAGAACAACAACACTATTTCGATGTATGACCTCAATCTTTTACTATTCCTTTAAACTACCTAATCTATAAGCCTCATTATTCTTGCAGCTTGTTGGGCTTGAGATTTAGATAATCCGATCGGAAATCGTTTTCGAACTAGATTCAGTTGTGTCATTTCCAAGAATGGCATTTGTAAAGTGAGTTCACTTTCTAAGGGATCAAGGTAGGTCGACATCAATATTTCACATGTGTGCGTAGTGTTGTGGGCTCAAGGATGGTAGAAACCTTTTTGATACATCTCATCTTAAAATCGTGTTTGCTGTGACGAATCCATTTCTGATATTTAAGTACCTGGAACATAAATGTACTGACTAATAGCATGGATATTATTGTTGCGACATCGTATGGGGACCACCTCCGCAACATGTGTGTATGCTTATGGAAGCACCTGACAATCGGCACCGAGCTGTTTGAAAACAACAAGTGAACAGGTTTCCGAATTCCAAGGAATCGATGAACTTGTAATACGTGAAGGCTTTGTGCTGAATTTTTTTCCCATGACAATCTTTTATGAAAAACTTATTGTAAGCCACGGGCGTGTGGAACTTTAATTTTCAAAACTTTGCTTACCTATGAGGAAGCTCACTATGGATTGATTTTTTATTATTGAGTACTTATTTTCATCCAATAAGTTTTGTTCATCATACTTTATCCAAATTATAAAAGTATCACAGAAAAAGCTTGTACTGTTCGCCTTGAGCCGTCGTGATGAGCTTATCGTTTAGGTAATCCAAAAAGAATTTCAACAAACAGCAATTTTAATTGCTACCACGCTGCCGATAATAAGCCGACGAAAACACGATCAACGCCAAGAGAACAGCAAAAAGTAAATTTTATGGAGGAGAAACTGGTTTTTGTTCTATCCACTGAAGGAAACACGATCCGAATTATCAGGACTGTCCAAAAGCTCCAGCGTATTTTCCTTTGGTCATTTTTTGAGTCATATTAGCTTGAAAATAGGTAAGTATATTATCTTTTTACTTTTCTCCATTTGCTACCATATACAGTTCATCATTTTAAATCAATTTTTGAGAAATATAAAGTGATGGTGAAAGAACTGGAAATTACTAACGAGTGCAAAAGGCATATTTAATACTTAAAAAAAAAAGTGATAAAAGTGCTACATCAGCTGTAGCAGAGATAAATATGGTTCATGGTAGAAACGATTAGTAAAAAAGTTACACAAGAGTAGTTTAAGAATGAACGCACTATAGCAGAAGATACACTTCACTCAAAACGACCCACTGTACTAGATGACACGGTGCTAAAAAAACTGGTGGATGCAGAATCAACTTTAACTGTGGATACGATTGCAGAAGTATCAAAGTCTTCGCATTGAACCATACACCGGCGTTTGGTGTAGATACGAACAGGCTCTTAGCTTGGAAAATGGGGCCCATATCAGTTAGAACATTAAATATCCAGCAAAGAGTAATTATTTGTTAACAACTGTTACATCTCAATGAAATGAAACCATTTCTAAATCGTATTGTAAAAGGGGGCAAAACGTGGTTAGCTTGTAGCACCGTCGCGTGGAAAAGGTAATGGATGGAAAGCGAATCAGACACCAGAACCAACAGCACAAAAGATCCTTCTATCTGTTTGATGGGACATGCCAGGAGTTGTCTATTTTGAATTACTGGCTCCTAATGAAACTATCAGAATGGGTGCGTATTGTCATCAACTCAGTACTTTGAATGCAAAATTGATTAAAAACCGCCCTTCTTTAGTGAACAGAGAGAAGGTTCTTTTTTATCACGATAACGCCTGACCGTATACTGGAGATGTCACGGTGGAAAAGTTGAGGTGGTTTGATTATGAAATTATGCCTCATTCAGTATATTTCACAGACATTGCTCCAAGCAACCAACCTTCATTTGTTTAACAGCCCGCAGTCAGTTTTAGGTGAAAATTATTTCCAAATGAATGCTTTTGATTTTAATGGTTCTCTTACACTCAAATAAATGCTTCTATTTTTTGAGGAAAAATGAACACTTTATCAAGGAAAAGTGTTAATGATTCAAAGAATTATTTACTCAATCGAAAGAAAGGAATTTATTTATTTCAAAGAACTGATATTGAACTTGCCCGGAGTAAAATTTGGTCTAGTTTCAAGGAAATGTTTCCATAAATCTGTCATGAATCGATTGTCGTACGATCAGCGAAGTTAAGCAGTGTTGGGCGCAGTTACTACTTAGATGGGGGACCGCTTGAGTACATTGCATGTCGTTGGCACGCAAAAACTCTGCCTACCTTCATATCGAAAGCGCGGCTTACTTTGAAGGGAGTGAAAAAAATGAAAACATTTAAAAAAATATGTTCACGTGCCAAAGCAATATGGTTTGACTTCCGATAAATATTGAACTTGCAATAAGTAATTTTTTTGACAATATCGAAATGCTTAGCTATGGCGGTAGGGAGACACATATAGAAGAAGCCGATATCAATTATTCCATTGTTTCTCTTTTTTAAGGGGTAACACCACAGTAACGGTCGAAAAATAAGGCTTTTTTTGACAATTTTTTTCGGAAACCTGGAACGGTAGTAGGAAATTTCCGTTAAAGGGCTTTATTGAGCACACATTAAAGTATGAGAAATTTTTTTTTATTATCATTTTCATACAAAATGGTGGCGATAGCGCCGATCTTCAAATAAGCCTTTTTTTTTTAAATTGATAAACGGGCGAAAAGATTTAGCGCAAACGATGAGACCTGGATCAAAAAAGAAACAAAGTTCATTATTCACATACAATTAGCTATAGAATCACGTAGGCGTTTTTATTTAAACTGATTTTTGTAGAAATGGCACACTTTTGAATTTTTTATAATTATTTATGATTGTTTGTAATTGTTTAAAATTGTTTTTAAAAAAAATGTTTACATCCAATCAAAAAACGGCTACGTGATGCTCAAGAAATTGCATTTACAAAGCTACAAAAAAAATTTGAGACTGATCGGAGCAATAGTTTTCGTGTTATGATTTCGCCCAAGTCGAAAAAAGTAGTTTTGAGAAAAACGTATTTAAAGTTTAATGTGCATTTAAATCATAAAAATGTTATATGTACCTTTAACAACGATGCCTACACCATATATTTGGCTATCCGTGTTGGTGCTCGCCTATATAAAAAAAGCTATAAAAAGCTATAAAAAAAAATTGGATTTTTTGACCCGGTTACTGTGGTGTTACCCCTTAAGTGCCACATTTTTTCTTATTTTCTGAAGCGTTAGTGCTATTTATACCTAATACAACGATGAGCCTGGCGGAGTTCGAGCCCGCAAGCAGTAGATCGCTACTACGGACTGGCGTGTTAGCGAGCTAAGCTACCGACCCCTCATTCGTGTAAAGGAAATGTTTACAGAAATCATAAAAACTTTCCATGTTTTCGTCGAATATTGAAGCGTGGTTGGTGTTGAAACATGTAAAAACAAGTTCGCGTTGTGGACATAATTTACTTAATTCGTAGACATAATTTACTAAATTTGTGGAAAATTACTTGCTGGAAATAACTTAAAGTAAAAATTGTATTCTGTTGAATGTAAGAAACTTTCACACAATATTTATACAAATTACTGATATAAAATAAAAGTGTATTTAATTTGTGCAAGATTTCACATCTCGTAAACAAATAAATATTTTCTTTGATTCTCGGAAACATATTTTTCTGAGTACACGTACTTAAGATAACTTTAAAAACTTGGGACTTATAGAACAACCTGATGTTTTCATCCATTAAAGGAAACGAGCACTTGGAGCAAGCCTCTGATGATAAGGCTTGTGAATCCGATCCAGGCTCTGACAAAGAGTCATGTGAGAAGGAGAAGTAAGAAAAGAATCAGGAATCAGACAAAAAAATCTGAGCTTAAGGTTCAGGTAAACCGAAACAGATGGCAGAGATCCTGCGCCAACTGAAGGAAATGCAGAAGAAATTATCAGAGCAGACAAAGCAGAACAAAAAGCTGTTCAGACAAAAACAGAAGCTGATGAATATACTGCTCCAAACATCTCCATCAGCAGTACCACATATCTCCATCAGCAGTACCACACATCTCCATCGGCAGTGCCGACAATGCGCAAAGAGAAAGAAAATCGTATCATGTGCTCACAACAGCAACAGTGCACCACACAGCTGGAAGAGATTATGAAAAAGAGTACTCCATTTTTCCGACTCCGGTTAAATTAATCCACCAAAAGCAATCCACAGCAATCAAATACAAATAAAGAAAAAGGACGCATCAGACAAAACGAAAGCAACCCAGAACAAAAATGATACGATTGCAACCAAATCGACGATGCCAATCCTAATAAGGTAACCAGAGAAATATACTCCATTGGGAAAACCAAACAGCTAACACGCCCAAATCAAATGCATTAAATGTGATATGTTCCACCAACTCTCAAAATGCACTAAGCAAAAAGAGAAAAAGCTAAGTGCGTGAACTGCGGTGGGAAACACCCTGCTATTAACACCCTACACTTCCTAAAAATATGAGAGAATCATTTGTATAGTTGGCTAAGTAGTGAACATTTGCTACTATCTTTGAAGTTTAGTAAACAAAAGCTCTTAGTAGCCAGAAATTAGATCCTGAATGCAGAATAATTGGACCATATTTTCTGCAATTTGCAGAAGCGACTTCAATTCGAGGAATATTCTCTGCATTCCCAGCTATTAAAACTCTCTCTAAAAACTTCGACAATGCACTTATTACTAATGTTCGAAGAACATTAGTATTAAAATCGATTCGGCCAAAAATTCATATTTCCATATATATATATATATATATATATATATATATATATATCATCAAAAAATTTCAGTGAGATAATCTCGGGAACGCGCCATCCGATTGAGCTGAAACTTTCAGGATACATTGGTGTATATGCAGAATAGGTCCACGTCTCACTAAATGTCAATTATTGTTAACCCTTTGGCGCCGGCGGCCATTTTAGTGATATTTTTAATATACCTATTATTTCGTACACAAATAATTTTCGCATAAATAAAGTTAACGAAATAAATTTCGAAAGTGTTTTACATGTAAATCGGATAATGTTTTGGAATTTTTTAACACTATGTGTGCGCTGGGTGACTAAAAAGAGAAGCGGAAAATTTGAAAATTTTTAAATTGCGATAACTTTTGACAGAACTATTCAATCATTTCGAAATTTTTGGAACATATTGGTATTATTTAGATGTAGATTTGTGTAGCTTTTAATGAGCGTGCCGGCAACCCTGTAGCTAGGACAGGCACTGAAAGTGAAAACCTCCAAATCATCGTCTCTCTTGAAAAAATGCCGTTTCTTCAAAAAAAAGCCATTCATATGTAAATCTTGTGCTTTGTTTACATAACCAAAAAAAAAAAAGATATGGTATTACGGGCACGCCTGGTAACCCTTGCCCAATTTACCTATATTTTTAGCATCAAAAACTTCTGTTCACGGAAACTCACGATCCTATGAGCAGAATTAATTGAAATTTACAGAATGTATTGGTCTTTAATAGGACCAGGTCTGATAGAAGTGATTTTGAAATGCGGCGATTCTGTGCCAGTGGTGCCATCTTGAAAAATCACTAAAAAAGATAATTGCTTTTAGCCCTATAAATTCTGATTGAATCGTTCGATTTTGACAAAATTCACACAATAGCTGGACTTTACTTCAAACCATGTTTGGTAGAAATTTGGTTGAAAAATTCGGTTGGAGCTGCCAGCTATGATAATTTTGGTGTCTTAAATTTGAAAAAATGAAAATTTGGAAGTGAAAACATTCAAACCATCGAATATCCTCAAAAATGTCCGTCTCTTACAATAAAACCAATCTGTATTCAAATCTGATGCTTAATCTACACTTTCAAAGTAAAACATTGGAAATTTCATGTCGGAAAAGAACGGTAACCCTTTCCCAGTTAACCTATATTTTTAGCATCAAAAACTGCTGTTCACGGGAACTCACGAACCAATAATCAGGTACAACTGAAATTTACAGAATGCATTGGACTTAAGTAGAACCAGGTCTGATAGAAGCGATTTTGAATTGTGGGCAACTCTGTGCCAGTGGTGCCATCTTGAAAAATTACAAAGAAAAAAAAACTGTTTTTTGCCCTATGAAATGTGAATAAGTTACCAGATTTTATGAAATTGACACAGTAGCTGAACCTTACTCTAATCTCTGTTTGGTGGAAATTTAGTTGAAAAACTTGATTGGTGCTGCCAGCTATGGTAATTTTTGTGCCTTTTGTTTTGAAAATTCGCTCAGAAAAATAAAACTTTTTGCCCTATAACTTCCAGTGCAGTCATGAAATCAATACGAATTTCATACTATTAATGGAACCTGTTATAGACATTATTCAGGCCAAATATTGTTGAAAAGCCACAATAGGGTTGCCAGTTATTGTTGGTTTTGTGTTTAATTGCAATATCTTTACTAAGCGGTTTTATCGTAGAATTTTCAAATGGTAATGATATTGTAGTGACAATAAACAGGAAATATTAAGTTTTCGATTATTTGAAAAAACTTGCTGCAGGTAACCCTAAAATTCTTTATACTCCTATAACTTCGAATGTAATATACCAGGGGGAGCAGATGTAATATATTATTGGCTTTGATACTGGCAAAAGGTTGCCAGCACGAGTCGGTTGTGCTACTTATGTATCAATAAATGCTTACAGTTAGTATTCATACGGGGAACATTTACAATGAAAATAAATAACCAATGTTTCAATTCCCAAAGTTCTGCAAATTTTTCGGATCGCAGCCCCAAACACCAACTTCAGTTACAGTGCTGCAGGCACTGAGCATTTTCTTCATTGATGTTTTATGAGATGCTGCTTTGAAAATTTTTGTGAAATAAGCAACTGAGAGCGAATATAATTAACAAGTGTTGCTCTCATAAACTTTGAAATTCATGCCACTGGTAATATCTGAAACCTTTCCACCATATGAGTTATAAGACCAAAGTAAAACCTGGCGTTTGAATTAGTTTGGCTGTAATAAGCAGCTAGCGTGGTAGAATATGCACTCAAAATCTGCACGATTCTTCTACTGTTCTTCAAACATTAGTGTTTCTAGCGGTTCAGGTGCGCTAGAGTTTTTAACTATGATTTTGTTCTTAGAGGAAAGGCGAATCTTATAAGCACCAAAAACGGAAGAACTGATGCAACTTCCCTTTGTTTTCAAGGTGGACACAGCTCTCATTTAGAAAACATTCCCGACACCCAAAGGCCATCTCCATTTTCCCAATTGCCACTTATACAGAAATGACAGACTGTCTTGACAAGAAAGTCAAACTGCAATCCATTAAAATAAATAAGCCACCACCATATTCTTTTTCCACTTAAAGTAAATAGAGGCAACATAAATCAAAGTACACACTCAATTTTTTGAGTTCGTGGTGATTTCTGCTTATAAACTCTTACGCTCACTCGAATTTAGACAATATCTCTCTAGGCTCTTTGACCAAGAAGGAGCAGTTTTGGTAGCAGGAGAATGCCAACAACTGACTCTGGGGTGATAAGAGTAATTACAGAGCAGGGATCATTCTTAAAAAGTGTGTCATGGATAAAGAGGTTAGCCCACATATTTGTAGTAAGCCTAACCACTTTAGGTTGATCAATAACTTTGACATAGACAAAGGGCATATTAAATTTTCAGCACAGTACTTAATGAGCTCTGATCCGATCATAAGCCTCCTTCTCTCTCTCTCTCTTTAAAGAAGACGTCTTCATCGTCGGTCCTCTGGAATTCAAGAGTTATACTAACTGGCACGCTTGCCTCAACGCAATGTCAAACAAATCTTTCCTGAAATCACTTGAAACTACCAGTGATATCAATGAAGCGATTGAAACCCTCTCAACGAAAATCGTCAAGGTGAAAGATAAATTCATAGCTGAAACTCCGATGGAGGGCTATAGCACTTTAAATTTCCCGATGAACATTGATGAGCTATTGCAAAAAAGAAACCGAGTTTCGAGAAAAGCCAAGCGCACAGGTGACTCTAGCTTAGAATAGAAAGCGAACCGTTTGAAAAATCACATCAGTCATCAGGTCTCACTGCTAAGAAACGAGGAGTTCAAAAACTTTCAACAGAGTATGGAGCTAGGTGACAATCATTTTTGGAGATTATCCAAATACTTCAAGCCAAAGAACGAACTTGTTATACCAGCAGTCCTTGGCTTAAATGGCCTCAAATATGACAATGGGAGAAAAGGCGAAGCTCTTGCCAACACACATAAAAGCTGCATTCAAAAGCAAACCCAACAACCACAGATGATTACGATCAAGAGGAAGAGATTGAAATAAACTGCCAATATTTTAGCAACAACGATCCAAAAATATGAGAAAATTTGTCACGTGGAAATAGTAGATCTAAAACAACTGATAGTTTGGCTCAATAAAGGTAAATCACGGAGACTTGACACAATAATGCATAGATAATGAAATCCGAGAAAAAAGAGACAATTCCCTCATTCCCAAAATCGCACAATGATCTCTCTCAAAACTAGATACCAAAAAGTTTCATATCTTCGATCGGAAAACTGGCCGCACGCTTAATATTTTGAAGGCTCGAGGAAGTAGTCGCCAACAAATCCATAATTGTTAAGGAACAATTTGGTCTAAAAGCCCGTCACTTGACAAATTTGCAGCAAGCTAAGTAAGCACAGCACACTATAATCGGATTTAGTTAAAAAGGCAACAGGTTTTGTCACATTTGACCTTGCCAAGACATTCGATAAGGTCTGGCAAGCAATTATTAAAATACAAGCTTTTCATATTTCGAAACCAATAATTCAACTGATTTGATCATTTCTTGAGGGCAGAACTTTTTCCCATCCGAACGAACGATCACCTCTCCAGTACATGGCTAATAGAAGCCGGAGTTCCACTAGGCTCTCAGCTCTCTCCATTGTTGTGTAAATTATATACTGCAGACCGCCAGATGGTAGACACATAAAAATCTCTCTTTTTGCAGACTTCATAGCCATCAATGTTCATCAACACATAGAACGAAAATGACATTTACTTAAGTCTTGCTTACTACATAGGATTCTAAAGTAGCAGATCTACAAGGAATTGATAAATATATTGAACACACTAGAGAAGGAAAGTTAGAGCGCAAGAAAGCTCACTCTGAAAAAAGGAGTCAACGTGCAATCTGCACTAGCTCCAACAACATAGCAGTTCCTGGAAATAGCTTACCATTCTCACACTGGGCGCGATAATTTTTCTGAACACATGTCTTACTTTTTAAACCTTTTTACAGTAATTAAATGAACAGTAATTGAATGAACAAAAAGTAAAACTGCTAAGTCTTAAGTTCATTTTAAAAGCCCTGTAACATAAACACACTCGATAAAAGACTTCAAAACAAAAAGAAACTAAATAACCAAAACCAAAATTAAACCCTTGCCTAGAAAATCTCCATTCATCCATGATAACATTTGATAACATAAACCAGCAAATTTAAATTATTTATTGTCTACAAATGCAAATTAAGTATCCTGTCTAGACTATCCTACAATCGTTGCCAACTTCCGGTTCAGCGTTAGACGTCTGAAACAATATGCAGATATTAAACTTCTATCGTCCTAGTTCCAAATCATCGTCCCATGCTCATTACTTTTGAGCATCACGTTCTGAGCTAGGCTCATTTCGCATTATTGATGTTTTTTTAAGGCAGTAAATTTACAGAAAACTCCTTTTCAAGGGGGTGTGAAAGATGAGCAATAGCAGGTTTTGCATAATGTCTGAAACTTGAGAGCAAGAAAATTTCGCTGAAGTTAATCACAAATTGTTTGTAAATAATGGAAACTTTTTGTAGATAGTAAGGGTATTTTGTGTGGGTAATGTTATATGGTGAATTTAATGTTGCTGGGAAATTTGTTTTAAATGTGATACTAAATTAATTTAGAAATATTTATATGTAAATTTTGATTTAGTTCTTTTCGCATCTGTTTCTTTAAAAAGCTTAGCCTGAAACAACATTTTTGATGGATGTTTATTCAATACTGTAATGGAAAATTTCTTTATCCTTACTTGTTCTAATACTATCTTCACATTAAAAAATTAGTACAGTTGCCATTTTACAAGCAATGCATGCTAACTGAAGTTGGTGTATTAATTCAGTTCAACATTCGTGGACGTTTCAATAATAAATACTAAATCAATAAATACTAAAAAAAAACATACTTGATATTTGGTTTGCTTAACCTGACTTCATTGAACTACTAATTAACAGCTATAAAGCTATCGACAAAATGTATTAAAAATTTACCACAATTTATTATTCCTCATAGTTACCCTTACTATTTCTACCGAGTCATAAAAATGAAGTTCAACTCCTATTCATTCTAATTATGCTTGTACGTTACGAATTTTTTCGTCCAACTCAACTTTCCTGCAAACTACTCAATTACGCTAAATTATTGTCGGTGATGAAATTAAGTTGTACTGGATTCATTTTGAAAAAAAAAAACGCTACTGCCACAATGGTCGCCATAGACGATAAGAATGACTGCGATGACGACGCCATAATTGTATGGAAATTGCAATATGTGCCGCGAGCTTTCTTTGGTTTTCTATTTGGTTCGCCGGTTGGTAAGCTGCTTGAAATATTATGGGGTAATTTATAGTAATGAGTGTTTAGTATTTAATGGCTGCGAGTAAATTAAGAAAAGGATATTACAGTTTTTACCTTCTCAGCGTCTGGTGATGATTATGATGATGAGGAATAATTGGTTGCAATAAATGCTTGGGAAATTGTTTAGGAATTTATGTTGCGGCTCATTTAAGTTTTACTGAAAAAACGTGTTTTTTTTAGTTCAGATGGGGTTTTGATTTTGATTCACACGCGATTATTGGTAAATTTGTTTATAAAGTCATGATACATTTTAAAGTAATCTTAGTGGTTCAAAATAACTAACCTGATCATAGTTCTACATCTTGCACCCCATTGACTTAATCATCACCACATTTGAAGCGTTTTTATGGCAGATATGAGAACTAACCAATCGTAACACCACAAAAAAAACAGAAGCTGGTGGTTGAAATATTTACCACTTTTTATCTGTTTAACATGAATCACACTCCAGGAAAATTTAGGGCCCCTTTAAATACACTTTTCGTTATACTTAGAAGGTTACATTGTCAAGTTCACACACAAATATGTTATAATAAAATGAAAAGTCGAACTCGTTTCCTTTATTTCTACCAATTTATTTTTCAAAAATCCGTATACTAGTATTTCGGCTATCACTTATAGCCTTCTTCAGCGATGTTTCTTCGACTGAGGAAAATAGTCCCTAATCGTCCTATTTGTAGATAAACTTTTAAGTCTCCTTAAGCGTTTTCTTTCCGTCTGGGTATTTCCCCCATCGTCGGTAGGTGGGGCGCTAATTAAATCCTCATTAGCAGCCTCATTAACTGTTTCGTTAATCCTTCTTTCCTGGCTCGTGGGTGAGATGTTAATTATCGTGTTATTATGATCTCCGGTTGCCCTTGCGGTACTTCTTCTAATCAATTTGAACAGTGGGGAATATCCGTTTCCCAAATCCCTGTTAAGGAGACACTCCCGTGGAGCCTTGAATATCTCCAAACTTTCCGCTACATCTAGCTTTCTACTATCTCCCACGTTGCTTATCAGTGAGAGGTTTTCCACCGAGATGTTGTGGTCTGCTCCAACCATATGCTCCGCTACTTTAGATTTGAACTCCTTAATGTTTTTCCTCCTTGCTGTTTCTGCTTCCCTCCGATGCTCCTTGAAGCGAGTAAGTGCACTTCGTTTCGTTTGACCTATATATTTTAGGTCACAATCCCCGCATTGGATCGAGTATATCCCTGCTTTTTCCAATCTTTCTATTGGGTCCTTTGTTGACCCAAGTAGAGTCTTCAGCTGGTTGCTTCTGTTTTGGAATACAACCTCTACGCCCCATTTCTTTAATTCATCCAAACATCCAAAACAGAAGCAACCAGCTGAAGACTCTACTTGGGTCAACAAAGGACGAGTTCGACTTTTCATTTTATTGTATAATTTCTACCTAAACGCTCGCCAAACAATTTTTTGTTTGATTATATTTGTACAAATATGTTATTTATTTAACACTTTATCCACACCAGTACAGAAACTGGTGCAAAAGGTGACTATCGAGATAAGCGAAAAATATGGCCGCACAGGAACAATTTTAATTTTTTTCCCCTAGTGAGAAATGGCTACAAAAATCTGCTGCTCACAACAGGGTATGTGAGGTTTGACTCACTAAAAACAAGATCATCTAGAAGCCCATGAAATTCTGAGTCGGAACCCGCCTAAACACTGCTTCGATCCGGTCGTGCTGACACGCCTATTGGTAACCACGGACTTCCAAAACTACTACAGCTTATGGATCTGTAAGGCTACCCTCCTCTTGCTTTATGGACAGTAATTTCTCACGTATGCTGAGACTGCACACCATATCTCCTCGTTTCGCAGTATTGAATCCACGATCGTCTCAGGCGTTACCAAGCCGATCGTGGACTCAATGGTGCGCCTCAAACTCAAGAAGCGGCTGCACATGAAGAATGTTTGCTGATTATTATCGAGTTCAGTTAGACAGTACTGGCAGTACCGTGTGACCACCTAAACCATTCTGTTCAGGTATTTCCTGAAGTAACCGTGCCCTGTCAAGAATTGACATATATGTAGAAGTTTACCTCTCCGTGGCTTCGGTTAAACTAAGGCTCAATAAGACCCACTAGTTTAGCCATCCAGCGTCCTTTATCATTTTCACTCCAGCGTTGTTGCTGAAGTTGGAGGGTTAGCGTTCGCGTGTACGTCAAAGCCTCAGTTCTGTCCAACTCTGAGCAGAAGAGGTACCCGTCCTTGCGTTCTCGCGCTAGCAAATCGATCGGGAATACTACCGAAACAACCATCACAGCTTTTTTGAGACCGTGTGGTAGCAACAGGCGATTTGCAGGGCTGACACTGGCAATGCACTTCCGAAACTTCTTAGTTCGAAGCGCATCTCCCCAAATTTTGTCTCTATATAGCTAAATTGAGTTTGCCGCTACTATCAGCAACATTCGTCTCGTCTCACTGGGTCCGTCAACGTTGGCTATTAACCTACTCTGTGAAGTGAGGATTATTAGAGGCCTGGCACATGACCTGCGGATATGACCCCAATACGTCAGCTTCGTGTCCAGGATCACCACATACCTTAACGACTTGCTGGTCTGGACCTCGACGGAGCCCACTGCAATGGGTATGACGGTTGATATCGTCCGTTTCGTCAGCATTCTAATCTCTGTCTTTGAGACTGCCAGCGGGAGGCCGTGCTTAGTTATCAACTGAACCACCCTCCTCATGACTTGGTAAAGTCTAAGTTGAGCGAAATCGGCAGATCTAAAAGTGATTACAGCAACCTCCTAAGAGCATTTCCAGGCACATCAGATCATCGTATTTGATGTTCTATGGGTCCGGTCCTAAGATTTCGGTCCTCCGTGTCGTAGAGTAAGCATCGTACCCTGAGGCAGTCCCAAATGATTTCTGGCGAGTAGTCAGCGATACAGAATGTCTGCGTTACCAGCAGCGCGACCGGTCTGGCTTGATGACATACCTCTTCCGCTTTTGGTACAGCTCCAATAATCTCTAAAGTGGTATCGATTATCGAATGGCCTTTCCGGAAGCCGTGCTACCTGCAATTTTCGGTATTGCCGGGTCTTTACTCAGCTGGCTGACTTCCTACCTTCGAGATCGAAAATAATGTGTAAAATTTCAAGGATTTTTATCGAAAAACGTTACTGCTACCTCTGGTGTACCCCAAGGTAGCCATCTTAGCCCACTTATTTCTAATATATTTATTTCCGACCTATCTGACGTCCTAGCAGGCATACCTCATTTACTCTATATAGACGATCTCAAACTTTATCAGAACATTGAATCGAAATCAGATGCTCTCTTTCTCCAATCTAAGCTTGATTTACTTTATCGTTGGTGCAATATAAACAAGCTGTCGCTCAACATTGATAAATGGCAGGTTATTAGTTTTTCGAGCAAATGCACGGTGACACTCAATACGTACTTCCTCGGCAATAATATGCTAACTCGAGTTGATGGCTTTACTGACGTCGGTGTTATCTTAGATGAAAAACTCCGCTTCACCTTACACTATGATAAAATATTTTCTCGTGCAAACAAACAGCAAGGCTTCATCAAAAGTCGTGCAAAGAATTTCGTAGCCTGTGGGTCATAAGATCCTTATCAACTTCACTTGTACGTCCTATTCTTGAATACGCTTGCATTAGCTGGAATCCTGCTTTTGAAATCCACAGAGACAGACTCGAGTCAATACAAAAGCAATTTTTACTTTCCGCTTTGAGAGAACGGTACAACCCTTATGATTTTAATAGCCTACCCCCTTATGAGTTTCGACTGGGTCATTTTAACTTATCGACACTTACCTCCAGAAGAATAGAGATATCGGCCTGCTTCACATTTGAAGTCATTAGGGGCGCTATTAATGTAGAATTACTGAAGAGTAAAATTTTGATAAATATCCCTATGAGGAACAACAGATCCAATCGTTTCCTAAAAAAAATCTTCTCATTCGACCACATATGCAGCTAATGAGCCAATAAATATATGCTGCAGAATATTTTATTTATTTATTTATTTATTTGGTACGTATTCAATACAACAGGAAAGACTGCCCAATTACAGATTGGATATCACGAACAAAATAAAATAACAAGAACTAAATGATAATATATAAATATAAGTATATAAAATAATTAAAGTTACTAGGGGGCTTCGCCCCCTGCTCGCTTCGCTCACCAACCCCCAGACCATTTACGATTTTAAATTGTACATTTTACTGGACGTATGTACTAAAGCCGTGCGAAAATCAATAAAAGTTCATAGTCGCAGTACATATATATACATATATATATATATATATATATATATATATATATATATATATATATATATATATATATATATATATATGTATATATATATATATATATATATATATATATATATATATATATATATATATATATATATATATATACAATAAGACTTTAACGCGGGGGATACGTTCCATCAAAATAGAGCGTAATGCGAATCAGCGCTAAACGAGGCTATCTTAACATGTAAATAATGAGGTTAGGGGAAGATGGATAGAAAATTGGTTAGGTATTAATTTTAATAAATGTGTTTTTTTTAATAAAAATAAAACCAAACATTTATTTCTTAAAAAAATAAAAACAATAAAAACGAATATATACTTATAAAAACAAATGACATTTTAATTTAGTCACATCATTCAATCTATTCTGTGTTTCTAATTTTCTGCCTTTTTGTCAAGAAGGCGTCTAATGTAATTTGCGTTTTCTTTTTGAGTTCTGTTAGAAATTGTTGATAAGTGGATAAAGCATCTATAACACCCCGTCCTGCTTTTGAACTCCTGTCAAAGTTAGGATCATTTTCAACAAATTTGTCCATAATTTCAGTTATAGTGGTCAAACTCCTTTTTACAAACGCCATCGAAAGCTCTTTTTGCTCTTCTTCGAAATCATTACTATCAATATTTTTGTTTTGAAAATTTTTGACAATTCTTCTAGCCTTTTCCATTATGATAGATTGGCTTAGTGGCATATTGCGTTCAATTTCGTCGTCAATCCATATAGACAGTCGTTTTTCCATTTCTTCTATAAGGTCCAACCAAGGATGACACTGCGTCCGTACGTGCGCATATGCGCCGAGGTAAAACACGCAAAGCATATGTTGCACCCAAACATAACTATCCGAACAGCCAGAAAAGTGGCATGCTCATTAAGCAACCTTTTGCTCAATTTATGCTATGAGCTGTCCGTACGTAAAGAGGTGATGAGATACGACTTGACATACATTCGCTTATGCGCTGTATGGGCATTTATGTTCACTCCTGTTTGCGTATGTCAAAAAGTGCCTTTTTTGGTCTAAAACCGGTCGGTTTTGACAGACGTTTACGTTCGCAGACTCATCTTTGGTTAGGACTATAATGTTATTTCTAGAACGGTTAATTCTAGTTGCAGAGCTTGACGTAGTTCCAGTTGCCGATGACAGTATTTTTTCTTTATTCTTAAGAATTGTCCTTATTGTTGAAGTTGCCAAATTCAATGCAGCACTAATTTGAGATTGACGTTCACCGGAATCTAATCTTCATATCACTTGCATTTTAGTTTCCAGTGAAATGCTTTTTCTGGTTGCTTTCTTTTCTTGTTTTTTATTATCACCCATGATAAAAACTAAAGATCATAATATTTGTCACTGTATTAATCGTTATAGTATTATATAAATTTATACTTACAATAATGCCAGCAAATGGTTCAAATGATAAAAATCCGTCCTTACAGCACTGCATCAAACAAAACACACAACTACACTGTTTCGGATATGTTATGTACATATTTGGAAACCTAGCGTTATGCACAATTTCGGGTAAAGCCCGGGTTGAAAAGAGCGCTAAACCGAAACAGCGCTAAACGAAATAGCGTAAAGCGGGGTCTTACTGTATATATATATATATATATATATATATATATATATATATATATATATATATATATATTCATACATATATATATATATATATACATATATATATATATATATATATATATATATATATATATATATATATATATATATATACATATATATATATATATACATACATATATATATATATATATATATATATATATATATATATATATATATATATATAATGTATATATATATATAAATATATATATATATATATATATATATATATATATATATATATATATATATATATATATATATATATATATACGTCAGATTTCGTACGTTTATGTGTCTACTATAAGAGAAAAATAAAAATATAATCCGACCAAATTTCCAAAACTTTTTTTATTAATAGAGAGAAAATAAAATAAAGTAATAAAAAATAAAAGTAAAAAATTAAGTAAAGTAAAAAAGAAAGAGAAAAAAAATCCATTACAAACACGATTGTCCAATTCTACAATAATCGACCTAATAAAAAATAGTAAGTAAACGAATAAATATAAATATAAGTATGCAAAAATATATAAAATATAATAAATATACAAATAATTAAAGTGGTAAATTAAATAAAGTAAAATTAAGTAGAAAAAAAAGAAGAAAATTAAGAAAATAGAAAATAAAACTGATTAGAAAAATATATAACTATATATAACAATAAAAATATACAAAAAATTCAAGTAATAAATAAGAAAGTAAAGTTAAGTAGAGCAAAAAAGAAAAGAAAGATCCATTATAAACAAGAAAATTAAACTAATCAATTAAATAGGATCAAAAATTTTACTACGAACCATATTTTTGAAAATGGCAATAGATTGTGGAAGAGGACCAAGTTGAAGACTATTGTGAGTACGTAAGAGTCGCAAAACGGGAGAGTAGAAGAAAGTGTCGGTACGAGCATACGGCACTTCAAATAAAATAGAGGACCTGATTGGCCTTACGGAGTCCCGATCAATGAACAAAAATGCTAATGAGGATGAAAGGTAGCCGCGACAGATTTTGAACAGGAAACACTCATCCAAGTAAACTCTGCGCTGCTCAAGGAGAGGAATGTTGAGAAGAGATAGACGCTCACTATAAGGTAAATACAGCAGACTATATTTCAACAGCATAAGCAATTTGTATTGCCCTTCAATTTCTAAATCATCCTTCAAATCCTCTCTTTTGAATATCATTCGTACCTCCCTAACTTTAAAGTATCAACTACATATCAATGTTTTATTTATTGATTGTTATTAATTAATTTATTTGTTACTTATTTAATATGTTTGTTACTTATTTAACTTGTTTGTTTTTACCTTTGGAAATAATCAATACATGGTGACCACAGATCGTTGTGTAAGGGCTGCTGCTTATTTTTGAAACTGATTGCGATTAAGTTCCTTTCTTTTCACCATCGTTTGCTATTTTCTCTGGTATTGGAAGATGCTTATGAAAGAATATTCAATGAAAGGTTATGAGTGAATTGTAAGTTGGATTTACCATATTTTACGTGAGCTGAATTCACTTTTTTATACACAGGGTCACCCCGAATGCCATACAAAACTATCAAAGTTTGCTGTATGCATCTCTTTCTCAGCTTTAGCTCAATATTCTTTTCTCGTTTTTTTTACTGGTTTTGTAATAAAGTCAACGGCGAAATTATCGTTCAACATTAAAAAAATATTTTTGAGTCACTAATGAAATTTTTAATTTTTGTTTACTTTGAACCAACCTTATTATGCCACTGCTAAATTTTTCTTCAAATTGAATGGTCGAATGATAGTCCATTTACTTGAGAAAAAAACTTATCAAAATTTTTCAAACCATATTTGAGAAAACGTGCATACATAACTCCGAAAAACGTGATTTTGCAGGAATCGTCATCAAAGTTGAAAGAGTTATGGGTAACAAACAAACATCTTTATGACCAACCGCTTCTAGAAGACTATTGTTGTAATTTTATTTTTTTGATAATCAAAATTATTGTAATTTTTGATGAATTTTCTATTATAAAAACTATCACTACATGAATATTTCACACTCATTATTTTATCCTCAAAATCACCTTCACATAAGTGCTTTGCCCCATTTCCTACTATAAATTATTCAAAAAGCACTTCAAGCTAATCTTTTTCTTATCATCACATCAATTCAATCTACTTTACTTGACATTCGTAGCCGTTAACTACTCCATCTATAATAAAACTTTTCGTCAGACCTTCGATCATAATGATACATTTGATGGCAACTCGTGGGCGCAACAAAACTCAAATAAAAATCCTTTTTATGGCAAGCTATCCAATATTTCGTACGTTGCATGTGAGATGGCCACGAGCGTCAGTTTTCTATGTATCAGACTCAACCCACGTTGGGTGCTCGAATATTGATCTTTTAGCAAATGCTCATGCACACATATAGCTACTTTCATTTGGAGTCAAGACACCAAATCGAACAAACCGAGAAACCTTGATATCTTCTAGCTTCCATTTTAGATAATTTATATGAGTTTCGACTGCAAATTTTCCCTATGACATGCAATGGACCGTAAACGGAAATGTTTTGTTATTTGTTTCCATGGTCTTATTTTGTACATTTCAGTACGAAAAGGTTTGTTGACTGCATGATGACCAAATTGTTGTATCCTCTTTTTGTGGTAATCCTTGTCATGGGAGTACCTATTCGGTCGAATATAAGTCCAAGATGTTGGCTTGATGCGGGATTCAAGCAACGGTGTTTATTTTTTTATATATAAGTTTTTAACTTAATTGTTAGCTGGCTTATTTTACGAGCAGTTTACACCATTGAGAGAGCGATATTTGTTGTTCGGATGATCTGATGCAGGCCATTAAGTTGTTTTGGAGTAGTTTGATTGTTGAATAAATCAGTGATTTGTATCTAAAAGGAAAACTGGGGCTTAATGTTCAGTGATTGGAAAAAAAATATGAAAATATGTATTTTTTGGGTCTCAAAAATCGATTTAGATCAATTTTAAATATTTTCATGTTTTGTGGTGTGATCGAACTTGAAAATCACGTGTCAGTAGCCCAGGATTATAGGATTGATGCATGCATTAACGGTGTATTTACCAATTTTGTGTGAATCTGAGTTCTTGGTCCCCAAAATAATGTCTGTCTAAAAATCCAAATTTTGAATGCACGTGGAAAATGCATAGAAACTTTTCTAAAACAGAATATTTCACAATGTTTTTAAAAAAAAAATTATAGCTGTTTCTTATAATACTCATATACAGCCAGTGATGTCACCGCCGAAAGATATTTCTGAAATAGATATGGGAAAAAATATGTAGTAAATTAAGGCCTTTTGTAGTAAAATTTCAAAATCAGTTTTGTTTAAATTAAAAGCGTAATTTACTTGTAAAATCTGTTTTCTAACCCAGAGATAACAAAACTATCAACAGATAAAAAAATTCTACGATTTCAATAACAAATGAATTTTTCAGTTCTATAACAAATAACAGTAAATAAATCATTGCTTTTCAAATACATGTGTACATACATACATTTCTTACTTCTCTACATAAGAACCTTCAAACAATTTAAACTTGCTGAAAAAATGTATCAAGTCATTTGAAGTTTCATATATTTTTTCGTCGCTTAATAGTTCTCTGGCAAACAAAACCGAGCGATTATTAGCCGTCGTAGTCAAATATGTGAGAAAACTGGGCGCCTGATAGAAAAAGTATTTTTGAACGACACTTCACGCAGGTTATGCAAACAGACTTACGTTGCAAAGTTAGCGTTGTCGCCTTGTGTTTGACATAGCCAAATCACTGAACGACTGTGTATGACTGTCCGTTCCGCCCAGGACGCCCGATAGCGTTCTGTGTGCCCAGCGCTTAAATCTTCTTCAATATTACCAGTGTTGTCACCTTACTACATTTGTAGCGAATTTACTACATTTTTTCGGCCTTTGCCGTTTTTGCTACTTCACTACTCACATTGTTAAATCTACTACATATTGTATCGGGAATGTAATATTGAAGATGATATGTACTATACTTCCTATTTTCCAAGCTTTTCCGTTTAAAACAAAATGTGATTTAGAAACTCTAAACACGAATGGCGATTGCTAATTAGCAGTAATATTAAATACGGTCAATGTGATGACGTGGTAAATTTTTAGAGTTCATTGAGTAGAAAAGACAATGTTTTAGAGCAAATTTGCTTTAAAAATTTAGCTCACTACATGCTTACACTTTTATCCTTGCCACATAGCAGTGCAGCAGCGAAGAGAACATTTTCTGAAATGCAGAATTTTAAAACTGATAAAAGAAACAAACTCAGTATTCAAACAGTCTCATCGGTTTTGTTCGCCAGAGAACTATTAAGCGATGAAAAAATATATGAACCTTCAAATTAATTGACACATTTTTTCAGCAAGATTAAATTTTTTTAAGGCTCTTATGTAGAGAAGTAAGAAATTTAGAAAAACAATGATTTATTTACTGTTATTTGTTATAGAACTGCAAAATTCATTTGTAATTGAAATCGCAGAGATTTTTATTTTTTGATAAATTTGTTATCTTTGAGCTAGAAAAGAGATTTTACCAGTATATTACGTTTTCAATTTAAAGGAAACTGATTTTGAAATTTTACTACAAAAGGCCCTAATTTACTACATTTTGTTCCCCATATCTACTTCAGAAATATCTTTCGGCGGTGACATCACTGAATATTACATTCTCGATACAAAATGTAGTAGATTTAACAATTTGAGTAGTGAAGTAGCAAAAACGGCAAAGGCCGAAAAAATGTAGTAAATTTGCTACAAATGTAGTAAGGTGACAACATTGTATACAGCTGAGTCATACTCAATTCGTGCAATCAGCTTCTAAGAAATGTTAACAGATAAGAGCAAACTGTAACTATAAGGGCCACGTTCTTTAGACAATCCTTTGTATAGAGTTATAGAATACTAAACAGAAAAACAACATTTAAGCCCACATGTCCAAGCTTTCGAATAAAAAATGCAATGAACACACAATATGCATAATATATACTAACCCACACTGGTCGCCAGAAAAATTAACGAACCAAGCATCAACTACAACGATGAATTCTACATTTTGTACTCATCAAAGTTTATAGCGACATTTCTTAACATTTCCAATAGACTTTCTCCTTTTTTTCAATTCTGCTCGACAAATTTCCTCGAAAAAAAGACTCTCATCGCAAACTTAATTAACCGAAACTATCCTAAATAACAAACTCATAAACCGCCATGACAAACACTTTCCCTATTCATACATATCTGGCTTCGTTTCATCTGAACTTTCTCTATATTTGCTCTCGATTCATTTTATGAATGGTTCGTGACTTTTCAGTTAAATCGACTGGAAATGGGTACTAGCTGTAATAATTCGTTGTCAGTAAGAGATAGGGTGAATAGGACGACGAGAGTCATGTTACTACTCGTATTTGCAGTCAAGTATTTTATATTTCGTTTTAATGTTCGAATGAATATGTAAGTGATGCATAAAGTTGATTTGAGTGAAATGGTAATTTGTTAAATATGCATGTGTAAATTGATTGCTATTTTTAGGAAGAGTACGGGGTTGGGAGTGGTCAAAAATTGAAATTGAAATTTGTCGTACATGTTGATAGAAGCGTTTATGACACAGCTATGTCGAGAGATGAATACCAAGAAGGATGTGACTCCGAATGACATAATGATGATGATATTATTTTTCTTAGAATGATATAAAAAATTAATGATGGAATTCCTACCAATTTTATATTTGAATTTTTGGCATTTCATTTATTTTCCATGTAAACACTCTGCAATATTTTATTGGGTGAACTCAATTAGCATTTTTCTCAGCGGTTAAAAGGTAGACTTGGGTTTGACAAACTTCTCCAAGATTTGAAAACTGTCCATCAGGCCCTAAAACTATCATTAAGTTTTATGAATTACTTCAAAAAAAACCTCAAGTAGCATAGCAATAAAAATTTAAGTAAACGGAACAATTCTAATTCAAAACATTTCCATATTTTTAAACTCTCACAAGAGAAGTATCTCTATAAAAAAGAAATATTTACACCAAACTAGTTTTACTTGTCTTTTCTTGAAACGAAATCATACGTAACTCGTACAAATTCATACGTACATCTATGCCGACCTTACACATTTAACAGAACTGATTTTGCTTTAAAATTCCCGTTCAAATAGCTTTATTTTCTGGTCTCTTTAAACCCAAGAAGCCAGTTGACATTTTGTAATGCAAACCATTGTGGTTCGGGTTTGTGGTAATCGAATTAAATTGAAACGAGAGAATTCCAGCATTGTAAAAGAAATAAATTTTGGAATTATCCAGTCATGCTATAGGAAAGTCGTAGTAGTTTATTGGCATTCGATGGCCAAAACCAGTGATGGTAATATTTATTGGAGCTGAAATTAATTACCAATAATTATGTTATTTTAAACAAGGAATTTTAAAAAGTTTTGCTGGACGTGCTATGTATGTACGCACGTTCAAATTTATTTTGTTAATATAAATTTGATTTAATGGTTTTTGTAATGCATGCAGCATTGATGAGGCTCTATAGTGGAATAGAGCCTGTGAAAGCTAATTGTGGATGTTTTGATTACGATTGGTTTATTTAAAAAGCATTGAGAAATTGTTGTTATCTCGACAGTGTGTAATTGAATTGATACATTAAATAAAAATTCTGGAAAAAAAGAATCACTAGAAACATTTCAGTTTTATTTTCTTTAAGTCACCTCACTTTTCCAATACTAGCTGAATTTAATCGAATTGACTGAAAGCTCGGCAATCCAGTTCTTACTGTTTTGATCATCATAAGTGTAGCTACAGTAATATGTGTAGTATATGACAAAGCTAAGGAGTTTCACAAGAATACTGTAGCCCCAGGTCCAGTTGGCAAAGCAGTAATATTATAATAAAAAAACCGGTTTTTTCCTCTCGAAGCTAGATATATTGTATTTTGTGTTAAATATCGATATTTCGATGGTAATCTGCCCTCTTCTTCAGTGTCACTTCAGACACTGAAGAAGAGGGCAGAGTACCCTCGAAATATCGATATTTGACACAAAATACAATATATCTAGCTTCGAAAGAAAAAATCAGTTTTTTTTATTAAAATATTTTTTAACAAGCTATGAAAAAATTGGTACACATTAAAACAATCAGTAATATTAATTATCAACAATATTTTTTAATACATTAACAACAATTATCCGTGAAAGTAAAAGAAAACCCCGTCATTTCAAAACGCTAAAACGGGCTTAAAAATTTGTTGCAAAACTATTGATGATATGAAATCGCAGCAGATAGCTTCCCTGGTGAAAGATGGAGGTGGGCCTCAAAGAATATATACTGTTGTCATACTTGCCATTTGAAACATCTTCAATTCAACGAGTTATTTTAAGAAGAGGAAGTTAATATATGACAGTAAGAATGGGACACAAATTTAAAATATTATCGCTGGCGTTCTACGGAGATCGACTTTTTCATTCACAAAAAAATTAAGCATTTACTTGCAAGATAAGTATCCCACATACATGCTATCTGACTGGAAAGTGACAAGTGACATTCTGCAAAGTGACAATGTCTGCGCAGAAATAAGCTGTTTATAGATGAGTTTCTAATTGCTTTTTGGTACTCACAACGGTTGCAAAAGGGATCAAAAAATTTGATATTTAGTGTATGTTTTCAGTGGTCGACTACTCAATTTCACTGTCTATGGCAAAGCTTGAGGCTTTATTGCAGATCTGATTTGAATGAAGTTACCATAATGTATTGGAACAATTGTTCTTTGATACCATAAAAAAATCGTGTTCAATTCCAGACAGTAACACATGGCGTGAATCTCACACGATTGCACTATTGAAAGAGTTGTCAAATTTTCGGCAAGTCAAATGGAAATTTTTAAAAATTGAGAAAAAAAAACTCTAGTGCACCTGAACCGCTAGAAACACTAATGTACCATGAACAATAGAAAAATCGTGCAGATTTTGAGTGCATAGTCTACCACACATGCTCCAACCTGTTTTGTGTGCAAAACCACTTTCATCTTAACAATGCATTTAAACTCAAAGCGTGGAAAGTATTTCAGGAGTACCACTCGCACGAATTTCAAGATTTAGGAAAGCTAAACACTACAAAACTTTGAAAGCAGCGTAATATAGCATAACCAAAGAAAATGCTTAGTGCTTAGTGCAGCACTGCAACTAAAAGTCTCCCACAATTGTTAAAATAAGTCTCAAAATCAAATAAGTCTACCGATCTCGATTTTATCCGATGATTTCGTCGAAAGTTGCAGGGAGAGAAAGATGTTTGGGACCAAAAAATGAAAGATATTTGGGACCGAAAAATTTCTAAAACTTGGAAAATTTAAACATTGGTAACTTATTTTCATTGTAAATGTTCGCGTTGTTAATACTTAATGTAAGCATTTATTGAAACGAAAATAGCAAAAAATTGCGTCGCACTGGCAACTCTTTGTTAACATCAAAACCAAAAATATATCACACCTGCCCCTCATTGAAGTCCACCTACCCTGCGAATTTCGTTTCGATCCGATGACTGTATTGGAAATTATAGGGATACAAAGAAATTTAGGGCTACCAGTAGTAAAATATTTCAAATTTTCGAAAACTTAACATTTGTTGTTTATTGTGACTATAAGATCATTACCGTTTAAAAATTTTAGGATAAAATCGCTTGATAAAAATATTGCAAATAAATACAAAGCCAACAATAGCTGGCAACCCCATCATGACTATTTAATAATGTCTATAATAAATTCCATGTATCATATGAAATTCGTTTTTATTTCATGACTACACTGGAAGCTTTATTTTCCTGAGCCAATTTTCAAAACCTAAGTCACCAAAATTACCATAGCTGGCAGCTTCAACCGAATTTTTCAACCATTTTGTGAATTTCAACTGTATCTGATAATAGAGTCATGAGTTCTCGTGAACAGAAGTTTTTGATGCTCAAAATATAGGTAAATTGGAGGAGGGCTAACATTCTTGTCCACTGTAAAATTTCAACAGTTTTGCTTTGGTTGTATAAACAAAGCATAAGATTTCTATATGAGTTGATTTGTAAAAACGAAAGTTTTTCAGGAGAGTCGGTGGTTTGAAGGTTTTCACTTTCAATGCCTGCCGTAGCTGCAGGGTTGCCAGCACTTACATAAAAAGGCTTCACGAGTCTATGACTTAGTAATATCAGTGTGTGTTTCAAGTTTCATAATGATTCCATATTATGGTCAAAAGTTATCACAATTCAAATTTTTCCAATCTCATTTAAGGCACCTAGCGCACACTTTGGGTTAAAAATTTCAAAAATATAATCATATTCCCGTTCAAAACACCTTCAAAATTTATTTATAATATGAATTTTTGGCCAAAGTGATTTTAAAAACATGATGCGAAAATTCACGAGAGAAAATTATTAACAGGCTGACTCACATGCAAATATGGAACATTTAAAGCAAAAAAAAATCAAAGCATTCAGAGCGCCTATCGGCGTTTGTTGAAGAAAAATAAAAATAAATATTTATTTAATACCATCTTAAGCGTATAATGCTTTGGTAGATCTGATGGAATAAGCCACGAAAACACCTAAGTACGTTTCCAAGAAAACAGTAAACCTGTGGGCAAAAGAAATAGCCTGAAATAACACAGCCTTTTTTAAAAATACCCTTCAGTAGTTTAAATGTGCGTGAAATACCAAAGCAGATATCTCATGTAAATGGGCCACATGTTACCGGGAATTGCTAAGAAACCAGCAGAAACTGATTACATTTTACTATTTGTTAGATCGACTAAAATTTATTTATATCACTATTTTAATAACATGCTTGATAACGCGGATATTTACCAAAACCATTTTCGTGATCGACGTATTGTATATTCCCTTACCTGTCAGTCAAATGTCAGACTGACAGTCAAATTATACCATTGTGTTGTCTTCGCCCTGAGAGTTTTCGCCAAATTCCTGCAGTGATGTTTCACCAGTTGATGTTTGCAAGCATGACTATACACGTGAATTAAGTATGACCCTAAGATAGTGAAATGTAATTTATAGGTAAAATACCGGAAAATTCCGGGGTTTTCAAAAAGGGAGAAAAAAAGTGAAAAAAGTGAGAAACTGGGTTAGTTAGTGGGAGGTTTTGAACTAGTAAAGCTCAATTTTGTTATGAAGATAAGGAAACGGTTTTAGTTAAGCTTCAGGATAACACGAGGCGTTAAATTGAAGCAGAATTTCGATCGCAAAAAGGAGCAGTTGTTTTTCATCAATGAAAAGAAGAGATTCGTAGAATGCCGATGAAGGGGAGGAAACAAGATACGTACGTTCGGATAACGGAGTAGTAGGCAAAAAGTGCAGTTAAGTTGAACGAATTAAGCTGAACTAACTAAATTGAATTAATTGAACTTAAACTGAATTGATAATTGAAATTGAATAGTATGAAATTTTTTTTGAGTTAATATTGGAAATAGTTTTGGGTTAGTGTGGCGGTTGCATGTTTATTAGAGAATTTGCAATTTTCTAATTTTTCTGCGGCCTGATTTTGGCTGTTATTTTATGCTCTATCAGTTATATCATCGTAGATGTTATATATGAAGATTGGTGTAAAATAATCCCGGCCAGGTTTGGGATATTTCATTAAAACAGAATTTATATGTTAACGAACTTATATGAAGTATTTCTCTTTCTTTCTTTGTATTTTCCCATTTGGTACATAGTTACATATTTATATTTTCAGTTTGAGTTATTAAAATTTTATTGAATTTGCTTTATATACATTATCCTCTACAACAGTAGAGGATTTGTGCAGACTTTGAGTGTGTTACCACTAGCTACTTACGGACACCCTAAGTAATAATATACCCTAAGCCAATTTAATTTCGATGACTTCATCGAAAGTTACAGTGATACAAAGGTGTTTGGAGTTGGCATCCAAAAAATGTGCAGACCCAAGAAAAGTTAAACATTGGTAGGGTTTACAGCGGCTGGACCAAATGTGACCTGAACTATATGGAGTACTAAGTGACTTTAGTCCTAAGGGGTTTACATCAACCTGGCCTAAAATTTGAATTTAGTCCTCGTTTGTGCATACGTGGTAGCAGTCATTTAGTTTGATTTTAGTTCATACACTGTAATTATCTTTTCATTTGTCTCTCAAGCATGATTATTTAAATGATTTTCAGACGAACGAGAGGGTTGCGAGCTTAAATTCAACGTACATATATTATAAATAGTCGCGCAAAAATCAAGGCTTAGGTCGGGCGAGTTTACGGCGATATAGTCCATGACCTATTTTAGGTCAGTTCGCTTAAAATCGTGTACTGACCTATTGCTTGGGTTGGTTACTGATTGTTTACAGCAGGTGGACTAAATAGTTTAGATGGAATTTGGTGTATAGTCCGCCGACTAAACGTTTGCTGTAAAAGCTATCATTGTTCACTTATTTTCTTTACTTATTTTTAAATGCTTATGTAAGCATTTATTGGTACGGAAATAACAATAACGCCTCGTGCTGGAAACCCTTTGCTACCACCAAAATCACATTTACCTGACGTTGAAGTCAACATACTCTGCGAATTTCGTATTGATCCGATGACTGCATTGGAAGCTACAGGGATACAAAGAAATTTAGGGTTACCACCAGTAAAAGTTTTCATATTTTCACTACAAGATTACTACGATTTGAAAATTTTATGATAAAATCGCTTACTAAAGATATGCCGAAAAATACAAAAACAACCATAGCTGGCAACCCTATTATTGTTTTTCCAACAAGATTTTTGCTGAGCATTGTCTACAATAATTTCAATTTGCCATATGAATTTCGTTATGATTCCATAATTACACTGGAAGCTATAAGGCAAAGAGCTTTATTTCTCTCAGGAATTTTCAAAATTTAAGACACTGAAATTACCAAAGCTGGCAGCTCCAGCCGAATTTTTCAACCAAATTTCTATTAAACGTGGCTCTAAGTAGAATTCAGCCACTGGTGACTGAATCAGAATTTATAGGGCCAAAATCAGTTATTTTTCTAAGTGATTTTTCAAGGTGGCACCACTGGCACAGAATTGCCCAAATTACAAAATTGCTTCTAATAGACCTGGTCCTACTTAAGGGCAATATATTTTGTAAATTTCAACTGTAACTGATCATTGGGTCGTGAGTTCTCGTGAACAGAATTTTTGATGCTAAAAATATAGGTGAATTGGGGAAGGGTTACCGTGCTTGCCCGTAGTGAAATTTCAAGTGTTTTACTTTGGCTTTATAGACAAAGCATAGAATTTATATATGATTTGCTTTTTTTCCAAAAGCGACAACTATTAAGGAGGGTCGATGATTTGAAAGTTTTCACTTTCAGCGCTTGCCCTAGCTACAGAGCTGCCAACACGTCCATCAAAAGCAACACAAATTTACAACTAAATAACATCAATATATTCTGAAAGATTCGTAATGATTGAATAGCTCTGTCAAAAGCTATAGCAATTCGAAAAATTTAATATTTTCCCGATCTCTTTTTAGGCACCTAGCGCACACATGGGGTTAAAAAAAAATCCAAAACATTATCCGATTGACATTTAAAACACGTTCGAAATTCATTTCGCTAACTTAATTTTTACGAAAATTATTTGTGAACAGAATAATAGGTATATTAAAAATATCACTATAATGGCCGCTGGTGCCAAATGGTTGAAGATAATTGACATTTGGTGAAACTTGGACCTATTCTGCATATTCTCCAAACCGATTTTAATAAATAAAAAAAATATTTGCCTTATATTTTAAATTCGAATATTGAATCATCATCCCTCAGTCACCATCCGTGATCCCTATTGTATATGTCATATGTTAATAAGGTTCATTGCATGCCGTACCACGAAGGAACTCCTCTGCCCAAACATCCACGCCACAGTAAACTAGTCAGCATTAAAAAGACACGCTGGGCAAAAAGAAATAGGAGTATATTCTGCACTGACGACGGCTCGGTTGAGTTTAGTCAGTCGCAGCACTATCTATCATTCAACTTCATCACCATGGATAGTTTTAGAATATTTTGACAAATTTAAGCATGAAGATTTACAAATCCGTCTAAACAGCCTGAATGCTAAAGTTAATGTAAAGCTTGCATTTCCGAATCCCTTTGCTTCGAATTGTTGCGCGTTGCACTTTCATCCTGCAAGTTAGGGCAACATTAGAATGCAATCGATGAAAAATTCGAACCGAGCATCGAAGGATTAAGAACGCTACGTGCGCTGTGAAAAGTGACAAAAATAGGCGCGAGATTAAAAGAAGAAGAATAGAGCACAGAATGAAAGAACCAATTAAAAAAAAGACAATTGTTGAATATTCTTATCATTAACGTATCGACAAAGCGAGAAACGGGCCTCATAACTGAATACATGTTGTTCCAACTGTTAAACTCGACTGATAAACGACCCATATTCTAAAATGGTAAACATTTAACTAAATGAATTACAGCGTGGTTGACATGTGCCTTTGATAGATGTCGGTACGCAAGATTTTACTTTCTCAAGCACAATATTAATAAGATGACTCAAGTGAAATTAATATGGCGGTGTAAATAAAACAATATTAATAGCGGTATCTGAAACAGTGAACTGTTGTTCGCAATCAGTGAGTTCTTTTGTTAGTTTTATTGAGTTTTTCATTTCATTTCCTAAATTTTTATCTTTATTTATTCTTAAAACCTGTATAAGCAATGTTTTAAAATTATTTTTATTTATATATCTCATTTTCACTTATTTCCAATTGTTATTATTTTTTGTTAAATTATTGAGCTACATTGTTTTTAATTATTTTATTAGATGTTGTAAAATAAGAATAACATGCACCAAATTTTTACTGTGGGTTTAGTGCTAATGCGGCACTTTAACCACATTAGCTTACACAGTTGCTGAGAAATTCACAAGCACCTAAACATGTACACTTACATTTATTTATTCACCAAACAAGGTACAAAATCACATATAGAATATCAAATAAAAAAATAGAAGAGTAAAGTAAAGTAAAGTAAAAAGTAAAAACAAACAAGTTAAATAAGTGACAAACAAATTAAATAAGTAGCAAATAAAATATTAAATAACAATCAATAAATAAAACATTGATATGTAGTTGATAGTTTAAGGTTAGGGGGTGCGGATGGCATGCAAAAGAGAGGATTTGAAGGATGATCTGAAAATCGTAGGGGAATATAAATTGCTTATGCTGTTGAATATTCTGCAGCATATATTTATTGGCTCAATAGCTGCATGTGTAGTCGAGTGTAAATATTATTTTAGGAAACGGTTGGACCTGGTGTTTCTCACAAGGATATTTACCAAAATTTAACTATTCAGGAATTCTACATTAATAGCGCCTCTAATGACGTTGAATTTGAAGCAGTCCGATATCACGATTCTAATGGAGGTTAGTGTCAATAAGCTTAAATGAGCCGAAACTCATAAGGGGGTAGGCTGTTAAAATCATAAGGGCTGTACAGTTCTCTCAAGGCGGAAAATAAAAACTGCTTATATATTGACTCGAGTCTATCACGGTGGGTCTCAAAAGCGGGATTCCAGCTAATGTAAGCGTATTCGAGAATAGGACGTACAAGTGGAGTGTATAAGGATCTTGTGACCCACAGGCTACAAATTTCTTTGCCACGTCTTTTGATGGAGCCTAGCTGTTTGTTCGCACGAAAAAGTATTTTATCATAGTTTAAGGTGAAGCGGAGTTTAAGGTGAGATCGTCTGCATAGAGTAAATGAGGAATGCCTGTGGCGCAAGATGGCTACCTTTGGGTACACCAGAGGTAGCAGTAACGGTTTTCGATAAAAATCCTTGAAATTTTACACTCGAAGACAGAATGGCAATGCCCCTATAATTTCCGATACAGCGTCGATCACTAATCTTGAACATGGGTGTGACATACGAAAACTGCCTACAGGATGGCAAAAATCCCGACAAAAGTGATCTATTAGAGAAAAAATGTAAGGATTATAGTTTATAAGCTGCTCTACACACTTGCACAAGAAGGTCGGAGGAAGAAAATCAGGCCAAGCAACTTTATTGCAGTCAATATCCAAAATAGCTTTACGCTAAATGGTTGACAAAAGCTGTTGAAGCTGAATCAGAGCAAGAAAGGTGTGAGTTTTATGGGGCTGGTGCATTAAAATTTTTTTGGAAACTATCAGCGAATAGGTCACATATCTCTTTAGGAGAGGAAGACGTTATATTATTGAGAAACATCTACGATGGATAACCAGTAGTTTTTCGATAGCCTAGACCACCATTGGTATATTTTTTAATTGCCGTTGCCGGGTCACTTTTCTTACTTTTTCTAAATATCTTTTGTTTTTTTATCGATATCTTTCTTCTGAGCAACTCTTTGCTAGATTTTTGGAAGTAGTGGTAAATTTCGTACTATATTGTTTCACAAAAAGGCTACAGTGTGAACCATGTCATGAGGCTCACCACAGCATGCACCGTAAAAATCCTACATGTTAGAATTGAAAAAATTAATGGGTGGAGTTATTTAGGTCACCGGAAGGAAGAAAAGTAGACAAAGTGCCACTCCCAACAGAGCGCTGTGTTCCACAAGCTAACGCACACTCCCAGACATAATACAAGCATAAGTCATTGAACTTTAGCTAAAAATTTTTGTTTTTTTTTTTACATAATTCACATTTATTTAACGTTATTTTCATTTCATATTTTTATCGTACTAACTTTCTATATTCTTTCTATTCTTTTTGAAAACTTCATAACAGTATTTTTTGACATTCTTCATTTAATTTTTTGCTTTGCTTCATTTTTATTTTTTTCGTCATTAATAACGGTTACTTTGACATTATCTTGAACCCTTATTTATCTCTCCGTTACAAATATATTTTTGAGTTTCAGTTTTTGTTATTGTATATTTTCTTTGTTAGCTTTATTTACGCATTTGGTTTAATATTTCCCTCACTGACAAATTAATTGACAACATTTTTCCCAGAAGCAATGATAAAACACATACATAATAATAATGCAATATCCATTATTTGTTCCACCTATTTGACTGTTTAATATTCATTAACATCAAGGAAAATTATGTGGAAAACTGGAAAACTTATAATCTCAAAATGTGCTTATAAACGCGAAAGATATTTGATTTTAAAAAGATGTTTGATTTTTCCCTTAACATTTTCAGAAAGATAGATTTGCGGTTCATGCAGGAATAATTTAACACAAATACCACATCGAATACAAACTTACTTCGACAGCGAAACAATTTCTAAATTTGAAATTACTCCAATATAAAGTTTCTCTCATTCCCCCCAAATTACCTTATAACCAGACATTACTTCCCAACTCCTGCCAGAAGGTTCGGGGGCTTACATCTACCATCATTAACAATAGTAATCCATGTCTCCTTATCAGCTTCATCATTTTCTCTATTTCTAGCTATCCTTTAAAAAAATAGACAGATTCAAATTAGACAGATTTGAAATAACCACGACGACCAATTGATTTGTGACCATGCTCGTCACCATGAACCCGATCACTATTCATGCCTTTCAGCCAATCAGCGAGTGAATAAAAGAAAGATCTGTGCACAAGAACTCTGCTGATCATGACCAAACAATTAATCCGAATCTAAAGCTCGTAATTTGTCTAAAGACTATTGATTTTGTAGAGCTCACAGCCTTGTTTAATATACCTCTGATTTAGATGAAATCAAATCACCTATTATACTTATGCGTTTCTAAAATATTATGAATCAACCCTATTTGAGTGATTTCTGCTGTAATGATTCAAATTTTGGCTTTCGATCATTTTTATGAAATTGTTAAACTTTAAAAATACAAAATTAAAAATTATTTTTCTTTTAGTTAGAACACATTTTTTACTTGAACCAAAACGGATAATTCTGATTTCTTTGATTTTGGCAGCTATTTCAAAACAGTATCCGTGAATTTAGGGATCTTATTCGATTCATAGAGGAATGTTTTCGGTATTCCTCAAATCAAATGTAAAATTTCCTTCTTCTTTCTATAGTCGCATATGAGTAATAAAACTTCCACGTGCCTTAAGAAAATAATTCTAATCGCTTCTATCAAACATTTGTTACAATAAACAACTCATATTAAATTTTGACTTCATGCCCTCCAATCAATTTTCCTGAACATCAACCAACCCTTATTCCATTAATTTCCAATACAATTCCAATGTCTAAAATTCTTTTCTTCATCTGTCAATCGAACATTCTCTTTTCTTCAACGCAATCTTACCTACATAACCGATAAATACAACCTCTTAAACACCTATCATACAATTCTCCAAACTGGCACCTAATTAGAATATAGCAGAATATTGTATGAATCTTACAATATGCTTGATCAATTCTGGAATTGAATCCTGTTTCACAATAAATTTCCCTTCACACATAAATAAAGGATTTCATATAGTCCTGACACTGAAGCATATTCTGCGTCCAACTGGCGCTAGTAATGTACCTAGAATTCCGATATACCTTCTCATTCAATCATTTTGCGCTATAATTTACAGTATATCCTGAAGTATCCTTGTTCGTATCGTACTGCACCGCATATGTAGTGCAATTTGCTCGTTCTAATGATTAATCTAATTTACAACAGCTTCTCGCTGAGCAATGCACTACGTTGCAATGTAGCCAGCCTGTCTGCCTGCTTGCCTGCTTTCGATTTCGATCTATATGTGTTCGAATTTTGTAAATGCGGTTTGACCTGAATGTTGTCGTCCTCGTTGTTGTATATTCTCTTGTAGGGAAAGGATTGGAGCTTGGATCAGAATAGTATCTTGTGGCTGATAGGACTGTCGTAGTTGGATATTTACGAGACAATAGTGTAAAGACCCGCTCGTTCGCTGAGCAGACGTATATAGATCCCTTGTAAAGTTAAATTACTCTGAAAAGCTGTTGCACAGACAAGATAGGATAACAACAGTTGTGACAGTTTTGGTATTACGTGAAAGAGAAGAGCTATCGAGTTAAAAAGTGTGGCAAACTGTTAATCGATTTAGATGGAAACTATGGGAATTGATTTAACGTATCTTTCTGTTGAAGAAAAGTGAGAAGAACTCCATATTGGGCCCCTAAATTGAGCTTTTCAATAACACCAAAAATTTACAAAACAACAGTTACGAAAGAACAAATTTGTCGGCTAATTCAAATTGGTTTAGAATCGTGAGTCGATTTCAGACTCATAAATTTCGAACATCATAATTTAATCAAATTTGTGAGTGATTTGAAAGCCGAATATCTTTGGGCAATTCAACTAGCTAAATTCAACGTGGACGGTTTGAAAACATGGTGTTATTTGGATTTAAAAAAATATATACATAAAAACCCATCTAAGAAAATGTCATATAGAAACATGCGAACAATATCAATATCAAACGTTTAACCAATAGTTTTCATAAAGAGTTTATATAAACGTTTTCGATAAAGCTAAATATAAACATGATATCAAATGGTTATAAACTTATTTACTAAGACAAATTTACCTACCATTTAACAATTTAATCTATCAAATCGATTCGCATGTTTTATATGTGAAGTTTATATTTGGGAATAATTGAAATTAAAAAGTCTAGCGCATCAGAACCACTAGAAAACTAATTTTCGAAGAAGTTATCTTTGAGGGATTTCAAAATGTGCGAAGACGTTATACCCTTCTTTGTAGAAGTTTTTACTTACTCAAAGGAACAAATATCATTTTCTGACAGCATTTCCTGTAACACAAATGATGAAAATGTTCAGGGCTGGCAACATTTGTCCAACACAGCAGCAATAAATCTACGATAACATGCTCGTGCTTAATCAACCTACCCTTTGAATTTCGTTTTCATCCACAATAAAACACTAAATTTTAAAACACATTGAAAGTTTCAGCGATTAAACTATGTCTGCGGTTGCCCTCCGAAAAATTACCAAAAGTTGGCAAATTTAGATACCGGTTGCTTATATTATTGTTAATGCTTTGCTTATGAATACAAAATGGAAGCATCTGTTGCTGGCAATCATGTGCTAGCACCATAGCTGCTTCACGTTGTGTTAAACCCACCCTATGAATTTCGTTTCGATTGAATGGCTGCGCTGTAAGTGATAGACGTGAATATAATTTTAGGGTTACCACCGTCCAAACTTTTTAAATTTTTGAAACGTGAATATCTGTTGTTAATTGTCATTGCAGGATCATTCCCATTTGGAAATTTTATGACAACATCGCTCGATAAAGAAATGTTAATAAATTACGAAATTCATCATAGCTGGCACCCCTTTCACGATTTTTCAACGAAATTCCTACAGAATTACAAACTCAACAAGATCCACTTATCACATGAATTTCGTTTTGATTTCGTTACTGCATCGGAAGTAAAAGGGAAAAAGCCTTTATTTTCCTGAGCAAATTTACAATATTTAGGAGATCAAAATTGCCATAGCTGGCGTCTTATACTAGATTTTCAATCAAATTTCTAAGAAATCTATCTTAGAGTAAGGTTCACCTACTGCGTGAATTTTGTTAAAATCTGGTGGCTAAATCGGAAGCTATAGGTCAAAAACCAGTTTTTTTCTCAGCGGTTTTTCCAAATGGCACCACTGCCAAAGTGTTGCCCGTATTTCAAAGTCACTTCTATCAGACTTTGTTCCAGCTAGTTCCAACATGTCGTGCAAATTTCATATTGATCGCATTATCCGATCGTCAGTTCTCGTGAACAGAAATTTTGAGTACTGAAAATAAAGGTAATTTGATCACGGGTTGCCGTTCTTTTTTACCGCGGAATTTTGAAATTTTTTATTTAACTTGGACAAAAGTCAAAATTTATCAATAATTTGAATTTATTTTCAAAAATCAAAAAATTTTCAGGAAGGTCGATGATTTGAAGGATTTTTGTTCGTGAGCCTGCTGTAGCTACAGACATGTCCGCACAATCTTGAAGGTCCATGTGTGTTAAACTCTAGTCTACATCAATACGCTCTGAAAATTTCTTAGAAGTTATGACAAATCGAAATTTGAAAACAAATCTTTGCCTACTTTTAGGCACTCAGCGCCTACACCAGGTTCAAAATTTCCAACTATTTATCATAAACAAACTAAAAACATTATAAGTTTTCATTCCCAATACTTTTTTCGTAACAAAAATTTACACTGCTTGGAAATATAGGAGTACCTGAAAATTCACTAAAATGCCCGCTGCCGCCAAAAGATTTAAGATATCTTAACTCTAGCAAATCATGGACCTACCTGTTATACATATACATCTATGCCCTCCGAAAATTTCAGCTTAATCGGATCGGCCACTCCAGAGATTATCTCCCTTAATCATTTTGCTGATATATATACACATGCTCGAAAAAGTCTGCGTTCACCTGCGTCAATCAGTTTGTAACTTAAAAAAATCAAAAACTAACATTTTCCAGATTTGGTAAGAAGTCGACACATGAAAGTTCATTTATTTTGGTTTAACTGTTTTTGAGATAACGGGTTTTTTCAGAAAAAACATTCAAAAGCGAGGCAGAAAAAGTTTGCGTTCACTTGATGAAGTGGAAGGAATATGCCGTTTCAAATACACTTTTTTAGTGTTTTATTGTATTTATTATTCATTACTAGCTATTCCGGCAAGTGGTTAAATAGTTTCCTGCAGGGTTTTGTGTTGTGAATAATTTATTTTTCGCAATGGAAGATAAAAGAAAAAAACTCAGTGTGGGTGAAAAAAAAATCATCAAAATATTATGGAAAGAAGAGAACAGCTACAGAGAAACAGCAAAAGCAGTACGAAAACAATATTCGTCAGCCCAAAGGGTTATAAATAATTTCAAGTCAACAGAAGAACTCAGATCCAAACCTTGATGGACGACCAAACCGGTCGTCCATGCTGACAGCATTCCAAATAGCAACTGAAATCAAAGAATAATTCAAGAAAAATATTTGTCCCGATGCTACAAAAAAATTCTCAAAAAGGCTGGATATCACGGACGGGTTGCTCGGAAGAAACCGTACATTTCACCGAATATCTCAACATATTGAAAAATAATTTGAGCTAGAGTGCCATTAAACTCGGCTTAGGTTCAGATTTTTACTTCCATCATGCCCCAAAACAGCTACATACACCCCCACAATCACCAGACATATACCCCATCGAACACTTGTGGGATTCACTAGAGAAGCAAATTTGACAACACTCACTAACTAGCAAGGAAATGTTGAAATCTGTTTTCACAAAAGAGTGGGAGAAAACAAGTGCTGAAGAGACAGCGAAGCCCGTCATTTCGATGCCAAAAAGGCTCTGTGAGGTAATAAAGAATCGGGGATAACCCACCAGTTACTAACAAATTTAAGTATGTTTTACTTTTTTCTGTTTTATTATTTTTTTCCAGTTTGTCGCACAACTTTTCTAGTTTCAGGATATTCAACCGTAAGAAATAGCCCTACAAAAAAACATTTTGCTTAACATAGTCAACTATCAAATGTCAAATACATAAACTATGTAATTTGCACCTTTTTCGTATGGCAAAAACTACTATTTTTTACACCAAGTTTGTGTAAATTTGATGCTTAATATACTTCAAATACATGTTTTCCAAACGACACGAAACGAAACGAATTATCTACGTAAAAGTTAATTAATATTACTGATGGATCAAATTAATATGCGAAAGATATAGATTTTAACAAACGTCATATAAGCTTTGTAGATATAAAGTGTTAAAAACCCCTAGCGCATCAGAACCGCAAGAAACACTAATTTTGAAGAACAGTAGAGGATTTGTGCAGATTTTTTTTTTGTGCAGATTTGTGCAGATTTACCACTAGCTACTTTTTCTACTTAAGACTTATGCACCCTAAGTAACAATAGACCCAAAGCTTATTTTAATTTCGATGACTTCATCGAAAGTTTCAGTGATAGAAAGATGTTTGGGGTTGTCATCCGAAAAATGTCCAGACCTTAGAAAATTTAAACATTGTTTACATATTTTCATAGCTAACGTTTACGATGTGAGTACTTAATGCAACATTTATTGGTACGAAAATAACAAAACGCCTCATGCTGGCAGCCCTTTACTAGCAACAAAAATATGTCAAATCTGCCTCACATTGAAGTCAACCTGCTCTGAGAATTTCATATTGGTCTGATCACTGCATTGGAAGTTATAGGGATACAAAGAAATTTAGGCTAACCATTCGCAAAAGTTTTTTCAAATTTTTTAAATCTTAATATTTGGTGTTTATTTTCACAGCATGATCACTACGATTTAAAAATTCTATGATAAAATCGCTTCTAAAGATATGCCAAAAAACACAAAAACAACCATAGCTGGCAACCCTTTCATTGCTTTTTCAACTAGATTTCTACTGTATATTGCCTACAATGAGTTCAATTTGCCATTTGAATTTCGTTATGATTCCATTACTGTACTTGAAGCTATAGGGCAAAGAGCTTTATTTTCCTCAGCGAACTTCCAAAATTTAAGACATCAAAATCACCACAGCTGGCAGCTCCAACCGACTTTTTCAATTAAATTTCTACCAAACGTGGTTTAAAGTAAAGTTAAGCTACTGTGTGAATTTCGTCAAAATTTGATGACTGAATTAGAATTTATAGGGCTAAAAGCAATTATTTTTCTTAGTGATTTTTGAAGATGGGACCACTGGCACAGAATTGCCCATATTTCATAATCACTTCTATCAGACGTGGTCCTACTGAAAAACCAATACATTCTGTAAGTTTCAATTATACCTGATTATCGGGTCGTGAGTTCCCGTGAACAGAAGTTTTTGATGCTAAAAATATTGGTAAATTGGGGAAGAATTACCGTTCTTGCCCGTTGTAAAATTTCAAATGTTTTACTTTTGCTATATAGACAAAGCATATGATTTATATATGACTGGCTTTTTTTCAAATAACGACAATTTTTCAGGAGATTTGATGATTTGAAGGTTTTCACTTTCAGCGGTTGCCCTAGCTACAGGGCTGCCAACATGCTCATACCAATGACTTGAAAGTTTCAAAATGATTTAATAGCTCTGTCCAAAGTTATCACAATTGAAAAATATTCAAATTTTCCCTATCTCTTTTTAGGCACCTAGTGCACACATGGGGTTCAAAATTCCGAAATATTATCAGGTTCACATTTAAAACACGTTCAAAAATCATTTCGCTAACCTAATTGTTGCAAAATTATTTGTGGGCGGGATAAGTATATTAAAAATATTACTTAAATGCCCGTCAGCGCCTCACGGTTAAAGATAATTGACATTTGGTGACACTTGGACCTATTCTGCATACACATCAATTTATTCTGAAAGTTGCAGCTCAATCGGATGGCGGGTTCCCGAGAAATAGTCACTGAATTTTTTGATGATGTATACATATACATATACATACATATATATATATATATATATATATATATATATATATATATATATATATATATATATATATATATTTATATATATATATATATATATACATACACATATATACATAAATAATATAATATAAATATGAATATGAATAATATAAATATGAATTCGATTTTAATACTAATGTTCTCCAAACAATAGTAAAAATGAAATTGATTTTCAGATATGCATAAGCAAAACCTCTTTCGTAACTATAAAAGCTAATTTATAGAAAAAAATGGATTTTACCCAAAATTTGCAATCGCGTGGTCGAATTATTTGTTTTCTATGTTATTATAAAAATTATTGGCTTTTAAATTATTGGCTTTTATTTATTGTATCATTAAGTATCACATGCACTATTCATGTTTTTTTTATTTTTCAGAAATCAATATATGTACATGTTACTTCCTGTAATACTGCAGCCTCAACTCTTAAATATCTTAATTTTTTCAAACAAACGTATAAATTTAAGCACTCTCAAACAGAGTATGTATTAAACTTACCCAAAAAACTTCTTGTTCAAGTGCTATCTAGACAAAGGCCAACATGAATAAGACTCATCTTCACTTCTTACAGATTCTGCAGTAATATCACAATAAACCATGATTTTCAAGAAGAAATCATATAATCCACCACCTAGCAACTTCGAAACAATTTCTGCTCGTGGGCATACTTAAATTTCCTCCAGCGTCCTTTCTCAGAACATAATCTACCAGTTTCACCCAGACAATGTAATTTCAAGTTCATTGTCAGCTAGCTGGTAATCGCACCGAAACAATTTCTGCCTAGACTCATTAATGCCGGTCCGTTTGGTATTTTCGTACAAAAGCGAGACTTTCTGGGCTTAAATCGTCCTGTAGCCATAGCAAAGTAACTGGACCCGTAAAAGGCCAAAGGTAAAGTTTATTGTCGTCATCATTGTCTAACCGCCAAGAGCAACTCACTGCCATAAACAAGCTGCAAGTATAATATGCTTTCGAGTGAAGTATGTGAAATCATCTGGGGTGTTAAAGAATCGCTAGAACTTTTGATATGGGTCATATTTTGGATTGCTTGAATTGTTTAGTATCATAATTATGGTTTAACGCTTCGGCTTTGTACGAATTATTATTGTAATATTCATTTTATTAGTGTCGTTTAAGGTAACCGAATAAAAGTAGAGTGGGTTCATATTATGTGGGAATGAATCAGCATCAAATAGTTTTTGGGTGTTTGCAGCTATTGAATAAATGTTGCTTGGAAACTACTTAAAATTAGTATGATAAACGAGTTCCATCAAAATTGGACTCATTTGATGACCGGCATATAAAAAGAAGAGGCGAAATTCATCATGTTTGCGATTACTTATGACAACAGATGTACCTTTAGAACCCAACTTGAATTAAAAAAATGTGGACTAATAAGAGCCAAGTTTTCGTTGTGGAACTATTAGTAGACGTCCAAAGTATCAGAAATGTTTTTTCGGAAATAAAATTTTCAATCCTCACTTTTCATTCTAAAACTTTTATGATAAAATAAGTATAGTTTAAGCTGTATTTTTTTATAATAATAAACAAAATTTACTTGGTCCAAATATTTAAAAATTACGAGTTGAAGTGTCTACTTCTGGTTTCATGCTCAAAATTTAAAATTTTTCTATACCAGTTACTATATTTAAAGTTTATAAGATTCTTTTTTTTGATTCTCAAATCGGCTTCCAAAAATGTTCCATCAATTTCGTCAATTATTCAGAAGTCCATAACTCGGCCATTAAACCTCATAGATGTAGATGTACTATTATGCATAATATGAACGAAATTCAGAGCCTCGACTTTTTTTCTTTGTCAGCTTCACGTGAAATGCCCCCCATAACAACAAGATAGTGGTGCAGGTCTAAGTTTACAACTCGATACGTTCTACCGTCATCAGGGTCGAGTTGTGGCGGTGATCTATCAACACGTGGTCTATCTGGTTACGAGTGGCTCCATCAGGTGATATCCAGGTGGTCTTATGGATATCTTGACGCGGGAACCTCGTACGCGCAATAGCCAAGTTTTTGGATGCCGCCAGTTATATGAATCGAAATCCGTCGTCATTAGCATTCTCATGCAAACAATGGGTGCCCGCGTAATGCCTGAATACCGGCTTTCGACCTACTTTGGCTTAAAATCTCCAACGATGATTTTTACATCATACCTTTATGCAGGCATTGAAAAAACGCTCGACCTGTTCATAATATGATTCTATTTTGAAGTCAGCAGTTTCCTCCGTAGGTGCGTGAGCGTTTATGAGGCAAATTTGCCTCGCACACGAAGAGTGCATAGCCTTTAATTGATAGCGTTAAAGCTGATGGTGTTAGATTTCATTTTTTTACTGACACATGGTGTTTTGGATGACAGCTATAGTATAAGTCATATTCTTTTATTTTGTGAAACACCATTCGCTATCCATCTGATCTCTTGTATTGCTGTTATATCAGCCTTATATTGGGACATGGCATTGGCTAGCTGCTGAGATCTAACGCTTCATGAGAAAATTTTCAAATTTTCTTTTGCGTGGTCGTCGTTGTGGTATCAATCCAGTTCCGAGGCTTTTTAATGGTTTCAGGATAACCGTTTCGGCAAGCATTTTACGGGAGAGGTAATCGATCTTTCGCCAACACTACTTGAAAGAGACTAGCCTGAAAATATTCGCCAACCTTTTCTAAAACGAGGAGTTTAAGTTCAGGCTTCCATCAGCTGAGATAGTTTTGGCACGTGCATATATTCGTATACTACATGTTATTCCCCCTATCCGACTGATGGCTCACCTGCGACAACATATTTCACTATTACCTAAATAACTACCATTTACGAGTAGCATCAAAATATATTTCATATTTTGATACTAGTCTGATTAGCTTTATGCGGAAAGGCTTTTGATCCATACTTTAAGGAAACTTAGCACGAAGATTCCTTCCAAAAATAAAAGAATGTAACCACAAAAGTACGTAAAAAGTACAACGCTATACATCCATATGAAACCCGTTGATAAAAAAACACTTTTTTGTGAACATAATCGACCGATATCTTGTTGAAAATGTTGCGCCCAGTGTGGGAATAGCAAGAGCATGAATAAAGCACATGAATATTTGGCCTTCGATATGTTATAAGAAAATTTTTTGATGGTAATCTGACCTTTGATTCAAGAAGTGAAACCATGACCCCACAATATATTTTTGGTTACACAGACACCAATATCAAATTGGGAACAGTAAGAGAACGACCTGAAATCAAAGACATGTAAGAAGCATTTTTAGAGACCGCGAGCAGAAAGTGTCAGATAGAACACAAACATAACTTTAAAGGATATGTAAATGTTAAAAATTAGGCTCAAGTGGTATATTTATTATTTGAAGAATTAATTTGTAAAAAATTCACTTGATTTTAATTTTTTTTCCTATTTTATGCAATTGTAATTAGGTTTCATCTGAAAAAATGTTTATTCTCATTTCCATACTAAAACTTAAAAATGAAAATAAAAAATACATACAGACCCAATATTATAAAAAGATTTTTGTTTGCACTTGGCGTATGCTTGAAGATATTCAAGAATTCGGAGTTATACATTCGCAATAACGGTGCACGTGCTCCATAGCTAGCTGGTGTGGATGTTTTGAAAAACTCAAGGAAACTTTCACGAAAATACCAATCAATTATTAGTTTTCTCTCAACGGTGTTATTCGTTTTTCCTTGTGTATTTTGACTTTAATTCAATGAACTTACTTCGATGACTAACTGACCCTCTGCTATGGTGGATCCGAAGTAAATAATTGTCCATTGATAAAAAAGTTTACAAAAGTAAACTTTTTAGTCGCATTTATAGCTTCAATCGTAAATTTGTTGAGAATTTATGAAAAAAATAAAGGAACTCTTCATTTTTACTGTAATTCGTTGACCTGCTGTTTGTATGAAGTTTCGATAAAATTAAAAACACAAAACACTAGCCACTGTTATTTGTAAAGGAAAAACTAAAGTTTCGTTGTTCTGATGCGAGAAGAATATTTTGTCGAAAGTGCATGTTTTTCAACGCATCGAGTTTATGCTTCCTAGCTGTCACCTACAATCGTAAAAAGCCTAGATAAGGCTATCAATATTAATGTGCATAACATTCGAATCGAAACTAAAGCTAAGTACTGTCTTCGATCTCACGTGGAATTGTCATATAAAATTTCGCGTGAAATTTGTTCCGCCGAAAATTAAGCTTGAAAATAAAAAAGAGTTGTACTCAGTTCTTAACATGAAAAATTGCTTAGAAGTTGCTTTCGCTTTGAAAATGCAGATAGCATTGATACATGTCTCCAATTATTTCACGTTAATTTAGTATGTGCAGCTCATTTTTTCGAGCTAAAAAGTAACGTTTGGTGTTTGAATTTGAAAATTGAGTTGTGAAAATGTCTTTCTAATAGCAAAGTCGATCAAAAGTTGAAATCGTTGACATTTTATCCGTCAGAAATGAGCAATGCCTCCACTTATCTCCATTGTCAAAAGTTTCACTAGGAAGAATGACCAGGTCATGGAGACCTGGTTAAAATTTTGCTTGACGATTAACTCAGTACCAGCCTTAAGAATTGTGTTTTTATAACTGAAGGTTAAGGATTGAGATTGAAACAATGGAAAGTAAACTCTACAAAAAGTAGAGAATTCCCCTTGATTCTTCCGTCTCTTGCCCAGTAAACCGGTTTGAGGAGTGCATCAAGAATACAAGTGTGAAAAGGCCCATTGTGTTTGCGTGTACGCACATGGAGATTTTCAATATGGAGGCTTCTGATTATTTCCGTTCACTTCATCTGAATATGTACATGGAAGGAGGTCTCCGATATGGCTATCGCTTCGTGTTAGCACATACGTATAGTCAGATTTCCAATATGGCGGCTTCTAACGGGCAATGTTCATATCGTGCGAGCACGTACATGTAGGAAGATTTCCCTCAGTGGCTTCTGATGATTGATATTCACATCGTATGGGCGTTCCTATAAAAGGAAATTTCCAGTATGATGACTTTTGAAGAATGCTGTTCATTTCGCAGAAGCGTGTACAAACAGGAAAATTTCCGAGATGTTTGCTTCTGGCGAATGCAGCTCACTTCGTAGAAGCGTATACATGTAAGGAAATTTCCAATGTGACGGCTTCTGAAATTCGGTGTTTACTCTGTTAAAGCGTGTCCAAAAGGGAAATTTGCAATATTTTGGCTTCTGGCGGCTGCTGTTCACTTCGTAGGAGCATAGCTCAATAGTAACGTTGGCACTGCCGCTAGTGCATGAACCATTTGCGATTATGGGTGTGAAAATTAATGAAAAATGATTGGGAAATATATATGTATCTAAGGGTAAATGCACCAGTCTCCGGAAAGTTAGTGCATATTTCAATTTTAGCTTGGTATTATTAATTAGAAGCTTAATATTAAGTTTATAAACACGCTTTTGTATAAATTTTGAATTCAATAAAATAAATATGTACGCTGATATTCCAAGTAAATAAACTTGAGCTAAATTGTGCTAGTCTCCGAACACCATGAATCAGTGTTCAGACAAGTTTGAGGTAGACTCCGGACAAAGCTTCAATTGCTTGCTAAAATAACGGTTACTGCATTTTACTAGGATTCAGAAATTATATTTCTTGTAAGTCTGCTTAGTTGCATCTGGATAGGCCCGGACGTATATTTCGCAATATACATGCAGACTCCAAATAGTGAGTGAGTGGCAGACTGGCTCCAAATTGTTTATATCTAACCGAAAGACACCTGGGAATCAGCCAACAAAGAAAAAAAATCAGAATGTGAATCATGTTTCCTAGAAAATGAACAATAGATTCAGTGTCCGAACACTAGCACTGTCTGGAGACTAGTGCATTTACCATACCTCAGTGGCGGCTCGTGGGAATCAATGTAAGTGGGGCTAGTCTGCAAGGACCAGTACTTACTTATAATGGAAATTCGGAACAGTTTTATATTTAAAAATGGGGTTTAAATAAATAAATACTATGCACAAATAAGTCAATTCAGTAATAAATTTATCCGGGAAAATTCTACTAAACATTCGCATCAGCTTATTGCTGCCTATTTTTCCTTGCGGCTATTTTTCTGTTGAATAAATCTATCACCTGCTCATTAAAATGTTCAGCTTCTTTACTAATAGATAATACTGCAAATAAATTGAAACGTTTTTTATATTTATTATAAGTTTTAAAAGTTTCAGTATTCTTTAGGTTGCTAAATCATCTTTCAGAATCTGCTGGATCTAATTGGAGTGATAAAACGTATTTAAATTAAATTATTTATTTGTTAAAGAGAAGAAATCATATTATTATCTTTAAAAGAAGCTTTACAATTCAGTAGCAGATGACATATTTAGAACACTTCATTATTGTATATTAATTTTGACTAGATTAAACTGGATTATTATCATATCCCAAACTTATCAATCCTATAACATGAGGATCATATAGTTTTTTTCACCATTCATTCCTTAAGATTAGACTTCCTTGATTTCAAACTATTTCTAATTGAATTGAATTAATAAACTAGATCCTAGGTTAGGTTAATGTAAAAAATTATGAAGAATATTCGAAAATTTTATTAAAAAGTCACTAGAAAAAATTAAAATTATCATTATTCATATAACTTAACAATTCGATTACTTCTATTATCGTGACAACGTCCCAAGCATCCCATTTAATTAAATCAAAGCAATAAATTCGATACCCCAGGCTTTCAAAAACATATTGTTTTATTCAGGGACTAAAAATTCCAGCAAATAACCATCGATCTTGGGGTACTTCTTTGACTTTGGTAAATTTTAACTAATAAATATTTATGCTTTGAATAGCACGAAGATGGAAAATTGTCACTTCCCGCATTTGACGTAAGAAAACTTTTTGAAAGTGTCTTCAAAGATCAATTATATTGTAAACAGTGTATATTGTATTGTCACACATTTTTAATGCAATCAACATTTTGCATAAAATAACATACGTACAGACCTGTCTGTATCATATTAAATCATGTTTGAGACGAGCACACAATTTTTCTATCATATTTATCACATCACGATAATATCAACAAGCACTGTAAAAGCAAAACCATCGTTTGCTCTTCAATTGCAAAACCCAATTAGCTTATTTTAACCCACTGGTACTACACACACTTTATTCAGTTAGCGAACGATGAACAAGCGATATACCAATAGAAGCTTAAGATTAGGGCTTAGTCCGTTGTATAGGCATATAAAGAATGGACCCACAATCACAATGCATGAACCCGTACGTGAATGAAGCAATTTTACTACACATGCAATTTTACTCTCTGTAAAACAGCTTTCCCCTCAATGCCGCACGCACCACCCCTCAGCGCTGTAGACTCTCTATGTAAACATTCATTTCAATCCATCCAATCTACGGGGTGGTTGGGATAACGGGGAAACTAATACATGGACACAAATTTCCAAATACATCAACTTTTCTGCATGAAATTTGTTGTTGTTTTACACAAACACATTGCGACCAGAGGTCGAAAATTGCTTCATTTCTCTCGGCCCATTTCGTATCCATTCTTCTTATATCTATGGTCCGTTGATTACTCTTTTTGGCATTGCGTATGACATGCACACACTCTGCGCTCAGTGATTTTTTTCATTGGTTTCCTCTCTTTTCTGGGGCTAGTTCAACTTAGCCCAGCGCACATTGCATGTGGAACAGAATATGGAAAGAGAATATGAAAAGAGCATCGCGCGCATATTGCATAGGCGAAGTAAGTTCTCTTGTATTGAATTATATGTACATACGAATTTGTGAATGAAAATGAAATACAAATTTCGAAAGAGACGAGACATGAATGGATTTTAAAAACCGAAGTATTTTGATCATTTGTTTCGCTAAAATGAAATTTTATAGTTTGTAATAATTGAAATAGAGATTGGTTTCTTTACATTTTGGAATGAAAAAGGATGGTGGGGCTAAGCCCCACTAGCCCCATACGTAGAGCCGCCACTGCCTACCTGCAGATACGAGTATAAATATACTAGTACAAAATTTAAAAAGGCTTTTCTCCGAATTGTCTGATCCTATCCGGTGAGATTTTCAGGAGTTGGTGTAAGGCGGTTTAAGGTTATAATAAAATGAGAAAAAATATATAAGAAAGCAATAAGCAAGCAAGTTTTGCTAATTTAAAATTATATGCTTAAAAGTGATCACAGAATGTTTGCAATTTCGAATTGTGGAATGTTCGCAAACATGCATCAGATCATTAAAAAATTTACAGGTCATATTGATGTGTATTAGATATAAGTTTGTATGGATTTTGGTTGATGCGTATGCAACCCAATCGCCACAGCACCTACGTATATCCTTCAAACCATTGACAGTAGTGTTTTTTTTTTGCAAAAATACAAAACATTCATTGATTTACTGATTTTTATGTGTGCGCAGGCTGTGTACATTCACGGAAGCTCTTCATGAACCTTATTTGCAAATACCGGTTTTTCACTAAGTGTTTCTATGTGTGTGTTCCAGATAAAATTGCATGCCTACAAAGGATTCGGATTAAAACCGGTTTAAAATCCTGATTTCGTTTAACCAGACAAATTCGTTCGGCGGTCTGGCTTACAAACATATAGATTGTGACTCAGACAGGAAAATTTCCAATATGGTGGATTCTGGCACCCGCTACTCACTTCGTATGAGCGTGTCTCGTGAATAGTGATGTCGCCACTTTATGCTGCCGTTTGTACAGGAACCATTTGTGATTATGGATGCGTGAATAAATGCAAATGATTATACAATTATTGTTGTTTGACAATAAAACCGAAGTTTGGCATGGGAAATATATATATATATATATATATATATATATATATATATATATATATATATATATATATATATATATATATATATATATATATATATATATATATATATATATATATATCTATATATATATATATATATATATATATATATATATATATATATATATATATATATATATATATATATATGTATCTATATGAAATGAAATGAAATATGCTACTATAAAAATTTAAAAAGGTTTTGCTCCGGATTCACTGATCCGATCGAGCTGAAATTCTCAGGAGCTGGTGTATATGAGCTGTAAGACGGTTTGAATTAATAATGAAATTTTTAAGGCATTGCAAGCGAACAGCGTTCATCAGAAGTGGCTATATTGAAAATCTCCTTGCATATAAATGCTCACACGATGTGAAGAGCGATCATCAGAAGCCGCCATATTGGACATCTCCTTGTACGTACACAAAACTATCGCCTACACACAAACACAATTATATTTAGCGCAAGCTCAACGAATCGGGTATACTCCAAATCTCGTGCAAAAAGGCAATTTCAGATATGTATCTACCCAAAAACATTTGCGTTTCCAAGTTTTTAAAGCGCAATTTATGCTACAGCTTTCAAACAATCAGTTTATTTGAGTTTGCAAAGATAAGACTATAAGAGGTAGATGGCTCACCTCTAAAAAACCCAACTTCATTGCTTTGTTCAATATAAGATGGATATTTTGCTCTATATATCTACCTATAGCAACTTACTACACAGCCAACGTATTCCATTATTTTCCCTACATTCACAAGAAACATTTCAATAGCTACAATAAATGAAATGCCGTATTTCAGACAATACCCTAGATATTAGCATTAAAAAATTTATGTTGGACGCCGGCAATGAATAAAACCACTTATAATCAGCTTTATCTTGAGAGAGTCGTTACATTGTTCGAAAAATAATATATTGAAAAATGCTTGGGTTCAATAAGAATATTGAATAAGGTTGAATATTCAATTTGAAAATGAAGGTAAAAATCGAGAATGAATCTTCATAATGGAATAAAGCTCACATTTTTAGATCGCTGGAAACCCAATTTAAAAATTTTATAACAGAAGTATGACCACATAAAATAAATTCAGCATTCTAAAAGTTTCTATTTAGCTGCAACAATAAAATACTTGAAACAACACTTCAGTGCCCAATGTGGGTAAGTTCAAGATCATTTTCATAACGATTCAAGTATGAAACCAATTTTTATTAAGATGCTTACAACTAGATCAAAATATATCACTTTGACAATTTTTTCAATTGTAACCATTAATGCAAAAGTAAGTTTTTTTATTTGTATTTGTGCATCTCCATGCGGATACATAAATCGAAAGATAAAAACCAGTATATTTTTAGAAATTTTTTATCGCTTTTCGTGACTACATTTTTAAGCTTTTTCTAATCTTGATCGCTGAAGTTTTAATACAATACCTTCAGGATGATAAGGCTGGATCAAAATAGTCTTCGTAAAAGAGAGTTTACCCAAAAAAAAAAACACTTCTATCTCCGACACGATGGCTGTTTATTTGTTTGTTTTTTTTATCTCGTTAATAGTTTCCATTGGCCACGTTAAATGTTCCGGAGCATGTCTTACTATCTTGCTTGCTGTCATTGCCGTTTTGGTCCGATGGAACATGTGTAGATATGAATAAATCATTTGCAGACATGTCCCTGTGCAGCATTGACATTTGTCGTCAAGTAGAGAGCATTGGGTGTCGTTTCTATCGACAGACCAGCTTGCTGGCATCCACGTAGTGTTTTTCTTACTACTACTGTAGTATTGCTGTTCGTGACGCTCTCTGGAATTGATAAAACACAGGACATTAGCGCAGTTGAATGATTGGCGGTAGTTGATTTGTCGGAATCTAGTTTCAGGAAAATTGAATTATTTATTTCCGGCTTCGATAATAGACGTGCAAAGACACATGTATTTTAGAGATGACTATGAAGTCATCTCTACTAGCCAAAGATCTCTTGATGTTATCACGATATGAGGTAATAAAATATTATTCGTGATTTTTTGACCTGATGCCCCAAAAGCCAATCGAAATAAACAATGTAATAAGATTTTAATAAGCCTCAGAAACACTATTACAATTGTCTTATTTCATTGGCTGATATTATTACATTTGAATTTCTAATTTAAATTTCTTAGGCCAAAAGTCATCCTTATTTTTTCAAATCTTCAGGGCAATATCATGCTAATATCATTTCGACCACCTTCTATATTACAAATGAAATTACTGACAGCCGAATCTAATTACCATAGCACCGAAAAGGTTCCAAAGCATATTTGCATAGGTATCAACTCTGAATGGACTTTTCCAATTCTTCGAATTTTAAATATATCTTCACAATCTTTTTTCAGGGTCAACATAACTTATATCGTATTCAAAACTGTAGATTAGCATTTAAGTATACAAAAATACTACGTCCTTTTTGTTGTGCGCTTCTCTTTGGCAATCATCAGCCTTCAACGAAGCAATAACGTGCATGTAGGCATTAAATGTAAACGAATAAAATGGAATGAACGTGCTGAAAGAATCTCATGGAAAAATTGGCTTTGAGGATTTTCAAAAGAATGGCCAAACTCACAGGAAACATTATGCAAAGAATTTAATTTGTATAAAAAAAATATGAATTCGGGGCAAAAGAGACATTAGAAAAAAAATGGAATCGTAGGATTAAATTTCATTAATATTAAGGTATCTGTACTTCGGTAATATATATTTGCGAATGTAATTACTTAAGTAGAGGGATTTGAAAATTCCTAGTAGCTTGAACTGAAGAAATAAATACTATTAAATTTCTTGAAATGATTAAAATCATTTATGCTAAAAGTTTTATATGACCACAGGTTTTGCCCTACTTTACTTGAAGCAGCTCAGATCATTGTCTCAAATCCATTTTATTTGTATTTTACCACAAAACCCTTCATGAATTTCTGAATCCTATCTTTAATTTGAATTACAAACCTTCGCATTTTATCCAGCAAGAAATGAACTGAAGTTTTAATCAGAAATGAAAAAAATCCTTTAAGCTTTAATTCAACATTATCAAACCTTTCGTCATTCAGCATCAGTGATCATGGAAATGAGCTACGACTCATCCTGTCGGCTTCTAATATTCACAGAAACTCAGCACCAAAGCCACTTCCACCTGAGAAATCGGGAAATTTGAAAAGGATATGACAGATTTTTACTTTTTCGTTGGTAATATGACAAATTGACATTTGAAATGATTGAGAAAAGTCATGAGTGAATTCACGCCTATTTTTCGCTCTGGAAAAGCTAAGATAAATTTCGATGGAAATTCACAATTTTCATCGCACCTGTGGAAAAATCGTTTCAGCACAAGCGAATGTATAATAAATCGATTTCTTTCTAATGTCGTCTTATCATCAATATGTGACAATACGTCTGTGATTGGGGGGCTGATTAATGAATTCCGCGTTATAACGTAGTTCCATCTTAAAGACTTTCCCCAAAAGTCATAATTTTCTTGAAGGAGTGGAAAAAGGAGTCTAATTCCGAGATTACTCTTACTGTGGCTTTGAAATTTTCGAGAAGCAGCACATGGTGTGATTTGAATCCGCTAATTATATTCAGACATGATTCCTGAAAATCAATTGACAATGCCTCTTACCCATATTTAAAGATTCCTCGAATCATTTCTCTTGAATATTGGCTCTTTCGCTTATAATGAGATTTCACGCTTCTAAGAAATATAGCATAAATCGAATATGATGCCTTAATGTATGTGAAGTATCCAATCAAATTGCTAGGTTACCAAGTAAATTTGTTATTATTACTAATGTTCGAAGAAGAACATTAGTATTAAAATCACTTTGGCCAAAAATTCATATTTCTAAATATATATATATATATATATATATATATATATATATATATATATATATATATATATATATATATATATATATATATATATATATATCATCAAAAAGTTTCAGTGAAAAAATCTCAGGAACGCGCCATCTGATTGAACTGAAATTTTCAGGATACATTGGTGCATATGCAGAATAGTGCCAAGTCTCACAAAAAGTTAATAATCTTTAACCCTTTGGCGCCGGCGACCATTTTAGTGATATTTTTAATATACCTATTTTTCCGTACACAAATAATTTTCGCAAAAATAAAGTTGACGAAATAAATTTCGAACGTGTTTTACATGTGAATCGGATAATGTTTTGGAATTTTTAACCCCATGTGTGCGCTGGGTGCCTAAAAAAAGAACGGGAAAACTTGAAAATTTTTAAATTGCGATAACTTTTGACAGAGCTATTTAACCATTACGAAATTTTCAGAACATATTGGTATTATTTAGTTGAAGATTTGTGTAGCTTTTAATGAGCGTGCTGACAACTCTGTAGCTAGGACAGGCACTGAAAGTGAAAACCTCCAAATCATCGTCTCTCTTGAAAAAATGCCGCTTTTTCAAAAAAAAAACCACTCATATGTAAATCTTGTACTTTGTTTACATAGAAAATAAAAAAAATTTGATATGGTATAACGGGCACGCCTGGTAGCCCTTGCCCAATTTACCTATATTTTTAGCATCAAAAACTTCTGTTCACGGAAACTCACGATCCGATGAGCAAAATTAGTTGAAATTCACAGAATGTATTGGTCTTAAATAGAACCAGGTCTGATAGAAGTGATTTTGAAATGCAGGCAATTCTGCGCCAGTGGTGCCATCTTGAAAAATCACTAAAAAAGATAACTGCTTTTAGCCCTATAAATTCTGATTGAATCGTTCGATTTTAACGAAATCCACACAGTAGCTGGAACTTACTTTAAACCACGTTTGGTAGAAATTTGGTTGAAAAATTCGGTTGGAACTGCCAGCTATGATAATTTTGGTGTCTTAAATTTGAAATTATAAAAATTTGAAGTGAAAACATTCAAACCATCGAATGTTCTTAAAAATGTCCGTTTCTTACAATAAAACCAATCTGTATACAAATCTTATGCTTTATCTACACGTTCAAAGTAAAACTTTGGAAATTTCATGTCGGACAAGAACGGTAACCCTTTCCCAGTTAACCTATATTTTTAGCATCAAAAATTTCTGTTCACGGGAACTTACGAATCAATAATCAGATACAATTGAAATTTACAGAATGCATTGGCATTAAGTAGGACCAGGTCTGATAGAAGCGATTTTGAATTGTGGGCAACTCTGTGGCAGTGGTGCCATCCTGAAAATTACAAAGAAAAAAAACTGCTTTTTGCCCTAAGAAATGTGAATAAGTTACCAGATTTTCATGAAATTGACACAGTAGCTGAACCTTACTCTAAACTCTGTTTGATAGAAATTTGGTTGAAAACTTCGATGGTGCTGCCAGCTATGGTAATTTTTGTGTCTTTGGTTTTGAAAATTTACTCAGGAAATAGAACTTTTGCCCTATTACTTCCAGTGCAGTCATGAAATCAATACAAATTTCATACAATTAATGGAACTTATTATAAACATTATTCAGGCTAAATTTGGTTGAAAAGCCACGATAGGGTTGCCAGCTATTGTTGGTTTTGTGTTTAATTGCAATATCTTTATTAAGCGGTTTTATTGTAGAATTTTCAATTGGTAATGATATTGTAGTGACAATAAACAGCAAATATTAAGCTTTCGATTATTTGAAAAAACTCGCTGCAGGTAACCCTAAATTTCGTTATACTCCTATAACTTCGAATGTAATATAACAACGTGAAGCAGATGTGATATATTCTTGGCTTTGATACTGGCGAAAGGTTGCCAGCACGAGTCGGTTGTGCTACTTTTGTATCAATAAATGCTTACAGTTAGTATTCATACCGGAAACATTTACAATGATAATAAATAACCAATGTTTCAATTCCCAAAGTTCTGCAAATTTTTCGGATAGCAGCCCCAAACACCAACTCCAGTTACAGTGCTGCAGGCACTGAGCATTTTCTTCATTGATGTTATATGAGATGCTGCTTTCAAAATTTTGTTAAATAAGCAACTGATAACGAATATAATTAACCCGTGTTTTGCTTTCATAAACGTTGAAATTCATGCCAGCGGTAATATCTGAAACCTTTTACCATATGAGTTATAATGCATTCAGACCAAAGTAAAACGTGGCATTTGAAACAGTTGGGCCGTAATAAGTAGCTCACGTGGTGGAATATGCACTCAAAACCTGCACGATTCTTCTACTGTTCTTCGAACATTAGTGTTTCTAGCGGTTCAGGTGCGCTAGAGTTTTTTTTCATATACTCTCGATAATTTGAAACTATGAGCAGAGGCATAATATCAAATAACTTTCGGAAGTTTCATAAATATTTTCTGGCAGTAGTATTTTGTAGATCTATTGATAGGGCATATTGTGTTTGAGAGGTGTGACTTTCGTTTGAAGCGACAGTTTGTTTGATGATACCCCGCTGGCGGGATAAGCAATTATCATCACGTCAGGTATACTCAATAATACGAAAGCAAAATTCAGATATAAATGCCATCACCGGAAATGCTCTGAAGTTAAAGCTATCAAAGAGTGAGCCCACAATGGGCGCCAAATTTTTACTGATTTTCGAAGAATATAAAGTATTATACTCGTTTCGCCGAAAATTCATATTTCTTTATATTTATATATATATATATATATATATATATATATATATATATATATATATATATATATATATATATATATATATATATATATATATAAATATATATATATACATATATATATAAATATATATATATAAATATATATATATATATATATATATATATATATATATATATATATATATATTTATATATATATAT